>JAJOZX010000388.1:62500-252500 GCA_023014485.1 Bathynomus jamesi
TTTTTCTGCTGTATGATCCTCGTTGAAGTGACAGGTCAAGTTTATATATGAGTCACTTGCTCGACTGCTCCATATGTCAGTGGTGAAGGAGAATTGCCTCTTCTCTTCCTTCATTTGTGACATCAATTCCTCGATCTTGCCCTTCACTTTGCCTGCCATGTCCGGAATAAAGTTCGTCCTGAAAAACTTCTCAGAAGGAATCGTGTACTTCGGATCGGCAGCTTGAAGTAGTCGCCTAAATTCGTAAATCATGTTGAAACTTGAAATCGAACTTTATATATAGCAACATTTTATATATAGCAACATCTTAGCAACTTTTGGGGGCCATGGGCAGGTTAAATTTAGGGACCCGAAACATACATTAAAAACAACAAATATTTAGACTTCCTAAATTTTTATTGAATTCATCATTTTTGGGGTCACTAGGACCACTAGGATGTTTGGGCTTTGAGCAACTGCGAATTCTCTCTCAGAATGTTTGAAGAATCACTTTATAGATTTTCATGAATCTACTCACCAGAATTAGTAGCAGAAGTTGTACAGTGACTTATTGGCTTCATCAAACTCATTCTTGTGCTTGTTGATAAGGTGACTCCTCAGGTTCGATGTAGAGAAGGTACTTTCGTTTGTTCCTCCACGAGAGACAGAGACACAGCACAAATTGCAGATCGCCTGTTTTCCATTAGTGCTTGAAGCAGTGTAGAACTTCCACACAATGCTTGGCATTGTCACCCTCACTAAAGGAAAAGCGAATAAATTTATACTAGTAGTTAATAAATTTACAAACAAATTATTACACACTGTTGAACTGATTCAGAACTTGCGAACTGAGGAAATGACGCCGCGATGGTTACGGGCTCGCTTTATCTTGAGCGATAATGAGTTATGGAAATTTCTAGAAACGTCCAGATAAATCGCGAACACACACGAGCAGCCGGGAAGTGTCTATTTGGAAAACGTCCGTTTTTTTATTCTTAGAAACAAAAAAACTTTCGGTATCGGTAGCTACTAACCATCGGTATTGGTACCGATACCGAATATCGGCCCGATACCGATACAACCACCGGTCGATGCCTACTTTTTCGCTGAGGGTACCGTGACATCAATCTCCTATCTTGACATGCTGGAGCAGTTTGTGTTTCCCACAGCTACAAGAATTGCTGCCAGACATTATCTATCAGCAAGATGGAGCACCTCCACATTGGGATCTGGTTGTACGTGAGGCCTTCAGTGAAAATTTTCTGGGCCGTTGGATTGGCCGTGATGGACCTATCCCTTGGCCTCCACGATCACCAGACATTTCGCCATTGGACTTCTTCCTCTGGGGTTTTGTTAGAGATGTTATTTACAAAACCAAGGTTGTCAACATCCATGAAGTACGAATCAGGATCAGGGATGCAGTAGCGATGGTCGATGCTGGCATGCTTGAACGCACCTGGCGAGAAAGTGAATATCGATTGGATGTTGTACGGGCGACCAATGGCGCACATGTTGAAGTTTATTAAACATGTTTGTAAAACCTTTAGCTGTGCGGAGTCACATGGACAAATTGTTTCTTTGTATGTTATTGGTTTATCACATTAATAAAGATTGGAGTCGTTCAGATCTTTTATGAACAACCTGTACAGTATATATATATATATTATATATATATACATGTGTGTGTGTGTGTATATAGGGATCGGGTCGTATATAGAATGGTTGATCAAAGAATGAATTTTAACGTTCGAAACATTATATTTCAACTATAAGCAATCAAAAAACATTGCAAATTAAACTGAAATTAAATGAAAAGATATGTTGCTGCTTATACGTCCTATTGGTCTGTATGGATACCGTCGTGATCAACGCATAATTGCATTCGACACCAAGTACGCCGTGAGGCTTTTCGAAGGATTTCAAGCGTAATGCTGAGAATATGTGAAGAATTTCTATTTTTAACTTTTCAACAGAGTGCATGCGGATGTGACTAAGTTTACAAGGCCCACTTTCTCAAGTTCGGAAATTAACCAATGAGACATCTCCAGATAACTTTGATCAGTCACACTCACATCGAAAAAATATGGACCAACAATCAGTTCACAGGTTAGAGCAGTCCACATCAAAACATGGGGAAGGTGTTGTTCTATTTCTTCAAAGAAATTGGAATTTTTTTTCGCCTCAAAATAAACATTCCAAGATCTCGTGCTAAGATATAACGCACATTCTTCAGTGAACATAATGTTTCGACGAAAAGCTAAGGTTGGAAATTCATGCAATAAAATTTGACATGACTGCCGCCGTACGTTCATATCATAATCAGATAATTCATTGATAAATACGGGCCTATACCTTTGGCAGCCTTCCTTCCTCATCAAACGTCGCATGGAAGCTCTTGGAATATTGAATTCAGTAGACCGTTTTTAGGTGATTTCAGGGGTGATTGAAGAATTGACTCCTCTAAACGAGCCCTAACGTCCGCATATTTCTGCGGTCTCCCACATCGTTTGGCATCTAAAACATTCGGTTTGAACGTTTTTTTTCAGTTTACTTAAATTTCCCTCAGTCTGAACTGCTTTTTAAAAACGCATGACAAAATCTTCTCTTATATCATTATAAATATGGCATTCACATCAAAAGCCTCGGAGTCCACTAGAGAGGGAACCATAAATGTCCCCACTTCTGGCTCCTCCCTTGCCGATACCGGGAATGCAGACCCGGGCAGCAACGCTGGATCTGCTACCGCCCATTTGAGATTCATTTTTCATGAACTTCTGCAACATTCGTGGCCTTTTCGCAAATTTTCAATCTGTTGAACACCAACTTTCCTCCTCTAAACCTCTTCTTCTTTTCCTCACTGAGAGTCAGGTGTCTGGGACGACTGACAGCATCCTCTTTTTTGTACCCTCTTACTTTATCGATACTCAATTTCACTCCAAAGGTGTGATGTTGCGAATATGTACGCAATGACCTAACTTGTTTTCGTATTCCCGAACTCGAATCTTCTGAATTCTATACCCTCTGGCTACGGCTTGCATGCCAATCTCAAACTAAATACATCTGCGCTGTTTACTTTTCTCTTAATTCTACTGACCATCCAAAATTATTTGACTACCTCACTTCCAAAGTGGAATACATTCATTCCCGCTCTCCCTTTGCTAAAATCTCCATTTTAGGAGATTTCAATGTTCACCACCAACTTTGGCTTTCCTCCCATTTCACTGACATCCCTGGTGAACTAGCTTACAACTTTTTTATCATAAACGACCTAGAGCAGATTGTACAGCACCCTACTCGTATCCCCGATCGCCTAAGAGATAGGCCCAACATTCTGGATTTATTTCTTACCGCTCATCCTTCTTCTTACTCTGTGATCGGAGGAGCCGAACGGAGAGAAAAGTTTCACAATCTTATATCTGTTTCCTGTTCTCTGGCTCCAATTCGGCCTTTGGATCCTCCAAAGAGGAGGCGCTTTGGCACTTAGGCGCCGCTGATTGGGAGGCCCTTAGGCAGTACTTATGTGATTTCTCATGGAATGATTACTGATTCCGTGGCCGGGTCCCTTCTGAGTGTACAGAGCGCATGACAGAGGTGATTCTCTCGGGTATGGAGGCGTACGTTACATATTCTATTCCTACGACTAATGCAAAAAACCTTGGTTTAACTTTACTTGTTCTTTCAGAGAGTACCGTCGCCATCCATCTCCTGACTTTCACTCAGCTTATATTTCTGCCCGGAATCGTGCCAAAAATTCCTTCATCCGACAAAAATGTGAAAATTTATCCAATTCTAATTCTTCTCGCTCTTTCTGGCATCCAGCTAAGAACCCCTTCAACAACTTTACTTCCTCTTCTTTCTCTCCTCATTTTCATTCCGCCGGCACAGTTGCTGTCTCTTCTGACAAAGCTGAACTCTTCGCTCAAACTTTCGCTTACAATTCAACCCTGGACGATTCCGGTGCTGTTCCTCCATCTCCTTCCCCCTCTGACTTTATTATGTCTGGAATTAGAATGTCTTCTAAACATGTTTTTTCTGCCCTATCTGGGCTTAACTCTTGGAAGGCGTATGGTCCTAATGGTGTTCCTTCTGTTGTTATTAAGAACGGTGCTTCTGTGCTGACACACTGCCTTGGCAAACTCTTTCGTCTTTGTCTCTCATCTGGTACTTTTCCTTCGGACTGGAACTTCGCTTTCATTCAGTCTGTCCCAAAGAAGGGTGACCGCTCTCAACCCTTCAACTACCGTCTATTTGCTTTTATTTCTTGGCTTTCTAAAGTTTTTGAATCTATCCTTAATAGGAAGATTCTTAAACACCTTTCTTCCCACAATCTTCTTTCAGATGGCGAACTTCTTGTATATCTCTCTGACTAATCCACTTTTTGTTATACTCTTCATGCTTTTTTTTTTGTTCTTGTCTCATCCTCTCCTTACTTGCATGTCTGTAGTTTGCATGGTATGACAGTGTTTCTTTAAGTTAAGACTGTGTTTGCATGGTTTGTAAGCGTTCATATTTTACTTCTTTTCATGTTTCACCCCTTTCCTATTCTCTTCGACTATTTTTCCGACTTGTCGGTAGTGGCCGGTGGATGATGATGGTGAGTCTTTCTCTCTCTCTCTGAATGAATGTTAACGCACGAATGATAGGTTTTTCTACTTACTTAACCCCTTATTCTCTTTTTTTAAACCCCTACTCTCTTCTTTTAACCCCCTACTCTCTTCTTTCTCTCGGGCTAACCTTAGAGTGGATCTTAGGGTCTTCGTTAGCTTTAGCTTCTGTAGATCTTCTGTAGATCCTCCTTTCGGGATTTCGGTTAAACTTTTGCTAGTGCCCTAGACAAATCGAAAGCTTTTGATAGGGTATGGCACAAATCTTTAATTTCGAAACTGCCCTCCTTCGGTTTATATCCTTCTATCTGTGCCTTCATCTCTAATTTCCTTTCTGGCCGATCTACTGTAAAGCTCCAGTTGTAGATGGCCACTGTTCTTCTCCTAAAGCTATTAACAGTGGTGTTCCTCACGGTTCTGTCGTGTCACCCACCCTTTTCCTTTTATTTATTAATGATCTTTTAATTCGCACTTCCTGCCCTATTCACTCCTATGACGACGATTCCACTCTTCATTTCTCCACCCGCTTCACAAAGCGTCCCTCACAGCAGTCGCTTCATGATTCGCGTGGGACGGCTATGGGACACCTCACCTCTGATCTCTTTGCTATATCCGATTGGTGCAGAGAAAACCTTGTGGCTTTCAATGCCTCAAAACTCAGTTCTCCATCTGTCTACTCGTCACAATCTTCCACATGACTATCCCCTTACCTTCAACAGCACACAACTGAATTCTTCCTCTTCTCTTAACATTCTTGGCGTTTCCTTTTCTCGTGATCTTTCCAGGAAAGATCACATATACTCTCTTTCTAAAACAGCTTGTTAGAGTTTAGGTGTGCTGTACGCCTCCACGATTTCTTCACCCCCACTCAGTTGCTGTCTCTGTATGGGGTCTTGTTCGCCCCTGTATGAAGTATGCTCCTCATGTGTGGGGCGGTTCAACTCACATAGCTGTACTTGACTGGGTGGAATCAAAGGCTTTTCGTCTCATCAATTCCCCGTCTCTTACTGATTGTCTTCAATCTCTCTCTCTTCGTCGCAATGTTACCTCACTTTGTCTTTACTATCGCTATCATAACGGACATTGCTCTTCTGAACTCTCTAATTGCATGCCTCCTCCTTTAAGGAGAGCATGCAGTACCAGACTTTCTACACTTTCCCATTCCTTTTCTGTCCAACTATCTAATGCAAGAGTTGATCGGTATTTTTAGGCTTTCAGCTACTCAACTGGTCAACTCTGGTACAATCTTCCTCAATCCATCTTTCCTCGTGTCTATGACCTCCCATCTTTCAAAAGCAGAGTGTCTAGGCATCTCGAAAACCTCGGACCTTGATTCTGGCTCTCTTCTTCATCTTTGAGACGGGCGCTTTTGCGGGCATTTGCCCTTGGCTCCTCCTTCCTTCATAAAAAAAAGTTTTACCAGTACGTTCTTTTTCGTGAACCCAAACTCACAAGACGCCGTTCGATTGTAAAGGAACTTGTATCCTCCATGTTGAAGGTTTGATAGCCTTCGTCATTATGAAGTTTCTTTACTATAATGAAAGCCGAAGGTGATTATCTTAGGCCTACCTACCTCTATTTGGCAAATTTGTGTGAATTCCTTCCTAAATATTCTTTGGAACACATTCTTCATTCCTAATTCCTGTACATTTCTGAACGACCCGATCGCGACTTTTGCCCATCCATATTCATACACGTTTCTGTTCTTTTAACTTTGATATGCAGACCATTCGAAAGGTCTTCATGAAGATACGACACTAATTCTGAGTTATAATTCTATGAAAACGGAAAATATTGAAAATACTTTATGAAAAATAGGAATTGTAGAAAAAAGATGCTATAAGGAACTCCACTCAACAAGAGGAAAAGAGTAACAAACAGGGGCGTTTTTAACATAGGGGCAAGCAGGACATGACTCCGACAGGCTCCCTTTACCCCGGCCCCTATATGCTCTATATATTTTCATCCGAAATAACGTTGACAAAATTCAGTAGTGTTTGTATTTTTACTTTGGTTGAAATAAATTTATTTAAATATGTAGTGATTAGTGAAAACATTAAAGAGTTTTTCAAGAACTTCATTAAGGAAAACTGACAATTGGGGCCCGGGCCCCCTGTGGCATAACTTGCCCCGACCAATTCAAAACCTTAAAAACGCCCGTGGCAACAAATAATACTATTCGTAGCGAGGAGAATTAGTATTTGATTTTAACAAGCATAGAGCCCGAAACCAAGATTTTTGCTTTATGAAAATCAAATTCGAATGCTCTCGACCAACCTCGGATAAAATTCATCATTCCTGTAATGAGTCTGAAAAATGCATAGAGCTATCAGACACTGATTTGCGTGTGGCCAAATAACATGCAAAATATTATAGTAAGGGTTTGTTGCCTAGGGAAAAACTCAATTTGAACTTGTGGCTGAAAAACTTAAACGATTTCCATCAACCAACTTCTTATATTAATCTCTCTCTCTCTCTCTCTCTCTCTCTCTCTCCAGATATATATATATATATATATATATATATGATACACACAGACCGTGCATGGAACAAGGAACTCTTCTAGGATAATTAAATCCATTATAGTCCGAATAAGTAATGGCAAATGACAAATACTGTAGTTCCTGTCCCAAAGCTGGATCCTATCTGCTTTGCAGATAGCTGGTGATGGAAGCTATATTTTTGGGACCTCTTTGCGAGTGACCCGTTGCTCACGTCGGGTTAGCATCATGAAAAAAAACTATAGTATTTGTCATTTACCATTACTTATTCGGACTATAGTGGATTTAATTATCCTAGAAGAGTTCCTTTTTCCATGCACGGTCTGTGTGTCTCATAAAAACCTCAGGGAACCATTCTGAGTTCATTCCCATATATACTGTATATATAGGGTGAACCAAATGTAGGTGGACAGTAAATGATAACGTTTATTTTGAGAATACATATTTAATTTTTTTGTATACTGTAATACAAAATAAAATTTAAATAAATTTAGTTATAATATTTAATATAATAAAACACAAACACCATAGTTGTATATATATATATATATATATATATATATATATATAAGGCTGAAGGCCTACTATAATGAAGGCAAATTTAAATTAATAAAATGTTCAAGCAGGGTCACCAATGATCTTTCAACCATAAACAAATAAATAATATATTTTACCAAGGAGATAAAAATAGTTCTTGGTTTTTTATTTAATTAGCAAAATTAAGGAAATATCTTTTTACAGTGAATAACGGTTGCTTACATAGAGGTTTGCCGAATAGTTTATACAGAACATAAATTAATGGTGCAATAATGTTACTTACAATAATTACGACAAGAGAAATATATGGTATGTCCTATCAACACGGATAAGATTTACATGACAGTAATGAGGCCTATTAAGGAGGATAGGTTTTACACGACAATAATGAGGGCTATTAATGAGGATAGGTTTTACACGACAATAATGAAGCCTATTAACAAAAATAATCTTTACAAGAGAATAAGAAGGCCTATTAACAAAAATAAACTTTACAACATAATAATGAGGTCTATTAATGAGGATACGTTTTACACAACAATAATGAGGCCTACTCGCGAACACACACTAACAAAAAGGTAAAGAAACCGAAAACGGTATGAGTCACTTTTATATAGCCTAATCTCGCATAGACGTCGGACACTAGTTCATAGGCTATTACGCGAGAGCCTAAAAGTACACAATACATTGTAGGTCAAGACAATTGAACCTATTCAAAAGCTTACCAAACCTGGTGGAGTAGATTGTGTAAGCTGTTGACATGGAGAAACAAACTCGCAATTCCGAATGAACGTTGAAATCCTGAAAGCCGCTAGTTTGTAGGCGTCGAATCGTTCCAAGTGGAATTCAAGTCGATGCAGTAGTATTCCCGCAAAAAGGTAGAGTGCAATGCAATTGCATGCAACATTGCAACTTGCAACATTGCATGCACCATGATGACAGACTTTTAACCACCTCAAACCCTCCAAGAGGTGGTTGGGTTATGCAAAAATAACCCACCCCTCAAATAAAGGCGATTTAATATCAGTTAACCTCTCAAAGTATGCAGGTGTCTGTATTTCAACTCGTTTAACACTATTTTTGCACCCACTTTACAATTGGGAGTCAAACTATCACGCTTTAAAGACGGATAGAATGCAGTCAAAAGCACGCACGAAGATGACATCGGTTGCTACAACATCACCATCAAAATGAAGTTTATAAACACTCCTTTCTAAACGTGCATTTATTCTTTCTCCGATGACCTTTGCAACTGTAAAATATTCTTCACAACTCATATCAACAATTGAAGTATGTTTTTAAATCGTGCCGACAACTGTCTTATATAAAGAAATAATTCTTCAGGGTGAAGAGTAGGGTGGCCCACTTTTCAATTTTTTTTTAAAAGTATAGGTTATCGTAGTTTTTCCCATTATTTGGCACTATACTAGCACATTGGTACCATTTTTACAAAAAATTGATCAATATTTAGGGGTCTCGCATCGACCTTGAAATTACGAGTTGTTTTTTTAAAATGCGTACTTTTTAACTTTTTACTGAATCAAGATAACTCATTAAGTAGGGATGTTTTCTGAATCCTCGTGATGAGAGAAGTCGTTTGGTGTGCCTTCCAATGTCATACGACTAACGGTTTAAAAGTTGTGCCTGTATACAGGTAATACCAATGTGCTAGTATAGTGCCAAATAATGGGAAAAACCACGATCACCTATACTTTTCAAAAAAATCAGCAAATAGCAGACAAATAAGGAAGAAAGAAACAATAACTTAAACAATCACTTTTGCATTGTATTGACCACTATCACACGTCACTGGCTCCAACGTTGTCCCTCTGTGCTATGTCATCGTGGCGAGTGATGACTTCTTGAAGTCGCCGAGCTCTTTCCGGTTCTTTTCCACCACTTGCAGAAGATCCTTCAGCTGTGCCTCGTCCTTTGTGACCGTGACCGTGTTCGCATAGTCTTGTATCAGTTGGACTCCTCTTTCAGCGACGTCATTGGTGAACTGGAGATTAGAGATCACATCCTTCAGACGAGAAAAGTCCTCGTTCTCGTCCCACTTATCAGTTGGCAGGGTGAGCCACGAAGACCCATACATCTTCAGACCTGGTTGTAAAGTAACCTATTTTTGTTCACATTCAGTTCTCTTTTTAATCGACATTATGCTTCATGAATCTCATTACTAAGTTGATAGCTATGAAAACTTAATCAACTGACCTTGACCATTTTGCCATCCCAGTGGACAACAGTGTGCCTCGGTGGCGTGAAGGAGTCCTTCACAGCCGTCGCCACTTCACGGCGATGTGACACTCTTCCCCGGCGAGCCGTTTCTTTCGAGATGCTGAACTGATTGAGGTCTGCTGGTGGATCATTCTCCATGGCCTCTTCTCCGGTTTCGTATGCATACTTTGAGGTTTCCGGCTCCTACCGAGGACGTTTTCTTCCTTCCTCTAGCTTTCTTTTTACAGCGAAAACTTTATCGTTCCCGCTCATCGTTGCCACCCGAGGACCACGTTGATCGAGGTAGAAGTCAATGTCTTCTTTCTTGTCCTTGTCGGACAGCAGTCGATTCTTCTTTATATCTTCGACAGCGTCAGATGCTCCGATATCCCACAGCTTGTCCACACTGTCCGAAAACTTCTGCCGTTTTCCTCCGGCGTCAGTTTCTCGTTTTCTGCTCTTTTGGAGTAAGTGCCACTCTTTCCACAATGCCTGTAGCTTCCGTTCGCAGTTGAGCTTTGTGATTGTTTTAATGCGGGCCATGTTCCAAAACTTTAAGACGTTGTTTACGGTTCCTTTGAATGCGTCTTTCCTGTTAGCAGTGTACTGGATAACACTGAAGAAGTATTGCAAAACGTGCCGTGTTGTTGGCAATTTGCTACCACTGATGGAGGACGACGGTTGGCCAACTAAAAAAATTTCCGAGGCCGATCTTAGAGAAGGTAGCGATGTTATTTTCGCCTTTCCTTTTGATGACTCTCTATTTGTAGCTTCAAGAGTTCTTCCAGTTATGGTTGCCATCGATTTGTCCATGACAAAGGATGAGGAACTCAGACAGAATTTCAAAATGTTTTGATCTGCAAAAAAAGAAATAGGTTAGGTACCTGGCACAGGCATAGTGCATTTTCTACTTACCTATATACATTATACATTCCGCCCGGGTATGGTGACTCATTTTTTTGAAAAGTATAGGTGATCGTGGTTTTTCCCATTATTTGGCACTATACTAGCACATTGGTATTACCTGTAATTACCTGTATACAGGCACAACCTTTAAACCGTTAGTCGTATGACATTGGAAGGCACACCAAACGACTTCTCTCATTAAGAGGATTCAGAAAACATCCCTACTTAATGATTTATCTTGATTCAGTAAAAAGTTAAAAAGTACGCATTTAAAAAAAAAAACTAGTAATTTCAAGGTCGATGCGAGACCCCTAAATATTGATCAATTTTTGTAAAAATGGTACCAATGTGCTAGTATAGTGCCAAATAATGGGAAAAACCACGATCACCTATAGTTTTGAAAAAAAATTGAAAAGTGGGCCACCCTAGTGAACAGTGAAGGTGAGTTCAGCCCTGTAACGTTCTAGTCCTTTGTAACAAAGTTCATGATATTTCGAGGAGTCTGCACCTTCTAAATACGTAGCGAGTTCCAAACCATTCTCGCCTTTTTCGTCACTACACTTGTAAAATAATCGAGCAGGGCGATGTACGCGTATTCAAGCACCGTGTGAAAATAATGCATATCAGCAACACGTGCGTCTAATATAGTTTCCAGTTTACGGAGACCGACGACTTCAAACATTCTGTCAAGAATGAAACGGCTTCGTGTGGGGTTAAGGGCGTTATTGTCAGCAGCATTCCTCCACATCAACCTTATATCAATGCATGGTTGGTTTTATCGCGATTTACGCATAGCATACAAATAATAGCGTATGAGGTTGCATCGCTAATCTGCTCTCTTTTTGTGCCTACACCCACAGTTATTTTATAACTGTCCTTACCCCACTATTCAACCACCACGAAGATTCTGTTCATCTCTTCATCACTTAGTATACAATTTGGCCGCCTATACAATCGTGTACCAGACACTACGGTGCTCAAAATGGTAGCGGGGCGTGGGCGATTAATTCAATTAGCGTCATGTAAATTTAACCATTAATAACAAATAGATATTCGCAAATACATATAAGTTCTTGAAATAAAATGTGCCCTTGATCAATAGAAAAATAGAGCTATTTGTTTACATGCAACACTAAATAATTTACACGTAGGTTTAGCGAAAATATTGAATTCTCACTAAAACAATAAGCATGCTTACGATGTCTATTTACTTTAAATAAATTATTATGTTAAAAGGAACAACCTAGCTCAGGCTCACATCTCCGATATAGGCGAATACCACAGTTTTAGGTTATGTAGAATGATCAATTCGGACGGAAACAAATCCTTCGGTACCCGTGATACCAACTTACATCTTTTTAGGCGTCAATTAACAAAAAAAGAATCTCTCTCTCTCTCTCTCTCTTCTCTCTCTCTCTCTCTCTCTCTCTCTCTCTCTCTCTCTCTCTCGCAAGGCCTTTTGAGGTACTTCTTTTCCTTGTAACGCTCTCTCTCTCTCTCTCTCTCTCTCTCTCACGGCTTGGTAAAAACTTAAGGACAGCCCATTAAAATTCGTTAAGCCAATGAATGATCTACATTCTGAAAGTGCGGGGAGGGTGAAGTCTTTTCTTCAGCATGGCCTATTCTAGTGGGGGGTCTTCTCCCTGTCCTATAAAATAGAGTAGCAGCGACAAATGTAAAACATTTTAGTGTAGGAGAAGCATTTCAGCTGTTGGGTACAAACTTATAACAAAGAATGCAGTCTGACGATCACCCCAACATCAAGTTGTAAGTAATTTTACTTCATATATTCTCTGTTCTAAATATAAAGCAGTAGCCTTATTCAATAGTGCTCTGAGTGAAATATATGTATAGAAGTTAATTCTTCTGTATTAACATTTGTGCAGAAGTGTGTTTTGTGAAGTTTTGTGATTACTGATTTTGTGATTTTGTGATTATGTGCCTTATTGTGATTGTGCCCAATTTATCTTTTTATTGTTTAATCTCAAGGGCCATACACAAATGCTTATCGGAATATGCTTCGCCTCCGGTATACCTCTACGGTGATACAATGTGAGTACTGTTATTTCTATCTATAAATATTTAGAACAGGGGTTCATGCATTTTTTTCAGTTATATATATATATATATATATATATATATATATATATATATAGTACGTATATATGTATATGTCATTCATTCTCTAGGTATATATTATTATTTTACGGAGCTGATGCGTGTGTTCTTTGATGGGACGCATTGACAATGACAATGTATTTTCCAGCCAATTTCTGCAGTGTTGACTGTATCATGTAAGCACCCTATTGTTTAAGGGCACACCTCATGTAACTAACTAATTCCTCTTACATAAAAAGCTCTTTTGAAATGAATGGCGCGTTAATTTTTTTTTCTATTTTTATCTTAAAACCCTTACGAGATTTTATTTTAAAATAATTATCTCTCTCTTTATCCTGTGAAAATAATAATAATAATAATAATAATAACAACAATAAAAATAATGATAATAATAGTGATAAAAACAATAATAATAATAATAAAGTTCGGGTGTTGTAATATTTTTATTTAGGGACGATCCGGCTTTGTTATACGAAAATGCGCCCTGAAACAGAATGTGTTAATCGAAGAAACGATGTAAGTTATCTTTTTTCGTGTGTGTGTGTGTGTGTGTGTGTGTGTGTGTGTGTATGCCGGGTAAGAATAACCCAAGTATTTTTAACATTTTATTAAATAATAAAACTATGGATAATATTTTAAGTATATTTATAAGTTAATACATAATTTCGTTTATTGTATACACCACATTTTTTACGTAATATTGCCTTCAATGTTTTTCGCAAATATACAAATAGGAGTGACAATAATACATTATTTCTCTTTCACACATTCTTTGCAACAATATAATATATAATATATATACATATATATATATATATATATATATATATATATATATATATATATATATATACACATATTTATTTATATATATATATATATATATTTATTTATATATATATAATATTTATTTATTTATATATATATATATATATATATATATATATATATATATATATATATATATACACACACACATATATTATTTATATATATATATTTATATATATAAAATATTTATTATATATATATATATATATATATATATATATATATATAATATATATATATATATAGTGTATATAACCAATTTTATTTAATTACAAATTTAACAGCAATTACATTTTCAATAAACAGAACATAATTCCCGTCCTTAAGCGTTACAGAAATTAGTATTAGGGCATACATTTTATAAGTTTATTCGATATATTACTGAAAGCTATACTGCGCACGGTGCATATTTGGTACAATTTAAAATAATTAATTGCTGAAGTTATTTGTCGTTACAATTATATATACACATAAAACTTCACACAACACATCGAATGACTAAAAAGGGGACTTTTTTTTAATCTGTCTGCATACTTCCACATCGTTGCTTGCATGGTCACACAAGTCGAATAATTGCAGACAATCCGTAAATTTGCCAGTACAAATTGTACTGGCAACAAACATTGCTGAAGGACTCTGGAATCGGTAAGGGTTCCACACTATTTACGGAATTTGCAGTTTTTCGAGAAAGTTTATAATAATAGGATCATCCCACGGGTGTTCACCCAGTGAATTAAAGTAGTACATTCGCTCCCTATTTTTAAAATAAATCGCTATGCAATGGATCCCTTTACCATCGCTAACATCCGTATTCAAAATTAGTGCGCTACAGTCTCTCGTGGTTGGGAGTTTCAACGTTTCATTCTTCGCAAACACAACGATAAATTTGGTGCGTGTGAATCGATCACTCTTCATCACTCTCTGGGGAGTAACCGTGTTCATTTTTAAAAGTTTGTGACTAAACCCCTAAGTTTGTCACCTCGATTAGAGCTTGCGATTCGAGGTAAACTATTACGCTAATAGGCGCGACTAGAGGCTTGTAGAACACTAATCTATCTGAGATATTTCCTCTCTGCTGGGGACTTGTGTGTGTGTTTATGCTCCCACAGAAATCTGGCGAGGTCAAACGGGTACAGGTTCGAACTTTGGACGAATTCATTCTGCGTTACGCCTGTCCGTAAACCTTCGCAATCACCGACACTATGCGTAAGATTGCTAAACCTGAAGGAACTGTAAACATGTTAAGCTGGACTCTATTAATTGGGTATTTCACTGTGACATGTAGTAGATTTTTTTTCAATTTCCATCTGCTTAGCAGAGCTTATTTTCACACGACGGACGCGGAGATATGTCTCCATAATATGAATCATCACAGGCTTCGCGCCCTCTAATCGGTCAGCACCCAGATTTAAGCAAATCTTAGGGCTCGTACGAGTGAGCTTTTATTTCATATCGACCCCATTCACAAGCAGCTTCTCCTGGAATGTCAAATCTGTGTGAAGGCATCGGAAGCAGTCATATATCTTCTTTATAGAATTTTTAAACTTGTTCTTTATAATACTTTCGTCTTTAGCTTGATTATAACCTTCGGCAGTTAAAAAGGTGTCCGCTTCTTTTGAAAAGTTGAGGACATTTTCCAGATAGGATCGCAGGTGATAGTAGCCAGACCCTGCCGACATGTTGACCTGATTTAAATACACATCACAGTGACTGAATATGGTGTGTAGAAAGTTGGACTCTGGGTATACAGCTTAGTCAGTTTCGCAATCCGATCCAGCTGAATGCGCTATTCGTAGTTTAGCGTACATATGCACACAGCTTGGGTAAAAAAAATAAGGGCCTGAGCTGGGGATCACGAATTCTATAGGAGCAGTCGGTGAGCTAATGGTGTTTAGCAGATTAACTGTGATAAAGTCACTGTGTTCTAAAGATATATGTGTCGGGGGCATGTCAAACAGGGCCAGCTCCGATTTATGGCATTGTGAACTACAGGGATGGATGAAACGTGCCATGGCGAGTCAGAAATAGTGACACCTCTCCCGGCAAGTAGCGATCAGTCTATGATCCACGAGACCAACGCCCTTAGCTTATATCAGTTAAAAAAGTGGTTAGTCATAGGTTTCATGCGCTTAGAAAATTTTTTTTATAATCTTTTACGTTTAATGCCACGAGTTGGTAACCCCTTCTTCTTCTTCTTCTTCTTCCTCCTTACTGTGCGCTTCTTCCGGTTTTTATTCCGCCACCACGCATTTTTCTCTTTGCATCTTTGACAATTTCGTCCCGTTACACTTTAAGTGTTTTTAGAGCTTTTTTAGGCTTAACATTGGCCATGATGTCTTCTACGGTGTTAAGACCTAATTGTAATGCCTTCCTGCGGAGATATCTGGCACTACTCTTCAGCAGGTGGACAGCCGTATGCAATATGGTTGAAAAAATGGAACCAATCCCACTCCCTTGCTGATATTTCACCCCATGGTAGGTTGTGAAAGGCTTCTGGGTTATTCTATCTCTGTACGAGGAAGTGAAGTTTCACTGTTAAGCTCCCGTCACTGAATGGAAAACTTTTCTCCTCAATCGTTCTTATATATATTGAGATACTGGTTAGTATGTCAGTTGCTACTTTGACATAATGAGGCTTATCGTATGTAATGCTCAAGCTTTTTACTCTATGATTGGGAATGTGGGCGATGCGTAGCAGCCGTGTCTGGGTATCCCCAACAAACTGATGTTCCACGATATTGCTGTAAATATAGCACATGTCCTGAGGAGAGTCTCCATCGTTGAATTTCTCCAATTTTAGATGATACAATAAGCTGCACAAGTCACGTTGTGACTCGTGAAAAGTATCTCTTTGGATGGCTACCCCATATCTGCCCTCGGATATATTTAGAACAGTGCTGTCTTTAATATTTCTGTTAGCCTTCTACTTTAGAATCAAAGTATGTACCCGAGTATCTTTGTTTACGATTTCGTATAATAAATCAGCCGGTTTCTAAGAACCATAAAAACGGGCTCTTTCTTGTCAATACTTAAAAACTTGGTGGGCAATTGAAATTCGCATATGATTCACGACCCAATTCAATGGGCCCACGCAGTTCTGTTATAAAGCTTGCCAGAGTATTGTTAGGATTTACAGACAGAGAAGAAGAGGACGGGAGTGTGACGTAGAAGTGGTTAGGCGCCATGTTGTATACTATTTAAGTTTCATTATTGCATCAACTTTTATATAGGAGTTGGAGCTTTTTGGGTACCATAGCCATTTTATCAAGTATATTTTTCTCTTTCCTGAACCCTTGCTTCCTAAAATTTTTTCAATTTTAAACACTTTTTTTTCATAAATTAAATTTCACTTTCTGCATCTCCTCACCATAAAAGCCACCACCAATTTCTTCCCCATTAAAATCTTCAACGTAATACAGCATCACCTCGTCTTTAGGTCTCATAGCCCTAACTTTAAAAATCTCACGAGTCCAACCTTGCTGAAACCCGTTCGCGAATTTATTTCCCGAACACGACAGTCTTACATAATCATTGATTTTTAAACGCACAGAACCTGGTGGTGCTCTACGCTCAACTTTTCTCACCTCACGTTCTGTATGCGTACGTCTTTTTAAAATTTCGTTAGGTGTTGTACCAATCGCTCGATAGTCTAAACGATTGTATGATGAAGCCAACGACTCCAGAATGTCTGTATATATCTGTATGCGTTTTTATGTGTGAAATAGTGATGCATGCGTTCCTTTATGGTGCGCTGAACTCTTTCGGGTAAAGATGCCTTATGTATGGAAATGCCAGTGTAATAATTGATATTAAACTCTGCCAACATGTTCTGAAAAGCTCGGCCTTAAATTCTTTCCCTATGTCCATACAAAAATAGCCAGGAATCCTGTTTTCTCTCAACATCAATGCTTTGGTGGCTTTAGCAACTGTTTCAGGCGACTTATTTTTCAGTGGAATTAACCACAACTATCTCGAGAATACATCTATTATGAATGGAATGTAACGGTATCCTCCATTATACACAGAACATCTCTGCATGTTTGTTAAATCCGCCTGCCAAATAGAATCAACCGAGGCTGCTAATGTCTTGGCTGTTTTAAACCTTCTTTTCACCGGTTTATGTAGTGTATAAGCATCCTGCTCCCGCAAAAACCTCTCAACATCTTTTTTCCTATTCCTTCATTATAAACACCTCTGTACAGTTTATTAACACCCCTGTAGGAGGCTGGATTAGAAATGTCATAATAACGTTTTCTTAATATGTTAGCCATTTGCGTATTTTAAAGGCCCCCGGATAGGGTTGTGCGTTGCTGCTTGGTCTCTTCTTCGTCCTCTTCAGAGATGTTACAGCTGGGGTTGAAGGCGTGTCCAGATGTGGTACATGCGATGCTTGTCCCAAGTCTTTTAACCTGTTCAGATTACCTATCAGCGTTTTGGGGATGTTTAAATGCTGTTGTCTAGCTTTAATATGTTCCCATTCTGCTGGTGAGGGCCTATCCCACTTTCTCACCAAATCATGTACTATATCAATGATGTTCGAACCTTGTACCTTTGACACTTCAACACCAACCACACCTGTGTCGGACCATTGTATAATGGGATCCTCACTTAATACATTATAAAGACATAATCCTTTATTCTTCAATGTAAGGGGGAGACTGTTTTTTAATACATGCTCGAGATGTTTCAGACTCGCACCGTTGTTCTGTATTTGTTCAGGTTCGCCATGGTCAATATCGCCCCTATGTTTGGTAACTACGGGGAACTCCACCTGTTTCTTATATTTTTCGTACTCATGAAGAACTTTCTGCAGATTTTGGAATAAGATTCTTTTCTCATCAGGAAACTTTTTACTGTATTAATAGGTCTACGATTCGCTTTCCATTCTTTTAAGTCTGCTGTAATGGGGTTCGAGAACCGTATCTGGGCTCTTTGTCCAACGACCTGCACTGTCCCTCCGAGTCAAACAGCGCACAGGCGGTTCATAGTCACCTCAGAGCTTGACCCAAGTGGACGTTCTCACCTCGCACGACCACTAGAAAACTACTAAAAGATGGAATGTCCGTTGAGCAGTATTCTCAATGCAGTGTACGACGTGTCCGCATTGAAGTTTATGCGTGTATTCAGGCGTAATATCGGTGCTATAAATTAGATACTTGAAACGAAATGTACACAATCATACTCTGGTAGACGCAATGTTATTTATTTAAGTGTTGAAGAGCTGAACAGAATCTTCGTGGTGGTTGAGAAGTGGGGTGAGGACCGTTATAAAATACTGTGGGTGTAGGCACAAAGAGAGAGCAAATTAGTGATGCACCCTCTTACGACGCTATTATTTGTACGCTATGCGTAAATCGTGATACAAACCAGCCATGCATTGATATACGGTTGATGTGGAAGAATGCTGCTGACAGAAACGCCCTTATCCCCCACATGAAGCCGTTTCATTCTTGACAGAATCTTTGAAGTCGTCGGTTTCCGTAAAGTTGCAAAGGACTAGAACGGTACGTGGCTGAACTCGCCTTCACTGTTCACCCTGAAGAATTATTTCTTTATATAAGACACAGTTGTCGGCACGATTTAGAAACGTACTTCAATTGCCGGTATGAGTTGTGAAGAAGATTTTACAGTTGAAAAGGTCAGCGGGGAAAGAATAAACACCCGTTTGGAAAGAAGTGTTTAAAAACTTGAATTTAATGGTGATGTTGCAGCACACGATGTCATCTTTGTGCGTGCTTTTGACTGTATTCTATCCCTGTTTAAAAAGCGTCATAGTTTGACTCCCAATTGTAAAGTGGGTACAAAAATAGTGTTAAACGAGTTGAAAGCCCATTACATTGAATATAGAAACCTGCATACTTTGAGCGGTGAATTAATGTTAAATCGCCTTTATTGTGCAGTACAGAGCAGTGAGGATGTAAATGTGGACTTGATTATGTGCGAGTTTACTCTTTTATTTAAGCGTGGTAGAACCTGACCTTAAAGCATGTATTTCCATTTTTTACGGGTATATATATATATATATATGTATATATATATATATATATATATATATATATATATATATAATATATATATATATATATATAGTATATATATATATATATGTATATATATTAGGGTGTCCCAATTTTTTTTCTTAAGACGACATGACCACTCGTGTCATCCCCGGATGTGGTTTGGGCTAACGCATTGGCTGTGTGATTTTCAACTCGATCAGATGATATTTAGAGGTTCCGACGTTTGATGACTTTTTTTTGGTCTTCAGAATTGATCATTATGGCGTTGACAAGATCAAACATCAAGTTGTGGCTTCTTGAGAGGTCTCCGATAGCAGAGCTGGCTAAATCTCGATTACCAAGTAATATGGACGTGTTGCTCCTTTTCTTCTACCATTACCGCGACCAAAAGAAGACAGATTCCAACAGTGTCAAGGCTGTAATATCGGCTGTATTAGAAATCTGGGCTAGAGCCAACTCGAATCTGGCAACAACCTCCGTTCATGCTCGACTAAACTGAAAGCTTTGGTTCAGAGGTATCGAAATTTGCATAAAAACAAGAACAAGACTGGAATGACTTACAATATGCAGCGGGATGTATTCTTGGCTGATATGGAGGATATTTTTGATGTCGCCCGCTCAGACGTTCTGGATCGGGGAGATATCCCTCTTGAAGACAAGGAATTCCTCATTTCCCAAAGGGCAGATCGACATACGATTTACATGGGAGGTGAAGATAGAAAATATAATGCAGCCACAATGAAAAGACAGGAAAGGGAAAGAGCTCTTGAGCGGGCACACCGGCGTCAAACGGAGGAGGCTCTAGCTGTAGGAGTCACAGAAGAGGCTACCGACAGCAGTTCTAGCACATCGTCAGCTGACAGTGGAAACGAAGCCGTCACTTGTGGACTTAAACCTTCGAAAGCTCCCAAACATGACAGACTAAAAGAAAGTCTGAGTGATCTTGACCTGGAAGCAACTTGGGATCGCGAGGGCCTTTCTGTTCGCAGGCAACATCAGCGTTTGCTGCGACTGCAAAATCCCTAGCTCTCGGTCCTGACAGTGTTCCATCAAAGAGCACGGTTCACCGCTTCCGACAAAAGGCCCGTACAATGATAGGGACCAATGTTATTGGCCACCTCGAGCAGCTTCCACCTCGACTGCAGATCCACTGGGACACAAAGATACTCACTGACATCGAACAGGAGGGTAAGTCAGTCGATCGGATTGCTGTTGTGGTGACTGGGGATGGTGTGGAAGAGCTATTAGGAGCACCGAAAATAATAGACGGCACAGGACAGCAAATGACAAGCGCAGTCCATCAAGCGCTCACCCTAGTCGGAATTGAGGACAAGATCATAGGCATGGTGTTTGACACGACGGCATCAAACACAGGGATAGTGCAAAGTGCATGTGCGCGTTTGGAAGCGGCATTGGGAAGATCTCTTTTATGGTTTGCTTGCCGTCATCACGTTCACGAAGTGATTCTCAAGGATGTCTTCGTCGTGTGCCTAGGAACACCACCAAGTCCTCAAATCCCACTTTTCAGGAGATTCAAGGAGGCCTGGCCATCAATGAACCACTGTCAGTTGGATGCATTTGACAAGGACGAGGTGGCTAAAGCCTTCATAAATGACAATGCTTGCCTTTCACAAATGCGACTTCAGGTAATAGACTATCTCCGCGATGCTCTAAGAAGTGGTAATCATCCTCGAGAGGATTATGAAGAACTTCTTCGACTGAGCCTCTTGTACCTCGGAGACGACGTAGGACGTTACAAGCTTCGGCCTCCAGGGGCTTACCATCAGGCCAGATGGATGGCCAAAGGTATTTACTGCCTGAAAATAGCATTACTGCAGTCCCAGTTCTCCGAACTTCGTCTCCAAGAACTGCAAGGGGTTCGCCGTATGGCTCTCTTCGTGAGCCTTGTATACGTGCGTCACTGGCACGAGGCTCCCATCGCCATCAAATCTCCCAGAAATGACGTTAGGCTGTGCAATCTTCTTGTAGGTTACCCTGACAAGGACGTTGGAAACACAGCTTACCGGGCTGTGCTCCGTCATCTGTGGTATATCTCGGAGGATTAATCTGTCTTGCACTGTTTGATGACAGAGTTGACGACAATGAAAAGCGTAACATGACGGCTAACCTGAAAAAGCGCCCTGGGAAAGGACTCAAACGGGTCCAAGGCAAGGGACTGCAAGTGGATGGCCGTTTAAGTCCGTGGGTGACGAGTCGATCCACCACACTCTTCCAGTTTCTCCAAGTTGAGCCCACGTTCCTCACCAAAGACCCTGAAACATGGCCTACTGACGAAAACTACCGTCTGGCAAAGAGCCGAGCTGCAGAACTGATGGTGGTCAATGATGCAGCAGAGCGAGGCATCGCCCTCATTGAGAAATACACAAGCAAACCTCTGTGCCGTGATGAAGAAGACCTCCAGTTCCTCCTTCGAACTGTCCACTCACACCGACGGAATGTGAGCCGGAAGGGAACAAAAACGGATCTCATGAAACACGTGTTTAGTTAAAATGCATAAATGTGATGCTTTGAAATTGTTGTTTGTGTGTTAAGATTAAAATACATG
Source organism: Bathynomus jamesi (assembly GCA_023014485.1). NCBI lineage: Eukaryota > Metazoa > Arthropoda > Malacostraca > Isopoda > Cirolanidae > Bathynomus > Bathynomus jamesi. The sequence continues at coordinate 84,780 of JAJOZX010000388.1, forward strand.
TTTATTTTGTATAATCATCTTTGTGATGGAACTTTTGAGAGAAATATTTCAGTTAATTTGCCTTTCAGTTAAGAGGAGAAATAAAGTGTTAAAAGTTCGGGACCTTTAAATTTCCTTCGATCTCTCTGACATTTTACAGGAAGACTTCTAATGGGAAACATCAAAAGAGCGCAACACGAGCGGATTTGTATCCCGAAAAACAATTTGGCCCCCTATGAGTTTGGGACACCCTAATATATATACAGATATCTATATATTAAGCATGTGTTTTGTACTTTGTTGTATATAGAATTCTTCTGTAGTAGCTGTATTATTTTTTGTTTTGATGCCTATATATACATATGTTAAATAACACCAATTATTCCTGTATTTGAGTTTAATGCCATTCTCCTATACTGGCTGTATTTTTTTTATGTAAATATATATAAATCATGTGTGTACATTATCCCTGTTTTACACCTAATGTATATACATAGTTTTATTTCGATATACAGTATATTAAATAGACAGAACGCTTTAGCTGTGTTTTATTTACACCATATAAACAAATATTAATGGAAATGAAGGGTGTGTGTGTATATATGAGTATGTATATATATACACACAAACGACACAGTGTGTGTGTGTGTCTAAGGCGACTGGCTGTATTCTCTAGTAGTTTCGTCTGGATGGGGTTCTGAAGTCAACCAGAAAATACATATTTTACTTTAAGGATTTGTTGTGAGTGGTAGTGCCGCTCCAGTTAACCAAATATATGTATATATGGGTCACTAAACTCAGATAATTACGCCATACGCCTTCTGTGATGCTAAAGCCGCCCAGAAAGGCTAATGAAGAATTGAAAATATTTCGAGACACCGCAGTGAAAGGATCTCATCTCTCTCCTCCTACTTGTGTTTTATTTTAAGTTAGGCTACCCACATTTACATGCATCACACCCACATATATACATTTCATATACTTTTGTGGGCCTGAGCTGACAGGTTAAGTTACCCTCTCCCTCTTGGAGATTACACACACACAGATATACACACACATATATGAAAATAAAAACCCACTCTAATAGACAGAGTTTATTTCCACGACAGTTTCGACGCCCACTGGCATCCTCCTCGGGTGGATACAGAAACACGAATGAACCAAAACAAGAGGGAAAAACAGTTCAGGGACCGACCGTTAATAAATTCGCACCTAGGTTAGATCTCATTCTCCCGACACCGGAAGGGCATTTTTCATTAAGTACATTCGCGCAAATTTAAAACTATCTTCCGGTTCTAAACATACAGATTCTATTATATTTTTTACATAATTATTACATTTATTATTAAATTTATTACATTTAATATTGCATAATTATTTATTACAGAAATTATAAATTTATTATTACATTGGTTATTACATTATTGTTTATTATACAGAACTTATAAACCGAAAAACGAATGAAAAAAGCCGATTGGGAAACAATCCAGAGACCATTGAGAAATTCGCACCTAGGTTAGATACCGTTCTTCCGACACTGGAAGGGCATTTTATTACAGGGTCCGCTTATAAGTACATTCCCACAAATTAAAACTATCTTCTTGTTCTATACATACAGATTCTAATATTTTGACATAATTACTGAATTTATTATTACATTTACATTTTTTAACATTTATTATTATTACCTTTACCCTAATTATTAAATTTATAATATTACCTTTATTATACGTATTCCGTGTGTTAAAAGAGAAATTGACCATACGTATTTCAAACTAAGAAATTGTCTACGCGTCCTTAAATCGCATGTGTCGTGTGAACTACTTGTGGCGCTGTTTGAAACTGCAGATTATAAATGCGACGTGGAGACTAGACGCACTGAACAACGACTTAACAGAAAGCTATCCTATTTGTGTGATGAAAGTGCTTGGTCAAAGTGTGCGGTGGAAGGTTCCGTTTTAAATTTATCGACATACAGTATGTCTTATCCAAATCCGAAAAGGAAGTTCTTAATTTAGGGCTGTCGTTTGCCCTTAAACCCGATAAAAACATTGTTTTAGATTTTGTGTCTTCCGTAGTTAATTCCAGGGTGGATATTCCGTGTTTAAATGGTTTGATTCTGAGCAAGTTTCTGGAACATTTCAACTCATTGGACTCTATTCCCAAAATATTCCTGTTAGCTTTAGACAAGCTCAGGAAGAATGAAGCAATATTTGTCACTAAAGCGGACAAAAGTAACACTGTGGTTATTTTGGACAAGTGTGATTATAAACAAAAAATGGAAGCGTTACTTAGTGATGAATTCACCTACGCCAAAGTGAGATCGTCCCCCCTAAAGCGTCTTTCTGCCGAATTCAACAAAACCATCAGGAACTTATTAAAAGATATCCCGGCGATTGATCCTAAAAGATTTCTACAGATTAACCCCAAACTCCCCCACATTTACGGCCTACCCAAAACCCATAAGATTAATATACCACTCCATCCCATTATTTCACACAGGGGTTCCTTTAGTTACAGGTTATCTAAATTTCTTGCAGATAAATTATCCCCATTAGTTGGTAAATTTTCAGGCTCGCACATCACTAATTCCTGTGACTTTATTAACAAAGTTATGTCCTTAGATTTAAAACGGGGAAGAATGATCAGTTTTGACGTTGAGTCCTTGTTTACGAAAGTTCCCATTGATGATGTACTTAGTTTTTTAGATAGAAAATTGCCAACATGTAACGTAGAACTAGGCATGCCCACATCTGTATTTTTAGAACTGATAAAACTCTGTCACCAATAATGCCTTCTCCTTCGGTGAAGAATTTTATTTGCAACGTTTTGGTATGGGAATGGGGTCTCCTTTATCCCCAATACTGAGTACATTATACATGGAATACTATGAGTCGGAATTGTTGCAAACAATATGTCCCAGGAATCTAATTTGGTTTCGTTATGTAGATGATATTTTCTCATTTTGGCCTGACCACTGGAACAACTTTGACACTTTCTTTCAGTCATTAAATAATCTTGTTCCCTCTATTAAATTTAAATATGAATGGGAGAACGACAAACAATTACCTTTTCTAGATGTTTTGGTCATTAACGAAAGCGGAAAGCCCAATTTCACGGTCTATAGAAAACCTACTCATTGTAATTCGTACATTCATTATTTTTCATATCATGACGAAGGGGTTAAAAGCTCAATTATTTCTTCCATGTTTCTAAGAGCACTCAGGATTTGTAGCCCACATTTGCTGGACCCGGAAAATTCAAAGATTTGGAACATTTTTAAGGATTTAAAATATCCCGAGTGGTTTATCAGAAAGGCGTATTTTAAAGCCATAAAATCTTTTTATGCCCCTCGGGAACCTTCAGTTAACCAAAAACAATATGTGAGTTTGCCTTACATTGCCGGCTTAGAAAGAGTAAAACCGTTGACGAAAGATTTTAAGTTTGCTTTGGCGTTCAAATATTCGTCTACCGTGAAAAGTAAATTGGTTAGGAATTACGTGGCAAAACAGGAACAAGCCTGTGTCTACAGCATTCCCTGTAAAAGTTGTGATTTAGTATATGTGGGAGAAACTGGAAGAAATATTGAAACCCGTATTAAAGAACACAAACATGCCTTCAGAAGTTGTAATACTAATAATGCCATTTTTTATCACGCCAGCCAAAATAATCATGCTACAGATTGGGAATCAAGTAAGGTACTTTATAAATGTAATAATTATGTCAAAAGAAAAATAATAGAATCTGTGTGTATAGAAAAAGTAGATAATTTTAATTTGTGCGAAGGTACTTATAAGTTAGACCCTTTAATGAGATTTTTGGTCAAAAAATCCCTTACGGAGTCGTGGGAACGTGTTCGAACCTAAGTGTGAATTTCTTAAATGTCTCTGGATTGGAATGTTTCCTTACTCGCCTTTAGTAAATGTAATAATGGAAGTAATAAATGTGGAAATAAATATAAATGCAACAAATGTAATAATAAAGGTAATATTATAAATTTAATAATTAGGGTAAAGGTAATAATAATAAATGTTAAAAAATGTAAATGTAATAATAAATTCAGTAATTATGTCAAAATATTAGAATCTGTATGTATAGAACAAGAAGATAGTTTTAATTTGTGGGAATGTACTTATAAGCGGACCCTGTAATAAAATGCCCTTCCAGTGTCGGAAGAACGGTATCTAACCTAGGTGCGAATTTCTCAATGGTCTCTGGATTGTTTCCCAATCGGCTTTTTTCATTCGTTTTTCGGTTTATAAGTTCTGTATAATAAACAATAATGTAATAACCAATGTAATAATAAATTTATAATTTCTGTAATAAATAATTATGCAATATTAAATGTAATAAATTTAATAATAAATGTAATAATTATGTAAAAAATATAATAGAATCTGTATGTTTAGAACAGGAAGATAGTTTTAAATTTGCGCGAATGTACTTAATGAAAAATGCCCTTCCGGTGTCGGGAGAATGAGATCTAACCTAGGTGCGAATTTATTAACGGTCGGTCCCTGGACTGTTTTGCCCTCTTGTTTTGGTTCATTCGTGTTTCTGTATCCACCCGAGGAGGATGCCAGTGGGCGTCGAAACTGTCGTGGAAATAAACTCTGTCTATTAGAGTGGGTTTTTATTTTCATATTTTGACCTTCACGTAGAAAAAAGTGTTTTTTTTTTTTTTGCATTTAACACATATATTTTTTGTGGGGATGGGCTATTGGGCTATTGTAGCATAACCCCCCTTGGGGGGTTGGCGGTGGTTAAACAGAGTCTCTCACCATGTTGCATGCAATTTGCAAAGTTGCAATGTTGCATGCAATTGCGTTGTACTCTACCTTTTTGAGGGCATTCTACTGATGCTCAGTAAACCTGTCCGTTCCTAGTAATGTCAAACTTTAGGCTTTGTACCAGTGATAAAAGTAGGCTAATTTTGACGGAGAAACCTATCGATCAGCTGGATGATGATGAAGAGGAAAACCGTGAAAGTTTGCAATAAAAGTGTTGATTACTTTTTTGCTTAAAGAGGTGTAGGCCTGCGTTCGATTTCATTTCTTACGTGAGTGAGTGAATCTCTTGTGGGAATCAGGTGAGGAGACAAAATGCCGGTGAGTGGATGAGTGGAAAACGTCGTCGGAAGAGAGACTTTGAAGTTGAAGGTGCCAAGGTCGCGAGAAGAATGGAGAGCGAGGCACTTTTGCACAGCGAATGTATAAGTTTCCAAGGACGGTGAAAGGGATGCCTAAAAAACTGTTAAAAGCCGCGTCTTTTGCCGACTCCTAAGGAAACCGTTAAAACAAAATTCTTACATCCATATGCACTTTCTTTCAAGCGAGCAGCGGGAAATTAATTAACTACGCAATTATGTTAATGCTGCATGTAGAACTTGTAATGTCGTGCATGAACACACGATTTTTGATGATGAAAAATTCGCCCCTATCTAAATTCGAACCTTGAGTATTTGAGGACGCTAGCCACTACACTAACGGAATAAAAGTTAACAGAACCTGACATATATTTAAACAACCGAGGAAATGCGTAACGCTTTCTCGTCCAGAGTCAATTTATATGTTAACCCTCCCGTATTTGAAGTAATGACCAGTATTTCATTCAAACTATCTGGTGTATGAGAAATTGCATATGTTCATGTATGATATTCATATAAGGTAAAACTTTACAAGAGACCCGCATTGCCATGAAACATTCTACAGTAACAAAACATAAAAAATGGTGCAAGCAGCTACGTATCATTTTGAAAATATTAGAAAATAACAAAGTTATGACACTATGAAGATGTTACTAACCCTATCATAGCTTACACCATTTGGATCTTTTCCGTCTCATGTACTGTTTCCAATTTTGTTGAAAATAAGATATTTAATGTAGGTTAACTGAATGCCCGGTTAGGTAAATTGTACGCCCTTGACGATTGGTTAGGTTAAGTTGTGATATTTTCGTTAAAACTAACGAAAATATGACGACTTAACCTAACCAATCATGAAGGGCGTACAGTTGACCTAACCTGGCATTCAGTTCACCTAACGGGGTATTCACTTAACCTACATTAAATATCTTATTTTCAACAGAATCGGAAACGGTACATGAAACGGAAAATATCCAAATGGTGTAAGCTATGATAGGCCTAGTAACATCTTCATAGTGTCATAACTTTGTTATTTTCTAATATTTTCAAAATGATACGTAGATGCTTGCACCATTTTTTCTGCTCTATCGATTGATATATGTTTCTTTACCGTAACATTCGCTCAATAGTAACTTATGTTCAACACAAAATTTAAAGAGCTCCTTATCCTTAGAGCGAAACTTATCAAAAAGCACAGTAACTGACATGTCACAACAATCCATCTTTACGCCTTAACAACAAAACATAAACTGACCAGATCTGACCTAATGGAGTAATTGAACGATGTGGCAATTAAAGGGTTGCCAAATGTCGCTAGATATACCAATAATTGCTAAAAATATTGGCAGATGTCGCTAGATATATCTCAAACTGTCGTTAAATGTCGCTAAAAATGATATTGCTTCAAAGTATCATAACTTTGTTATTTTCTAATATTTTCAAAATGATACATAGCTGCCTGCACCATTTTTTCTGCTCTATCGATTGATATATGTTTCGTTACTGTAGCATGTTTCCTGGCAATGCGGGTGTCTTGTAAAGTTTAACCTTCATATATATATATATATATATATATATATATATATATATATATACAGAATGTGTTTCACAACCGGTCTGCCAAACTTTGGGGGGGTGTGATATCGAGTAAAAAAGTTAATACAACATAGGTGCTATTTCCAACCGTTGCAGAGCTACGGATGTTTTAAGATGTGCAAATCCCTACTTGTGTGTAATTCGATAGATGGCAGCAATGGTGATAGTTTCGGTTAACGAAGTTACCACTACTAATCCTCAGTTTTTTCTTTCAGTTGGTTCCGATCTGTGGTACAAGACACTGTGTTGCGCTAAGGTGAACAATCAAAACGAATCAACAGTTCATACCCGCTGAATACACTGATATCTATTTCATTTATGGATTCCGTGATGATAACAGCAGAGCGGCAGTTGAGGAATATCGAAGACGTTTTCCGAACCGCCGAATACCGAACAGGCAAGTGTTTAGTGACACACACACACACCAGAGATTAAGGGAAAGAGGGACAATTGTTCCACGTAACCAAGAACATGCAGCACGACTCCCCGTTGCTGTGGAGGAGCGCATACTGAACCTAGTACAACGTAGCCCAACTACCAATGTTCGAACGATTTCTAGATGAATTGGTGAATCCGCATCGCGTGTATGGTGAACCATACATGATGAGAGTTCGTATCCCTATCATTTGCAACGTGTGCAAGTTCTTCAACCGGATGATTACGACAAACGTGTTCAATTTTGCCAGTGGATGGTTATGCATCGCCAAATTCTTAATCGCATACTGTTAAGTGATGAAACATTATTCATTTGGGATGGAATTAGTTGGAATTAGCTAATTGGACCGTTTGTTTTGGAACACAACGATTAACTGCTGATATTAATCTGAACTTCCCGACGAACGAATTGCGCTTTTGATGGAGGACGTGTCCTTGGAGACAAGACGCAGGATGTTTTTTGAGCACTATCGGGCGCCACCGCATTTTGGTCGTCATGTTACGGATTACTTTAATCAGCGGTACGGGAATCGTTGGATTGGTCGTGCTGGTCCAATATCGTGGCCCCCGAGATCTCCGGACCTAACCCCGTTAGATTTTTTTTTTATGGGGCCTTATGAAAGAGATGGTCTACAAGATCAAAGTACAAACGAGAGAGGAAATCTTACGTCGGATTATGGATGCCACTGCTTACATAGGAGAACACCCCGAAATGATTCAATGGGCAGTGGTCTCTTGTACGGAACGAGCAGGGCTGTGTATCGAAACCGAGACGGACATTTTGAACATTTATAAGGTGTATCTCATAAAATATAGCAATAAATACATCAGATTAATACTCTCATTTATTTTTTTCCGTGCACCTTTAAACCCCCGTAGCTCCGCAACGGTTGGTAATAAAACCGATGTTGTATTAACTTTTTCACTTGATATCATTCTCAAATCACCCCCCAAAGTATGGCAGGCCGGTTGTGAAACACCCTATATATATATATATATATATATATATATATATATATATATCCGAGTATATACGAATATATATATATAATATTCCATTTATGGGAGCCCAATTGCACCAGAGAGTATGAAGGAAATGCGGGAGAGTTAACACGTAAAGTGCTTCTGGACGCAAAGGCGATATGTGTTTCTCGGTTGTTTAAACATATATATATAACAGGTTGTATTAATTTTAATCCCATCGTTGTGTAGTGGTTAACGCCCTCAATTTCTACTCAATAAGTTGCTAGTTCGAACCTTGGTAGGGTCGATTTATATATATATATATATATACATACACACACACACACACACACATATATATATTCGCATATATATATATATATATTAGAGTGCTTCGAAAATATGAAGTATTAATATGTGATTGTCCGACCCTATCATTTTGTGCAGTTAGTTTATAAAACCCTGAAAACCCTGGTGGTACAGGGTGTTCGGAAAGTCACTGTGCACTTATATAATTAATGTTAATTAATGAAGAACTGACAAAGGTGTTTCAAAATAAAATAAGACGGGTCCAGGCCTGTATTGCTGTTAAAGGACATCACTTTCAACACCTTTTATAAGTTCTGATGGTCCCATCCATAACCTCTATCATATATGCAATGTACGTATGCTATTACATAAATATAAGTGCACAGTGACTTTCCGAACACCCTGTAGAATATGAGTTTCATATGACAACATTTACAGGTTCGCATGCGCAGTAAAATTTCCCTTCTGGCATATCAACACTGTCACTCTGTCCAAACCAGCACAAACCTGCCCTGCTATCTTCAGTGCTGCTTGCATCTGCAAAATTGTTCACAACAGAAGTTTTTTGTGTATATTTCTGGAGTGGTTTATTCATCTATTTGTTTGTATTTCAGGCTTTTTTTGTTAATGAAATAATCATATCCAAAACAGTTAAACGAGCTACTCGTAAAATACAGAAGTTTGGCTCGTTGGGCAGCCTATACTTGAACTCCCTCAAAGTAAACCTCCATCGATAGGTGATAGCCTCTCTCTTCTTTTCTATTATCATAATGTTGAGAAAAAAATATTGAAGGAGAGTATTAAGATAACAACAAATTGAAATGACCTTTCTGGATATCAATTATTCTGTGACTGAATCAAATAAATTATATAGATCAACTATATCATCAGAGAGTAATCTGAACAACAGAAGTAACAACGCAGTAAATACAAACAACTTTAAAAAGAAGGAAGACGATTAACGTCAATTACATATTCATCTTTATTTGTCCTGAGTTTTCTCGTGAGGTGTCTTTTAGTCTTGAATGTACGCGCTGTTCCTTTTCTTTTATGTAATAATTCTGGAGTATCCCGTTTCAACATCCAGCAGTTCCAAATTTTTAATTTTTAATTTCACTGAACGGAATGCAAAACTGAGACCTATTTTCACAAGTGGCTGCGAAACGCCAAGCAACTGTATTGATTTTGAGTGCCCTTAGAAAATAAATTTGATTCCTTAAAAAGTTAAAGATTCTATCAACGTAAAAGCTCAACCATTAGGAATGCAGCTGACGAGGAAGTTTCTAACAGTGGCTGTATCCTCCAGCGCGGGACACGTGAACGCGAAGAAAAGGCGACGTCAAACCGAAACATCAACGCGCTGGTGGCCAAACTTCCTCAAATCTCTGTGCAGCGGGCTGTCTACGGTTGGCCAGACTGGCAGTGGACGGCCATTGCATGGTACGGTCAGAGTGCCGATCGGCTCCCGGGGCGGGACCTATACCAGCGTGCTATTTTTTCATTTACGGGGAGCAATTACGTGCTCCCCGGACTACTCTTACTCTCCGGCGACATTAAGACTAATCCAGGCCCCATAACAACTTACACATGTCACCATACACAAAGACATAGACACAGTAGGACCATGGACACACACAGAAGCATAATATTAACATATTACAGTACAACGCAGATGGCCTCACAAACAAAATCATGCAGCTTAGGGAATTCGTACACAAACAAAACATTCACGTAGTGCTTATACAAGAAACAAAACTGAAACGCACACACAAAACACCCACCATCCCTGACTTGTATATACACCTCTGATTTTACGTTGAATGGTTGTATGATTACAATCACCGTTGTTCTCCTCTGCGCACTTCAAGCACAGAGGAAACACGAGCTTGTGATCTATAATGACGGGTAAGATCGGCATCCATAAATCGCGAGGGGGGAGCACGTCTACGAAAGAGAGTCCAAAGTAACGCTCACACAAGTTAGCTGAGAACTACTCCTCCATGGTTGGCATGGTGGGGCCCACCATATTTTCAGGTGCACCTACGGGGTACGGATCGTTCTTCATCACGTATGGATATAAAGAACAGAAGTCGTATTAATGGCGTTCCACCCAAGGCGTAGGCGGAAAGTATAGCTTGAATGGGTTTGTACGCCCGCCAAACAAGCTGTCACCGCATTTGAGGGGGTCCAAAACCATTGAATGTTTAATGGCCCTTATTTCTTCACGGTACTGGCCATCTGTTTCCATTTGTGCTAGTGAAGAATGTGTAAGGGAAATACCCTTTTGAAACTTCAGCGGCTACCCCCATGACATTGGGTAGCTTTGCTAATTTACAAGGTGTGAACAGCAGGGTGTCTTTAAATTGTACATTACCTCTTATCTGCATCTGTATTAGTTTGTTGCCTCTTTTCAAGGGATCACCTGTAAATATCTCAGATGACTCGTGTTCAAGCAACTCCTTATAAAGGAACTGTGTATCTAATTTTGCCCCGTTTTCAACTTATCCGCTAACTTGACAATATAGGATACAATGATTTTCACAGGGCTGTCGTGTGCAATCGTTTCACTCATCACAAGTAAATGTGGAATAACATCTTTAGTTTCAGCGATCGTGGCTGTTTCTATATCGTAGTACACGGTTATACAAGGGTTATTTTCAGGCTTAGCATCTTTCATATAACATAGATGTTCACTCCATCAGCCTTATATTTTTCATATGTAGAACAGTGAATTTCATCGCATTTATGTTTGAAATTCCCCCAATTATCCATCTTGTGAAACATACTGCACTTAAAATCCTCATTTTCCTGCAAGTGCCAATTGATTTATGGAGTTCAAAGCATTTATTATTGAAAAATATACGTCTACACACATTACACTCCCTCTTCTCAGTTTCAACTTCATGACTTTCACATTTGGGGCTTTTACACTGCTCGCATACCATGTAGCCCTCCTTACAATGTTTCACTATATCATCTGCAAACACGAGACATCCCTTACACAAATCATGATGCCTTCCATATTTTCGACTTTTATCATAACTAGCGTAGAGAGTCGTTATATTACGGATGGGGGGATACGATGTTCCTGATAACCCTAAAATAAGTAGAGGTCTTGTACGATCTCTCACACAGCTTTTAAAAACATACACAGTCCTACGACGATTATCCACTCCAAATACAACTATACGAGCATTCATTTCCTGCTCGACCCTTCTCAGCTCTTCAGGACCCATATTACACTCAAACTCAAGCTTACAATCTGAAGCCAGTTTATGGGCACGCTGCAGAACCGTAGTCAGCCAGATATTATACGCGATTGTATTTAGTACAGTGAACATATGAACTAAGACTATTGCTATAAAGCCGCAACCACGATCGACGTTAAAATGCTTTCTGTAAATACAGGGTGAGTCAAAAGTCTCCATACATAGGCAAAATGGTCAATTTATTATGCAATCACTTGTAAGTCACAAAATATGCTCTATTTGGGGACCATTCCACCTGAATGCACATACGGATGCGTTCCTCCCAGTCATGGCAAACGCATTGAGTTTGCAACGGTGTCGTGCGTGATGTGCGTGCCTGGGGCGTGTCTTCTGTTAAATCCTCCGCAACCTTGCGACAGCTTCTTGATCCTGCCAGAAGAATGATCTCTATAAGCTCTTCTTGGGAAAAAGGCATCTCAACACATCACCTGCAAAAAAATAAAAAATAAATAATCATTTATTTATCATAACCATTTTGCCTATGTATGGAGACTTTTGACTCACCCTGTAGATTGAGAATTGAAACTAAGACTATAAGGTGTGGCACTATGACCCGCAAACCAGAATACTCTGTCAATATCTACCATGAAGTCCATATTGAAGGCTGTACTACTTTGAGAGGCCTGCAATATACGGCCCAAGATATATTCTATGTCTACAGCGGCCAAGCGTCTGAACGGTATTACTACCCAAAACTCATCTACATCCCTGTCATCTAACCCGAACCTGAAGGACAACCTCGTCCAGGCTTCACGTTCTTCGCGGTTCTGAAGGACAAACTCCACAATACGGTCAACTACGCGTCGCAGTCCAACGCCGTTGCTATACAGGGATCCAGGGTCAACCCTGACCACGTACTGATTTCTAGTCAGGGCAGGGGTGGGGGTAGCGGTGTGCACCAACTCGAATGTTATACCTTCCTCCACAGCATGAGAAGCTGCTGCTGCTGCTGGTATGGAGGAATAGGGTAGGTTGATTTTGGAACTGTGATCTTGGACTAGTCTAGATAGAAAGGTATTAATGTATAAAAAACGTTGCACAAACTCATATTTGTGAAAATGATTGTATTTTTTGAGGATTGTTAATTATTTTTAAGTTGTAAAATTGCCGAATTTTATGCGTAAAATCGCGCAATGTAAACAAACAAAATATCGGACCTTATTTCATCAAAATAATCAATTAAAATTCGGCTTTTTTAACAAAACGATGCTTGAAACTTATTGTAAATGCATTATAGATGTTTATTAGTGTATTATTTTGTATTTTTTAATGATATTTACCTATAAAATGTGTATTAAATTAAGTTATTTTATGATGCGTTCATTTAATTGTGTTTATTTTCAGATATTTCATAAAAATGGGTAAAAAACGGAAGTCTGCAGTGTTAACTCGAAGTGATAGTGCCAAAAAATTCAGTGGCCAGCCTTCCCCTTTGGATAAAACAGAGCCTCCTACCCTCCGCCAAGTTATTCAGTACAGTTATTTCCTCCAAAACAGCCACCCGGACTTGAAAGACTATGATATTGCTAAAATGATAGCAAAGGATGTGATTGAGATCTGGCAGGCAGTGAACCCGCGGCTGCCCCTGTATGAGGAATATTATGTAGTGAAATTGGTGGATAAAGTGTGCTTCAAGAAAGCAAAAGAGATAAACAGGAAATCTCTTTCTACAGTCCAGGAGCAGAATCTGGAGGAAAAGCTGGATAAACTTTTTGACATTTCTGCTTGCACCTGTAAGCTACCTGTTCGTCCCTGTGATGACAATGCTGTGAAGTGCAAGAAAGAAAATTGTCAAACACAGCACATAATCTGCACTTGTCCTCCCAGTAAGAAGGTAATGCTATTATTTTTTAACTTTTAACTGGCCTAACTTAGTGCGATTAGGTGCCTTTTAAATGGAAGGAAATTCAATGCTTGTAATTGAAAAATATCCGCATTTTCCTCCTGTAATCTTCCTCCCCCCCCCTGGTAATAGAAATTAATAATAATTTTTTTTTCAGGATTTTATCTGTTATTTTAGATCCGCTATTTAATATACTTTAATATTTCAGGTTCCAGTAGAGGAGAGGGAATACTTGAGAGATCAAAGGGCCAAAATAAGACCCAAGGACTCTTTCCAGCTGGGATCTGTGGATAAAGCTGCTGTGAAGAGAGACCAGAGGGCTGCAGCTGAAGCAGAAAGATTACAGAGCCAGATTCAACAGCAGCAGGAAGTGGATTTGGACACTTTTGCCTCCACACCTTCACAAGATATTTCTTTTGAATCCAGCTCAGGAGAATCAGGAGAGATGATATATTTTTTTCTTATATCTTATCCCATTTTTATCCAAATTTAACCCTACTTTTTGTCCCTATTTCCCCCCTTTTTTCCCCCATTTTCGCTTTAATAATTTATTCTTTTTTTCGCCCATTTTCGCCGACTTTTTACCTGAATTTTTACCAGTTTTCCTCCTATTTTCCCACTTTTTCCCCCCCATTTTCGTTTTAGTAATTTATTCTTATTTCCGCCCAGTTTCGTTGATTTTTACCCATATTTTTCCCTACTTTTTCCCCTATTTTCGCTTTAGTAATTTATTTTTTATTTTCATTTCAGCCATCTGGTGGTGAAGCTGAAGAGTTCAAGCCAAGGAGGCACCCAAGTGTAGGCTACAGCTTTTTGAAAACCCCCAGATATGCCATGGAACTGATCAGGGGTGATGTTTCTTCCAATCTTGGGGCAAGTCTTCCTAGTGCCTTCCTCCTGGACTTACAAACTATGGACCTGCTTAAGCCTGGCCTTGATGTGAAACAGATAATAGTTGATAAATCGAAAATGGACAGGGAAAAAGCTAGAATGAAAGTGAAAAGTGATGAAAAGCACAATGAGGGTCTGGAAAAGTTAGTCTGTATTGGGGTTGATGGGAAAGTTGACAAGGACACTTTGCTGTACAGAGAAGTTAAGGATGAAAATGGGGAGACTAAGCTGAAGAAAGGAAAGGGACAAGAGCACCATTTGACTTTCACAAAGGAGCCGGGAACTGAAAGTGGAACATATCTTACTCACAGAGTCATCCCAATTAAAGGTGCGACTGGAGTTCTTCTTGGTGAAGAAGTTGCTAGTGTCTTGGAGGAGTTTAACAGTGTTCATACCCTGAAAGCTGTCCTCCTTGACAACACAAATACAAACACTGGCTGGGAGGGAGGCCTTGTAACAGCTCTGGAAAATAAAATTGAGCGGAAATTGCACACCATTGGCTGTTCACTCCATCAGAATGAGCTTCCTTTCAGAGCTGTTTTCAAGCATCTTGATGGCAGTACCAAAAGTCCCACTGCTTTCACTGGTCCGCTGGGAAAACTCTGTGAAATTGACTACCAAGATCTGCCACAAGTGGAATTCACCAAACTCAGTGGCCCCCTGGATGACATGGAATTTGCTGAGGAGACACTGAATGATCTCAGTAGCGACCAGAGGCTTCTTTTGGAGTATGTGCTTGGAATTTCCAGGGGCAAAGTCAACCCAAGATTTGCTGCCTGGAAAATTGGACCATTAAACCATGCAAGATGGTTGACTTTGGCAATTAGATTGATGTGTCTGTGGACCAGAGGTGCTTACCCTCCAGAACTACAGGATAAGCTTTACCAGGCCATCAAGTTCATTGTGGAAGTGTATGCAGTCAGTTGGTTTGAGATCAAAAGGGACAGCAAGTTCCACAATCAGCAGCTGTACATCTTCAACATGATCCAGAGGATCAAGCAGCAGTCTGAAGAAATCCAGGGTGTTGCTTTCAAGAACCTGAAGTACAATGCTTTTGCCTTGCTGCCCGAGAATGTGCTGTACTCCATGATGAAGTCTGATGACTTGGAAGTGAGAGAAGCTGCTCTCAAGAAAATTCTGTCCATCAGGTAAGCATTTATTAATTTAAAAAATGTGAAAAAAAAATTTGATTATGGGGATTTATTTAATAAAAAAAAGGCCCGAGTTCTATAAATCCCCATAATCGAATTTTTTTTCACATTTTCTTATCCCAATTCCCCCTTCCTCCCTCTGATAATGGAAATAATCTTACCTTCTTTCTGAAAAAAAATTCGATTATGGGGATTTATAGAACTCGGGTTTTTTTTTTTTAATTTAAGTTTAATTTAAATCAGCAATTCTGAGACTAATAGGGATTAAATCTTAAACTGGAATAAAAAATAAATTAATTATTCTTTCAGAAGTGGGAAGCCAGCCAAGAAGAGGCTGAAGAAGATCACAGCCATCAACATTGAAGCTACCCACTGGTCAGAACTAATCAACCTTTCTCAAAGTGGCATCTGTGAACCTGCTCTCACAGAAGACTTTTCTGACCAGGAGCTTCAAGAAGCATTGCTGAATGGCACCAAGCTGGAGCTGCCTGATCTGCCTTCACATTCTCAGAGTGTTGAAAGGGCCGTGAAGCTGACATCTGAAGCTTCCCATACTGTTTATGGACTCGAATCAAGGCACAAACACATTCTGGCCAAAGCCCTAAGCCGCCAGATGAGGCCTTCCTTTGCTTCTAAGGGCTCTTACAGTGAAAATTATGATGATCTTGGGATCTAAATGTGTCTATTTGACTCTGTACATGTTTTTTTTTACTTTTTATCAATAAAATTGTAACTTTTTTCAGGATTTTTTATGAAAATAGCATGTTTTTTCCGGCCGAAAATTGCGAAAATGCGGTATTTTTCGGTACGATTTTTTGACGATTTTTGAAACGGTTTCCTCAAAAAACAGTTAAAGCTAGGGATGAAATTTTTTGTCAGTTATTATCATATTAAACCCTGACAATCTCGACTAGTCCAAAGTCGATATCTAAAAAAATGCGGAAAATCAACCTACCTTAATGGAGGAAGTACCCGGAATTGAACAGCAAGAAGGGGGTATATTTTAGGAAGGTACTATTGTGGGGGTTGTGTCGTAAGACGTAGAGGGTTGGGGGCTCTATTACTGGCGGTCTAACAACCGGCGCAATCCTGGCACGCTTTATATCTGACATGGAGGGTTCTTCATCATGCTTCCGCTTTGAATTGTGGCGTGCTAAAGGTATCGCTGGTGAGGGCTCGTCAGCGGGAATGGAGTCTGTAGCTACAAGGTCATCGGGGTCATCTGTAATATCGATGATGGGGGGGCTGCACATCGTCGTCATTCACGGTTATGTGGAAGAAGAAAAACAAGAATATCAGGAGCAGCACTTAAATTTTGTTATATTTTGTAAGTAACCCACTTGGGGGTGTGACGTTTTAGAGATGGAGTCTGTTGGAAAATTCAGGTTCACAAGCCCCTCCTCATGTATTGTATCTGGCCCTACAGGATGTGGTAAAACTGTGTTTATGGTAAATTCATTAAAGATAAGGGGGAGATGTTCTCAAAATTTGTGCATAAAGCAATACGGTGCTACTTGACGCATCAGTCAGTGTTCAACAAGTACCAAGATGATATTTTGTCCCACAAATGTGTATATGACGTTAATTCGTTAAAGAGAAATGAGCATACAGTCATTGTAATTGAAGATCTCATGTTGGAAATGGATAAAACGTTTTCCGAGACATTTACAGTGTTCTCCCTCGAACTTAACATAAGCGTATTCTTCATCAATCAGAATCTATTTTTCAAAAATAGATACATGCGCGATGCGTCGTTAAATACACAATATCTAGTCTTATTCGCGCAACGTAGAGATGTGTCACAAATTGGGGTATTAGCCAATCAAATGTTCCCGAATCAGCGTAAGGAGTTTTTCGAGGTTTATAAGGAAGCCACAAGTCAGAGTTACGGATATTTGGTTTGTGACCTTCACCCGCGAAACACGTTTAGGGTGCTTCTAAGAACGAATATATTCCCAAACGAACCTGAAACGGTGTATATTCCAGAATGACAAATAGGCTGAAGAAATATCGTGAATAATAAAAATCTATCAACGATTGTCCCAGCCATTGCAACAGATGTTTGTAAAATTATTGTACAAAGAGGGGGAACATTCTTCCTCATCTTATTTTCGGTTTTGGGGACTTTACTGACTAGATTAATATAATGAAGAAAGTGGTAGTGATTCCGCACGAGGTGTATGCTTCACTGCAAAGTTCAAAGTTTCCAAACACGGTTCTAGGACCCCGTAAAAGTAGGCTTAAAAGAATGGAAAGCGAGTTGTTAGCCCTATTAAACAGTGAAAAGTCACCTGATGAGAAAAGGATCTTGTACCAAGAGGCTCTGCAGAAATTTCTTCATGAGTACGAAGATTATAAGAATCCGACAGAGCTCCCCGTGGTTTTTAGGCACAGCGCTAACAACGCTGAGCATGGCGACATAGGACCTGGGCCCGACGTTAGAGATGACCAACCAAAGAATAACAGAAAGCAACACATCGAGCATGTATTAAAAAGCGTATTCTTCATCAATCAGAATCTATTTTTCAAAAATAGATACATGCGCGATGCGTCGTTAAATACACAATATCTAGTCTTATTCGCGCAACGTAGAGATGTGTCACAAATTGGGGTATTAGCCAATCAAATGTTCCCGAATCAGCGTAAGGAGTTTTTCGAGGTTTATAAGGAAGCCACAAGTCAGAGTTACGGATATTTGGTTTGTGACCTTCACCCGCGAAACACGTTTAGGGTGCTTCTAAGAACGAGTATATTCCCAAACGAACCTGAAACGGTGTATATTCCAGAATGACAAATAGGCTGAAGAAATATCGTGAATAATAAAAATCTATCAACGATTGTCCCAGCCATTGCAACAGATGTTTGTAAAAATATCGACTCCGACTTTTTAAAATACATCTGTGAAATCTGTCTTAATGTTATAAAATGTAATGTGCCAATGAAACCCCCGCTCAGAAGGCTCGCCTACGTCGTTACAAGAACATAATACGTGTGCTCGCTCGTAAAAGTCAAACTGTGGGTAAGAAAAAGCGAATTATTGTACACAGAGTGGGATCATTCCTCCCCATCCTAGGGTGCTTCTAAGAACGAATATATTCCCAAACGAACCTAAAACGTTGTATATTCCAGAATGACAAATAGGCTGAAGAAATATCGTGAATAATAAAAATCTATCAACGATTGCTCCGGCCATTGCAACAGATGTTTGTTAAAAATATCGACTCAGACTTTTTAAAACACATCTGTGAAATCTGTCTTAATGTTATAAAATGTAATGTGCCAATGAAACCCCCTCAGAAGGCTCGCCTACGTCGATACAAGAACATAATACGAGTGCTCGCTCGTGAAAGTCAAACTGTGGGTAAGAAAAAGCGAATTATTGTACAAAGAGGGGGAACATTCTTCCTCATCTTATTTTCGGTTTTGGGGACTTTACTGACTAGATTAATATAATGAAGAAAGTGGTAGTGATTCCGCACGAGGTGTATGCTTCACTGCAAAGTTCAAAGTTTCCAAACACGGTTCTAGGACCCCGTAAAAGTATGCTTAAAAGAATGGAAAGCGAGTTGTTAGCCCTATTAAACAGTGAAAAGTCACCTGATGAGAAAAGGATCTTGTACCAAGAGGCTCTGCAGAAATTTCTTCATGAGTACGAAGATTATAAGAATCCGACAGAGCTCCCGTGTTTTTAGCACAGCGCTAAAAACGCTGAGCATGGCGACATAGGACTGGGCCCGACGTTAGAGATGACCAACCAAAGAATAACAGAAAGCAACACATCGAGCATGTATTAAAAAACAGTTTCCCACATACATTGAGGAATAAAAGCTTAAGCCTTTATAATTTATTGAGGGAGGACCCCATCATACAGTGTACCGATACAGGCAAGGTCATTGTTGAAGGAACAAGGGTACAGGGATCCAATATCGTCGACATTGTCCATGATCTGATGAGAAAGTGGGACAGGCCCTCACCAACAGGATAGAACGATATTAAAGCAAATAAATGTCCCCACAACATTGGTAGGAAATCTGAATAGGTTAAAAGATTTGGAGTAAGTCGTCTCGCATGTGTCACTACTGAGTACGCCATCACCCCCAACAGTAGCATCTCTGAAGAGGAGAAAGAAGAGAACAAACGGCCACCCTTATCCACGTGTCTCTAAAATACGCAAATGGCTAACATATTAAGAAAAAGCTATTTTGACATTTCTAACCCCGCCTCCTATGACGGCGTTAATAGACTGTACAGAGGTGTTTACAATGATGGATTAGGGAAAAAAGATATTGAGAGGTTTTTGCGGGAACAGGATGCATATATACTCCATAAACTGGTGAGAAAAAGGTTTAAAACGGCCAAGACAACAGCGGATTCGACTGATTCTATTTGGCAAGTGAATTTAACAGACTTGCAAAGATATTCAGTGTATAACGACGGATACCTCTACATCCTATTCATAATAGATGTATCTGTGGCTAATTCCTTTGAAAAATAAATCGCTTGAAACAGTTGCTAAAGCTACCAAAACGTTGATGTTGAAAGAAGACAGGGTTCCTGGATATTTTTGTACGGATATGGAGAAAGAATTTAGAGGCCGCGCTTTTCAGAACATGTGGACACGTGAGATTTTTAAAGTTAGTGCTATGAGACCTAAAGGCGAGATAATGATGTATTACGTTGAAGATTTGAATGTGGTAGAAATCGCAGGAGGCTTTTACTGCGAGGAGTTGCAGAAAGTGACATTTGATTTAGAAAAAAGTGTGTTTAAAATTGAACAAATTTTAGGCAGGAAAGGTTCAGGAAAGAGAAAAATGTACCAGGTGAAATGGCTAGGGTACTCAGAAAGCTTCAACACCTATATAAAAGCCGCTGCAATAATGAAGCTTAAACAGTATGCAACATGGCTCCTAACCACTTCTACGTCACACTCCCGTCCTCTTCTTCTCTGTCTGTACATCCTAACAACACCCTGGCCAACTTTGTAACAGAACTCCATGGGCCCATTGAGTTGGAACGTGATTCGTATGAGGTGGGTTTATGTGAATTCCAGTTAGCCACCATATTTTTAACTCTTGAAAATGAGCAGATCATATTTCTGATCGTTAGAAGAGACGATGAGTGTGAAAAATTAGGCATAACCTTAAACAGTACTATGCGATCAGTCTTGTTCGGCGAGGTACAGTACTATTGTACAAATGTAACACTAGGAATCGGTCATTGTGACACAGCCATCGACATTGTGAGGGGCTTAAAGAAGAGTCTTGAAAAATCGTACCTGACAACCGATTTACTTTTTGAAGTCGTAAACATAGACACGCCTGCACGCACGTTGAAGTTGAAATCGTCGCTTAGTAGAAATATTAAAGACAAAGAGCTGTTCACAATTGTGGCCGAGGGTCAATATGGTGCAGCCCTCCAAAGAGATGCCTTTCACGAGGCACAACATGACTCGGTGATGGGAGCTTATCAGTGAAGCTACACTTTCGTCGCTCTGAGTTATAATGACCCGATGGCCTTTCACAGTCTATCGAGGGGTGAAATATCAGCGTAGGAGTGGTCTTGGATCCATTTTTTCAACCACACTACGCACCGCTGTCCCACTGTTGAAGAGGGGGATTAGATACCTCGGGAGGAAGGCGTTACAATCAGGTTTCATCGCGGTAGAAGAAATAATGGGTGGAACTAAACCTAAAGAAGCTCTAAAAAAACTTTTAAAACGTACACTTGACGAAGTCGTTAAAGATGAAAAAGAAAAATGTGTGGTGGTGGAAAAAAGAAGAGGCCTGTCCGGAAGAAGGGGTTACCAAGACGTGGCGCTAAACGTAAAAGGACATCAATAAAGAAGTGTTCTAATAGTATGAATCTATGGCTGATCATTTTTGTAACTGATATAAGCTGAGGACACTACTCTCACAAATGATAGGCTGATTACTACTTGTCGAAAGAGGTGGCACTATTTCTGATTCGTCATGGCACGTTTCACCCATCTGTGTAGCTCACAATGTTGTAAATCGGAACTGTCCTTCTTTGATATGCCCCGTACGCAGGTTTCTATTAAGCATAGCGACTTTATTACAATTAACCCATTAAACACAATTAGTTCACCGAGTGCCCTTATAGAATTCGTGATACCCAGCTCAAGCCCATACTTTTTTCATCCAAGCTGCATGAATATGTACGCTAAACTGCGTATAGTCTACTCAGATGGAAAGGACTGCGATGTTAGTTACTCTGCATACCTTCAAACCAATTTTTTACACTCCATACTCAGCCAGTGTGAAGTGTATTCAAATCAGGTTAACATTTTGGCAGGAACGGGTTATTATCACCTACGAGCCTATCTGGAAAATGTCCTCAACTTTTCAAAAGACGCGTCGAGAGCTATCATCAGACTAAAGATGAAAATGGTATAAAGGATAAATTTAAAAATTCTAAAAAAAAGATATACGAATGTTTTGGACGTCTTCATACAGACTTCACGTTCCAGGAGAAACTGCTTATGAACGGCATCGACATGAAACTAAAACTCAACCGCACGAGTCCTGAGATCTGCATAAATCTGGGACCTGATCAAGAAGAGGGCACAAAACCCGTTTTGATTCACATCATGGAAATATATCTGCGTTTAAGGCTAGTGAAATTAAGTACCCCGAAATATGTAGAAATTGAAAAAAATTTAATACACGCAACAGTAAAATACCCAATTAACAGAGTACAGATCAAGCTATACACGGTGCACGCCGGGTTGGCCTCGAAGCAGCTAGAAAATGTGGCACTGAGAGTTCTACCTAAAAGGATATTAATTGGAATGCAGGATCACGCATCAACGAATGGAAAATATAAAAAGAGTTCCTTTAAATTCGAGAATTTCGGCCTTAAAAATATAACTCGATACGTAAATGGCGTGGCTGTGACGAGCTTGGGTTTGGCGAACGCAGAAAGAATTTGTCGAAGAATTTAACCTTTACCCGTTTGATATTACCCCTGACTTATCTGCTGGTGTAAATACACACTTAAGTCCACAAGAAGGTGGGAACATCTCACTCAAATTGGAATTCGCCAACCCTATAGACGCGCCTATTAGCGTACTCGTGTACCTCGAATCGCATGCTCTAATAGAAATTGGCCGCTTCTGGAACGTTGTCACAGACTTTTAAAATGGACGCATATACACTCCAGAGAGTAATGAAAAGTGACCGAATCACACGCTCCAAATTTATCAGTGTGTTTGCGAAGAATGAAACAATGAAATTGCCAACTACGAGAGATTGGTGTAGTCTTGTCATCAACACCGACATTGTTAGTAATGTGGGAATTCATTGGTTTGCAATCTATTTTAAAAATAGGGAAAGAATGTACTATTTTGATTCACTCGGCACTCAATCCTGGAGTGATCCTGTGGTTGTACAATTTATCGAACAGCTAACTCTCCACGAAATTGTCTGGAATCCTTACCGTTTCCAAGGATATTTTAGTAATACTTGTGGCATGTATTGCCTTTCATTTCTTCTGCAAATGTCACGTGGGAAGAGATTTATAAATTTTTTAAAATTATTCGATTTGTGCGACACTGAGATGAATGACGAAATTGTGTGCACACAGATAAAAAAAATGGTTCCCATTTGTACGCACTCCTTGTATTATGTAAAGTTTTACGTGTGTATATATATTTGTAACTATATTGTGTAAAGTTTTACGTTTTTATATATATAATTATAACTGCAAAATGTCTCATTAATGATAGTCTTATTTAATGGACGCTAGTTCTGTAAGCCGAATTGTACTAAAAAATGCTTTCTACCAATTTAATAAATTGAATGAAAATACATTGTGTTTTGTTCTTAACCACAAAAAAACTTACATTAGTTCCTCGATGAACTGGCATTCGTTGGACCGGATGTGGGCCAATACCTCGACCTCGGTATTCAGATCACTGTGTTCCCTGCGCTGTAAAGCCTCCAAATAGTCGTCGTTTATTTGCCTTTCATCAAAACTGTCGCGAAAAGTAGCTATAACACGATGAAGTTCTTCATCGATCCTTTAAGGAGAAATTAACATGCTTAGTTCATACTGAATCTCTTTTATTTAAAGTTAAATTAAATTAAAGTTTAATTAAAGAGTTATAATAAGAGAAAATGGCGATCTGCCTACACCGGGTCTCGAACCCTGGATCGCCGGCAATTATTTAATGTTTTGTCAATTGTAAAACCCTACTTGTAGAACTTTCTATATATTTTTGAGTTATGAGAAACAAGCGTGTAATAAAATTTCACTTTCAAATGATACATTCATCGTATAATAAATCCACTGGCTAAATGACGTTATCAGGAAGAAAGATTAGCTGGGTCTGCTACGCATCGTCTGCCGGCACCGGGTCTCGGCTCATGGGCAGACATCTTTTCACCTCGTTTTATTACGAATTTTTATAAATTATAACACTTGGACTGATTGAAACGATAAATATACATAGCCCGGCCTTCCGCTTGAATCACAAACTAATTTTTGAAAAAGAATTTATTATGGCTTTTTATAAATTAACTAACTCTGACAATGAATGAAACGTTATATATATATAGCCCGGCCTTCCGCTTAAATCACAAATTATTTATTCAAAACGCATTTATTATGGCTTTTTATAAATTAACTAACACCGGCATTGAATGATACGATGTATACAGCCCGAATCACAAATTAAATTAATTACTTACATTTTAATGTCGTCTTCAATGGTCGATTCTTTATCACTGTCAGTGATGGGCATCGATACATGAAAATCGCTAAAGCGATACCGATACATCGACACATGAACGTCTTAGGCGATACCGATACGCCGATACTTTCTAGGTGTCTTAAGCGATACCGATACTGATACATGCATCGCCGGTACATTTTTATAATTATTCATTTAATATGTAGGTATTAGATATTATTGTTTATACTAGTAATTTGTACGCACTGTAAGTAAAATCAACGACATTTTAGTGGGTTTTATAGATGTAAATAAAAACAATTGCTTTATTTAATGAAAGTATGTTTTAATTTTGTAGGATACATGAATGACTGAAAATATTACACTAACAATTAAAAGTAATTACTATTACCCTTCAAAAATACCAGCTGGCTAAACATCTGGTCCGACAGTCTATTCCTTTTTGGAGCGTGAATGTGACCAGCCAAACTAAACAACCGTTCTACAGGAGCAGAGGATGGTAGTGGTGTGTTATACTTCAGGAAGACCCGTAGAATTCCTAAGTACTGCCTCAGAGATTGGAGAGAATGACTTCCGTCACCCAGATACTGTAAAACTTCCATCTCAGTGGAATCTTGGGTTGCAGACACATTAGTGGAAACAGACTCATAACAGAAGAAATCATCTGCACTTCCGTCAGATGCAGCATCACTTAGTTGTTGCTGGGGGGTCTGCTCGCTGAGGCTCTTAACAGCATTAACCAACATTTCTTGAACCCTCTTTTTGACAATGTCAATATTAAATTTGCCTTTTATTGTCATCCACTTTAACTTGAACAGAGGATTTGAAGACGATGCCAGTATTGCTGATTTACACTCATGCGACGCATCAAGGCACAGAAACTTTTCAAACCGCTTAGTGAACCCTACTGTGACTGCATTGAGAAGTGGCAGACAATGACGCAATGCCTCCGAATTCAAACGCTCTAGCTTCTCTACAGCTAACAATGTTGGAAGCAGGCAACCGTAAAAACATTCTTTGTCGGACTGCAACCTATCAAGTGATGTTGCAATGGGTTGTAGTACGGTTAGGTATTCCTGGAGAAAATCAAGCTCATTTTCACGAAATGTTGGCAGTCCTAGTTGTTTCATTGTTTCATTTAGGACACTTTTATGCTTCAACAGAACTGATAAACTGTCGAACAAGGAGTTCCATCTTGTGACGCATGGTAATGTCAACTGACATTTTAGAGTTTCCTGGATTATTTCGGCTAATTTCGGTTAATTAATCTCAATAACACAAGTACAAACGTGTTTAAACGTTGCGCCGTACTGTGTGACGTGACCAGTAGAGTAGTACTGTCATTAAATAAATATTTAATAATATTATTATTTATGTATATTCATAAATATAACTCAGTAGTGTCATATTATAACATCTATTTAAATATTTAAAAATTCTTATTAATGTATCGATGTATCGAAGTATCGATTTTTTTCGATACATTTAAGAAAATTGACCTTAGCGATACCGATAAATCGATACTTTTGTCAAGTAGCTAAAGCGATACCGATACCGATACAAAAGTATCGATCGATACGTATCGGCGATACATGTATCTAGCTAGATACTGCCCATCACTGATCGCTGTCAAAAATTTCTGTAATGGATTGCGTTGAAAGTAGGGCGTTCAGGTCTGCCGCTGCGAAAAGGTGGCCGCTGCATAGAAATCTTTATCTTGAAACAATTCCGGGGAGATGTAAAGCTGCTGTGAATGACTCATGACGAGATGTTTCTATAGTACTCGTTGATACTACAACTGATGAGGATTCCAGATGAAAATGTTCCCTTTTATAGACGGAAGCCTAATGGTAAACATCCCCAATAGCCGAATCACAAATTTCCTATTGGCAGTCGGTTAAATTTGGGTGGGTCTTAACGTGTGAGTGCTGCCATCCACCAACCAGAGGTCATGGGGCTCCGCCTTCTGTACTGTAATTGGCCGACCCGTGAATTCTGGAACGTGTCAAATATATCTTGCCCGTTCCATCAATTTCTTCCAGAACCGTGGAGACAGAGAGAGATGCGAGAGATGGAGAGTGAGAGCGTGAGAGAGAGAGAAAACTTATATATCAGGATGGATTTCATCATAAAAAATTAATATTATTTACCATTTGTTTTATTATATATATATATATATATATATAAATAAACTGTGTATGTATATACAGTATATATATGTGTGTGTATATACAGGGTGTCCCATAAGTCAGGCATCATAGGAAAAATAATAAAAAAAGGCAAAACAAAAGCTTTTATTTACAGAACGTGCTCAATATGTCTACCATTGTTTTCAATACACAAATTCAGACGTGATACCCAGTGAGCAAGCACACGGTGAATGATGTCAGGAGTAATGGTGTTACATGCCCTAATAATGCGCTGCCGCAAATGTTCAACACTCCTAATTTTCTCTGCGTATACCAGCGCTTTCAATTGGCCCCAGAGATAAAAATCTAGTGGCGTGAGATCCGGACTTCTAACTGGCCATTCCACAGGCCCTCGACGTCCTATCCAATGACCAGGGAATTGTTGGTACAGGTATTCCCTTACTTGGGTGCTGCTTGGGTGCTGTAATGTGCAGGAGCGCAGTCTTGCTGGAACCATGTTTTGGAAATTTCCTTCTTCGTTCAAGACACTGGGAAATGCTTCTTCCTTGAGCATACGTAGGTAGGTGCCTCCAGTGACATGTTCATCGACGAAGAGGGGGCCTATGATGCGATCCTTCCAAATGCCACACCATACCATCACCCGAGATGCACCTTGTTCCTTTGAAGAGGTATACCAGTGAGGGTTGTTTCGAGACAAGTAGCGGGTGTTCTGTCGATTTACCTCACCATTTCCATAAAAAACAGCCTCGTCACTGAACAGAATGGTGGACGGGAAATTGGCATCCCGAGCATATTGTCCCGTAGCCCATTCACAAAATTCCATCCGCCGGTCGGGATCATCTTCGCTTAATTTCTGCAGGATCTGAAGTTTATATGGACGCCATTTGTGAGCCTGAAGAATGTGATGGATGCTACTTTTCGACACTCCTGTCTCGGCGGACAGACGCCGAAGAGACTTATTGGACTTCTGTTAAAATGAGCCAGGATAGCAGTCGCTGTATCACTGTATCATCGTCAGTGGACCTCCTTGAAGGTCCACTGCGTAGTTTATCTTCTATGGATCCTGTTTCCTTAAACTTTGCAACAAGTCTGCTAACACAACTCTCTGTTACTGGCTCGCGGTCTGGATGCAGTCTGTTAAAATCAGCAGCGGCCTCTCTTTGACTCCGATTTCCTATGAGTAGAATTATCTGGATTCGTTCTTCCTTGCTTACAGACATTATGGCCTGTAGAAAGAAAAAAGTATGAATTATGGTTTGTAGAAATAGAAAAATATGAATTTCTCCTATGATACTTGACTTATGGGACACCCTATATATATATATATATATATATATATATATATATATATATATATATTTGTGTATTAAAGATAAATTTATCTTGAAACAAAATAATTGGATAAAAGAGGAAAAATTAATAAGTTACCCCGAAATAGAACCTATTTGGGCGAAAGACAAGAAATGAAATAGTTATCCCGAAATACAATTTTATTTTTAATACAAAGTTATATTAATATTTTTTGTAATAAGGTTTAAAGATATATTGGCGTCTTAAAGATAAATTTGTATTGAAACATAATAATTGGCCAAAAGAGGAAAAATGAATAAGTTACCCCGAAATAGAATCTATTTTGTTTTGAAATCATATTAACATTTTTTGTAATAAGGTTTAAAGATATATTGGCGTCTCAATGGTAAATTTGTATTGAAACAAAATAATTGGCCAAAAGAGGAAAATAAATAAGTTAACCCTAATTTAATTTCTATTTTGTTCTAAAAATCATATTAATGCTTTTTATGTTATAGTTTAAGGATAAAATTGTAATAAGGTTTAAAGATATATTGGCGTCTCAATGGTAAATTTGTATTGAAACAAAATAATTGGCCAAAAGAGGAAAATAAATAAGTTAATCCTAATTTAATTTCTATTTTGTTCTAAAAATCATATTAATGCTTTTTATGTTATAGTTTAAGGATAAAATTGTCTTAAAGATAAATTTATATTGAAACACAATAATTGGATAAAAGAGGAAAAATTAATACGTTACCACTAATTTAATTTTTATTTGGTTTTAAAAATCATATTAATACTTTTTATGTTATAGGTTAAGGATTAAATTGTGTATTATGATGAAAATTTGTTTTCGCATTAAACTTAGTTATCTTATTCGATATTTTGTTTAAAAGATCGCCCCCAAAATGCCAAATTGTCCTCGTGGTGGGAACACCAGGAGAAGCTCAATAGTAAAACTATTGGCGTTGCCTATTTTGAGACCTTGTCGGTCTACCCCTTGGCTCCATAAATGACTGATTTAAATTCCATAGGATTGTGAGATGGGGGTCTACCTAATGCAAAACTCACAGGTTACCCATTGCAGTCCGTCTAAATATAGCTTACCATCACCTAACCAAACCCACCTTACTCACGGCTTTTACTTACCAGCTCCTGATAGACCGACAAGGTCCCTAAATACGACCCAATTAATAGGTAAAGCTATTAAGCATAAAGAAATACGTTTATGGAGCAAGAGGATAGACCGATAAGGTCTCTAAATACAACCCAATAGACAGAGCCAGGGGGTAGACCGATAAGGTCTCTAAATACAACCCAATAAACAGAGCCATTAAGCATAAACAAATACGTTTATGGGGCAGGTGATAGACCGAAAAGGTCTCAAGAAAAGGGCGACGCTAATAGTTTTTCTATTAAGCTTCTCATGGTGGAACACCACGACGCCAATTTGACGTTTGGTAGGCGAACTTTTAAGCAAAAAATCGAATAAGATAAACTATGTTTAATGCCAAAACAAATTTTTACCATAATATACAATTTTATCCTTAAACTATAACAGAAAAAGCAATATGATTTTTAAAACAAAATAGAAATTAAATTAGGTGTAACTATTTCATTTTTCCTCTTTTGGCCAATTGTTTTGTTTTAATGAAAATTTATCTTTAATATACAATTTTATCCTTAAACTATAACATAAAAAGCATTAATAAGTTTTTAAAACAAAATAGAAATTAATTTAGGGGTAACTATATCATTTTTCCTCTTTTAGCCAATTATTTTGTTTCAATACAAATTTATGTTTAATATACAATTTTATCTTTAAACTATAACATAAAAAGCATTAATATGATTTTTAAAACAAAATAGATTCTATTTCGGGGTAACTATTTCATTTTTCCTCTTTTGGCCAATTAATTTGTTTAGATACAAATTTATCTTTAATATAAAATTTTATCCTTAAACTATAACAAAAAGCATTAATATGATTTTTAAAACAAAACAGACTATATTTCGGGATAACTATTTCATTTCTCGTCTTTCACTCAATAATTTTATTTCAATACAAATTTATCTTTAAGACACCAATATATCTTTAAACCTTATTACAAAAAAATATTAATATAACTTTATAATAAAAATAGATTCTATTTCGGGGTAACATTCCTTTTTTCCTTTTTTGCGCAACTATTTTTTTTCAATACAAATTCCTCTTTAAGACACAATTATATCCTTAAACTCTAACATAAAAACGTTAATATAATTTTTAAAACAAAATAGATTCTCTCTGTGGAATGAAAAAGTCATATTTGGTAAAGACACGCCCCCAGGATTCACGGCTCGTTCAATTACAACCCAGTGGGTGGAGCGTGAGAACGAATCTAGGATCTCTGGTTGGCAGAAAGTCTCGCTCTACCAAAGGAAACTCGCGAATCAAATATTGGGGCTGGGGCCAATCGGGGTCGCTTATATAAAAGTGATCATTTTCAGCTGGATCCACAACAGTGATTTTATCAACGTCTAACCACACATTTTCTCATCATGGACACTTCCAGTGAAACACATCAGTTTTACTGCTCCCCGCAATTGTTTGAAGACAGGAACCTCTCTGAAGAGGCTACGCTCCATCTTTTCGCAGCGGCCGACCGGAACGCCCTTCTTTCAACGCAATCCATTGCAGAAATTTGTGACGGCGAGAAAGAACCAGCGGAAACACACTCATTTGAAATGTGAGTAATTACGTAATAATTTCGTTTGTGATTCATTCTCGGGCTATATATATATATATATATATACACACACACATCGTATCATTCAGTGCTTAACCCTTGCAAGTGTTAGTTAATTTATAAAAAGTCATAATAAACGAAGTGAAAGGATATCTGCCCAGGGGTTCGAGACTCTGCAACGGGGTTGGTATCCCAGCTAATCTTCCTTCCTGAGAATGTCAATTAGACAGTGAATATTATTACGCCCTTGTTTCCCTGTATGTGTTAACTTAAAACTTTATAGTAAGTTCTACAGGTTGGTTTTTAGAATTACTAAGACTTTAAAGGTAGGGAATTGCTGCGGTCCCGGGTTCGCGACCCGGTGCTGACAGATGATGCGTAGCACATCCAGCTAATCTTCCTTTTGAGCTCAGTTAGGCTAGTTGCTTCCTGTTTATTATTTGATCAGGGTACCCTATCCTGCATTTTCTCTTATTGTAACTCCTTGTAACTCTCTCTTCCCTCTCTCTCCTCTCTCTCTCTCTCTCTCTCTCACTCTCTCTCTCTATCTCTCTATCTCCATATATATATATATATATATTATATATATATATATATAAGGAAGTATATGTTAGGCCAGTGTTTGCTGTTTATTATTATTTGATCCGGGCGCCCTAATCGGCATTTTATCTTATTGTAACTCCTTGTAACTCTCTCCTCCCACATATACATCGCGGTGTCCTGACATATAAATGCCTGTTTACTATAGGTTACTGTGCTAGGCTTTCTGTAATTAAGTATTTAGAGAGTGAATTTTGTTTATCAAATAATTACGTGTTAACATTTACTTAAAATTAGTTTGTGAAATGTTTCATTACATGAAATCAAGATGTAAATTAAAAAGTTTATTGGCAGACTATAGTCCATATGACAAAAAACATTAATACAATGACAGTTCACAGACTAAGGTTAAAAATATATACAACTGATTAGAAACAATGCAGTAATGTCGAGATTATGGGGAGCTACAGACAGACGTTTTCGTACCAAGAAGTCCCTAGCTTAGAGGATAAACGGCAGGACTCATGGATAGCTTGGATAATCGGGTTGGTTGGTTTTTTAACTCTTTGCATTAGACTGTATTAAGCACGTCTTATTGCCTCCGGGAAGCTCAGGACATTGCGGGTAGAAAATGTTTGCTAAGCTGAGCATTTCGGTGGTAATTTATGTAAGTTTAAAAGACCCGTTGTACAGTAAATTTAGAGTTCTGCCGGAATCTTTTTTATAATTCACCCAGAGTTGCTGTCCGTATATATTACTGCAGAAAGTACGGAAGAGCGTGTCTTTAGTTTCACTTGTACAGAATCGAAAGTTTCTTATAGTTATACTCGCTTTAGCACAAAGGCTTCGAGATCGTTTTTTTATATCTGAGTCATCACTCAAGGAGCTGGTGATAGTTTGACCCAAATATTTAAACTCTTGTACTTCCTCAATTACTTCACCTCTCATTTTAAACCTAATGTCAGCTGGCTGATTATAGCTTTTAGGATGAAACTGCACAACCTTAGTTTTTGTAACATTAAAAAGAATATCATGGTTCTGCGAATACACTTCGCAGACTTTTAGTAGCCGATCCAGACCTTTAACAGAGGGACTTATTAACACCATATCATCGGCATAAAATAAGTTATTTATCCTTGTGTTATCTATACAACATCCCACTGTTGCCTCATTAAGTGAAGCAATTAATTCGTTAATATACACATTAAACAGCATAGGGGAGAAAAAGGAGCCTTGTCTCACCCCGCAAGAGGAGCCAAAACATTCGGATAGTACATTGCCCCACCTAATGGTAAAAGATTGGTGGGAATACCAAAATTTCAATAAATTTAATATGTACATGGGAACCTTCCTGTCTTCTAGTTTTTTAAATAAAATATTATGGTTCACTCTATCATATGCCTTACTTATATCTAGGAAACAGCTATAAATAGTTGAATTACTGTCAATGTATTTAGATATTGTTTCTTTAAGTACATAGATACACAGATCAGTTGAGCGGGACCTTTTGAAACCAAACTGATTAGATGTCCAGAGGTAATCATTTAATTGGAGTAATAAGAGTTTTTCTAGTAGTTTCGAGAAGCAGGAAGCCACAGCAATAGGCCTGTAATTATTGCTGGACAGAATGTCTCCATACTTATTTTTGACCAGGGTCAAAATATATACCCTCATGAACTCTGCAGGGATATAGCTATGAGCAAGCATGGCTGATAAGAGCAATGATATTTGCAGACATACTACGTCATTGGCATATTTTAAGTGCTCACTCGATAGGTCATCTACCCCTGACGCAGAACCATTCTTTAACTCTTTAATTAACCTCTTTACTTCAGGAACTGCTATCAAAGTATTTTTCCTTGTCCCTCCCACAGGCGTTTCGCTGCAATCTATCTTAAGATTATCCCTACTCACACTGTTAAGAATGTTAGAGTAGTAGTTTTTCCACAGTTTTGCAATTTCATCCTCCCCCGACACACCATCATCGAGTGTCGGAGGGAGGACATTTTTGATGCCCGTTTGATTCTTAAGAAATTTGCAAATTTTGTTATTGTTATTTATGCGAGCTTCAGAGGCTTTTGATGCACGAATAGACTCTTCTTCCTGCTTACATCGCTTTATGGCCGCCTTATACTGACCCCTACTTCTACACATATTTATGTATATTGGTCCTAATCTGGGTCTACCATGAATGCACCACAAATCATAGGCGTCTTTCGATTCCCTCTTCAGGGGGGCAATAAAATCATTCCATCCAGGAATAATCTTAGTATGATAGTTGTAAAATTTAATCAGGGGGCTTCCTGCTTCTCTTAACAGGGGTACTATCTTCAATGCCTAACAACCTTCCATTATCGCTTGTTAAAAATTTTATGTTTTGACAAATTTTTCCTTATTAAGAAAGCAACACCACCAAAATGCCTACCGTACATTAATTCATCTGACAAGTCTACTGCTGATGACGCATGGTATATAAAGTCATCATGGATTGTAGAGAGGAATTTTAGCTCTTGCTTAGGAGTATCAAATCTGCACTGTCACAGATTTTATAAATATCTACAATTGAATTCCTCACTGACCTTACGTTATATGAGACTATTTTCAACAAGTTATTCGCCATGACTGAGAAAACTTATTAATCTGATTATTATAATACACAGTACAAATTTCAGGCATAACCGTTAGGGCGCCTATTATTATTATTATTATTATTATTATTATTATTATTATTATTTTGCCTGTTATCAAATCTCCTGGAAAAGTGAATAAACTCCTGAACAACAATACCTTCTGGCCACTGACTCATATTGTACGGGTTGAAATGCGAATTTACACCATTAATTATTATTTTAAATGAGTTATAATACGGATATTTTATGTTTAGTTTATTAACTAACAATATACTGTGTTCACCACAGACCTCTTCCATCATGTGTCGAATATCGCTTCCTTCGTTCGAGAGCTGAATTCGCGACACAAAGAGGGTGAGATTCCTCACCGGTAGCCTTGTTGCGCTGACAGGTTGAGGAACCCTCTTTGGAGAGCGCCTGTTAACTGTGACCCACCCGTCCTCTTCCCTCTATCTCCCTGAGGCAGGGTTCGCCTGCCTGGGGAATGGGTGGCACGACCTTGGGCGGATAAGAGGCCCCTCCCCCACTCTGTGGCTTGGTGATGGGCTGTTAACAGTGTTTATATCATGACGGGCGCGCGTGCCCCTCCTTCTTCGGTGGGAGGGGGTAAAACTGGACGCCGGGCGAGGTGTTTGATTAATCGAACGCCTCTCACCTTCAGTGGAAGGTAAGGAAGAGGGCAGTGATGCCTCGCCTCTAGGCATCGGACAGTCCCTATTCCTCATTGTGAAATCGGGAGCAGGAGTCCTTTCCTGAACGGGAAGGAGGTTGACCGCATCCCCTGCATGCTGCGTTTCTTCCCGACATTCAGCGGGGGAGTTGGGGGAGGGAATTTCGTTTCCCTCGCTGTCAGACGCGCTTCTTGGGGTTTTGACTTGCTGAACAACTTCCGAGTAACTGAGCTTTGGGAGGAGCGTCTCTTTCAATGCAACTAACTCTGACCGGAATTCTTCTAGCAAAATTGCATTTTCTGATTTGATACCAAGTGTTGGTGTTTCTGTTCAACTAACGACTGTTGTACCTCATTGTACTGTTTGAGGAGCACCGAAACGTCTACATCACCCATAGAGATTACCGGTATTCTATGGAAATTAGTAACGTAGAAGGTAAAATTGTTCTCATTATCCAGGAGGGTCGACACTTTATTTATAATGTCTTTTAGGATATTCTCGTTTCTAGAATTACCTCTACGAGCTGGGAGGGTAGCACTGAACAGCGTGTTTAACTGTTCCCTCGCATGTTCTATTTCTTCCGAATCATAGAAATCATGACAATTAGATACGAGAAGATCTGACCTAATATGAGCTACTTTGTCAAATATAAAACAACAAAGGATTTTCTACGAGAACACGATTTTCAGCAGACGATCCCATTGCACCTGTATTGATTAAAATAGCATGTATCCTCAATTATATATATATATATATATATATATATATATATATATATATATATATGATTTTAATTAAAAACGATTTAATGTGGATGATTCGTTTAATATCTGCCACGTGCTCGTTCCCTGTGACGGTGCTTAGTCATCAAATATGATCATTATTAGAAAAATGTATGAGCTGTCAAAATAATATTCTGTCTACAACCGTATCCTTTCTCCTTATAGGTCCGATGCGGAACTCGATCGTATTATACCTACTTCCGTGAGAGCTTTGAAGAAAAGCAAATAGTCGACCGCGATTTGGAGATTTTACAACGCAGTCAACCCAGTGACCTGAATACGGAGGTCGAAGTATTGGCTCACATCCGATCCAACGTTAGCCAGGTCGTCGGGGAACGAATGTAAGCTTTTTTCTTTTGGTTAAGAACAAGACAGTGTATTTTCATCAATTTATTAAATGATAGAAATCATGTTTTATAAATTGGTACAATTCAGCTTAAATTAGTTACAAAATTAGCATACATTAAATACGCTACAGAGCACCAGACTAACATTATTCGGGACCTCTTATATTTTACAGAATATAGTTACAATTATATATATATATATATATATATATATATATATATACACGCGTAAAACTTTACACAATACATCGAGTGCGCACAAATGGAAAACTTTTTTTCTGCATGCACACCATTTCATCATTGAGCTCAGTGTCGTACAAATCGAATAATTTTAAAATTTCATAAATTCCTTTCCCCATGATATGTGCAAGAGAAATGAAAGGCAGTACATGCCGTAAGTATTACTAAAATATCCTTGTAATCGGTGGGGATTCCAGACAACTTCAGGGATATGCAACTCTTCGAGAAATTTTACAATAACAGGGTCACTCCAGGGATGAATCTCCACTAAATCAAAATAGTACATTATTTCCATATTTTTAAAGTAGATGGCCAACCAATGAATCCCTTCGCCACCAACAATGTCCATGTTGACAATACTTCCCCCGTATTTTCTCGTATTTGGTAATTTCAATATTTCATTCTTCACAAACACCGATAAATTTGGAGCGTGTGATTCGGTCACTATTCATTACTCTCTGAATTGTATTCGCATCCATTTTAAAAGTCAGTGACCACGTTCCTGAAGCGGTCAATTTCTATTAGAGCTTGTGACTCGAGGTATACTAGTAAAATAATAGGAGCATCTATCGGGTTGGCGAATTCCAATCTGAGAGAGATGTTTCCACTCTTTTGTGGACTTCGTCCAGTGTATGTTTTAAATGCTTTTTTTAGAGCTTCTTTAGGTTTAGCTCCACCCATTATGTTTTCTTCCATGCTAAAACCTGATTGTAACGCTTTCCTCCCGAGGTATCTGGCTCCGCTCTTCAACAATGGGGCAGCCGTTCGTAGTATGGTTGAAAAAATGGATCCAATCCCACCCCCACGCTGTTATTTCACTCTTCGATATACTGTGAAAGGCTTTCGGGTCATTATAACTGAATGCAACGAAAGTGCAGCTTCACTGTTGAGCTCCCATCACCGAATAGGAAAATTTTCCCTCAATCGTTCTTATATATATTGAGATATTGGTTAATAGATTTGTCGCAACATTCACATAACTGGGCTTGTCATATGTAATGCTCAAGCTCTTCCCTCTATGGTTGGGAATATGTGCAATGCGCAGCAATAGTACCTGGGTATCCCCAAGAAATTGATGCTTCACGATATTCTTGTAAATATAGTATATGTTGGGATGGATAGCCAACATCCAATTTCTCTAATTTCATCTGATACATTAAGATGGACAAGTCATGTTGTTCCTCGTGAAAGGTATCTCTTTGGAACGCTGCTCCATATCGGCCCTAGGTTAAAATTTGGAACAATCCTTTGTCTTTAATATTTCTATTATCCTGTGATTTTAGGGTCAGAGTACGTGCAGAGATTTCTTTGTTTACGATTTCGTATACTAAATCAGCCGTATGATTCCAGCTTTTTAAACTTCCGTTTAAGTCTCTCACAACATCCTCGGCCGCATTATAACGACCCGGGCCTAGTGTTACGATTGTAGTGTAATACAGAGCCTCCCCACTCAGGGCGGCAAGCATGGATTCATCCCTAATTAACCCTGCCTTTTCACAGTCATCACGACCTCAAAGAACCATAAAAAACGGGTTCATTAGAATCAGTACTTAAGAAGTAGTGGATAGCTAAATTTCGCATAACCCCACCTCATACGAATCATGTTCCAATTCAATGGGCCCATGGAGTTCTGTTATAAAGTTGGCTAGTGTGTTGTTAGGATGTACAGACAGAGAAGAAGAGGACGGGAGTGTGACATAGAAGTGGTTAGGCGCCATGTTGCATACTATTTAAGCTTCATTATTGCATCAGCTTTTATATAGGTGTTGAAGCTTCCTTTGTACCCTAGCCATTTCACGAGGCACATTTTTCTCTTTTTTGAACCTCTGCTATCTAAAGTGTTTTCAAATTTAAACACATTTTTTCCTAAATTAAATGTCACTTTCTGCCACTCGTCGCGATAAAAGCCTCCTTCGATTTCTTTCCCATTCAAATCTTCAACGTCATACGTCATTGTCTCCCCTTTAGGTCTCAGCCCTAAATTTAAAAAACTCACGTGTCCATCCTTCTTCAAATCAATTCGCGAATTTATTTACTGAACGCGATAGCCTTACATGAGTATGTTTCCAGTCCTTTAGAAGGATGTACATAGACCGTTTCAACTGCGATCTGCTGCAAGTCGCAACCACAATCGCATCATTGTACATTACTGTGTTCAAGAATAATTCATGCCTTAATACCCCTTAGCCGTCATTCACAGAAACAACCCTCGCAGTTATGGACACAGGGCTATTTACTGGCTCATTCACATAAAGCAGCAGACCGGAGTATACAGTGCCCGCGAAAAGTATCCGATCACTCAAGAAAATACAATATTTTCCCTTAATATTCAGAGACACGTAATTCACTTTCTATTTGTTCTAGCGACATCTGGTAACTTTGAGGTTGCTCGCTGATATGAGAGCTATCCAACGCATTCTCAAATTAGTGTTCTGGTAGCCTTCGTTGCGGGTGGCTGTGTCTCAAATTTGTCAGATTTCACTGTTTGTGTAAATTTCTTGATATTTTTTTTTTTTTTACAGAAAGTGGTGTAAATAAAATTTATATATAATGTGTGCTAAAAAACAACTTAAGAGTGATTGTCGAGGTGCTATTGTTGCTTTGCATGCATGTGGGAAATCACAGAGACAGATAGCTAAGGAATTAAACATATCCCAAAGTACCGTTAATTTATGGGTTTCACGGGCTAAGAACAATGGTGGCCTAACCACGCCAGTCCCTAAAAAACGATCTGGCAGACCGAGAAAAACAAATTCGCGAACAGACAAACTTATGAAATGTTTAGTATTGAAAAACCCAACAATAACTGCGAAAGAAATAAAATTTAATATGAATAATTTGTTATCTGGTGTTTCTGAACGAACTATCCAGGAGCGGCTCCAAAAAGAACTCGGATTACCATCTCGCCATGCTGCTAAGAAACCGTTCATTAATGAAAAAATGCGTAAAAAACGTGTCGCATTTTGTAAAAAATACATTCATTGGACTGTTGATGACTGGAAGAAGGTTTTATTTAGCGATGAGTCCACATTTTTGACATTCAGAAGTTGTCCAAAAAAGGTTCGCCGGCCTATTGGCTCAAATAGGATGGACCCTAAATACACCCTAAAGACAATGAAACACCCTCCAAGTGTGATGGTTTGGGGTTGTTTCGGTTACTATGGGCGTGGAAACTTATATTTTCTTCCGAAGAACACAACTATGAATGGTGCATGGTATTTAGCAATGCTACAGGATAAACTTCTAATGGCAATGGCAATCCAAAGGACAAAAACATACATGCATGATGGTGCACCATGTCACAGGGCCAAAATAGTGACAAAATGGATTACTGACAATAAATTTGATATTTTGGATTGGCCTGGTAATAGTCCAGATCTCAATCCGATAGAAAATCTGTGGCTAATAATAAAAAATAAGGTTGAATGCCACGACACTGGCTCAGTCGAAAAATTACAAGAGGCCATCAAAAAGGTATGGTGCAAGGAAATATCAGTGGAAGTTTGTCAAAACTTGATTAAATCCATGCCAAAACGTCTAGAACAAGTCATCCAAACCAAAGGACAGATGACAAAATACTAATATAAGGTTAGTATACATTTAAACATTGTTTTTTATGTAAAAAATACAAATTTCAAGGGTGATCGGATACTTTTCGCGGGCACTGTACATAAAACACGCCCGCAACACGGGAGAAATACCCTTTAAGGTCAACGGTCGTGTTTTTTGGGTTGATGGTCTAAGCGAAGACCGTGCCACTGGTGAGAAGGCTGTGTACTCCTTTAACGGTTGCTGGTAGCATGGATGCCCACGTCCTGAGTGTGAAACCGTAGGAGACATCCACCGTAGATCTCCGCAAGATCATGTGGGAGCATGAGTATGATGCACGGATGGAAACAGATAGACAGTACCGTGAAGAAATAAACACGATCAAGCGTTTATTGGTGCTGGATCCTCTCAAATGCGGTGATAGCGTGTTCAGAGGGCGTACAAACCCAGTCAAGCTATACTTTCCACCTACGGAGGGCTTGAAACTCCATTACTACGAGTTCTGTTCTTTATATCCCTACGTGATGAAGAACAATCCGTACCCCGTAGGTGCACCTCAAAAACTGGTGGGACCTGACCTGCCCACCATCGAGGTGTTCTCAACAAATTTGAACAAGTACTATTTCGGTCTTACTTTCGCAGACCTGCCGATCTTAACCGTCGTTATAGATCACAAGCTCATGTTTCCCCTGTGCTTGAAGCGCGCAGGGGAGAATAATGGGTCCTGTAATCACACAAACAACCAGCGGAAGATCAAAGGTGTATATACAAGTCCTGAGCTGTCCCTAGCCGTCCGCCATGGTTACAGAATATTGAAGATATACGAGGTGTGAAGGTTTCAGATGCTACCCAACCTTTTCATGCCGTATAAATACTTTTTTGAAGGATAAAGTAGAAGCATCAGGCTACCCGCGAGGGGTTGAAAGCGAGGGTGAAAATTCGGCGTATATTCAGCGCTACCGTGACCGTGAAGGGATACAACTTGACTTGACCTGGCCCAAATTGTTAAGAATCCTGGCAAGCGCTTTAGTGCAAAGTTATGCCTAAATAGTCTTTGGGGCAAGTTTGCACAGAATACAGGTAAGGGGAACGTTCATTTGGCACAAAGTTATAACGAGGTGTGGGATTATGCCAATGCCCCCGATAAAGAGGTCATGGAGATCGTGAATGTTGGTAACATGTACATAATAAAGTACATCACCGAGTTTGCCACAGATACCTCACGTGTTACAAACATACCTGTAGCCAGCTTCACAACGGCATACGCACGCATCCAGATTTGGGGACTACTGCACTCTTGGGAGGAGGGTGGTGTACACTGCAGATTGCGTAATATTTACAGAGAGGGAGGATGAATACATGCCACCTATGGGGGAATTCCTCGGAGAGTTGACTGACGAGATCAAGGATAAGTATGGTGATGATGCGTACGCTGACTCCTTTGTATCAGCAGGACCAAAAACGTATGGGGTACGGGTGAGGATGGGGGAAGAGCTGAAATATATCGTGAAGGCGAAGGGCATCACGCTTAACCTGGCGAACCGACGGAACGTTCACTTTGATTCGTTGAAGGAGCTAGTGTGCTTAGATGTTGAGGGTGACCAACCACTTCAACTGACTCTAGGGACCCACAATTTTCGGGCACAGAACCTGGGGGCGTGAAGTAACTTGACGGCAAAAAGGTGTGTCGTAACACCTATAGGAAACGTTATCAGGTGCCTGGCTCCTATGATACCATACCCTTTGGGCACCATAGTACCTGAATGTTATATATGTCTATTGTTAACGATATGTTTATTTATTACGTATATTTGAATATGTAAATGTTTCAATTAGGTTTTCATTTTCTCCTTTGTTTGTGTGTGCGTATGTACAAGAAAAAGTCCTAAGCTCCGCCCACTCTATGATCAATCAAATGGTCACGTGAATCCTGCTACTACCTGGGCATATATCTACCCCTGGGTGCTCAGTTGGCCGCTGCAAGCCCTGGATCTCAGCCGTATATTTGAAGAATTCGCACGTAGACGGAAAATAGTGATGGCGACTTTTGATGTTGCGTGTTCGACGTTTATGAAGTTGCACTCGGTAAAGTTGGAAGATGTGGTGAATACTGAAAGCCATCCTAGCCTTCCCTCCTTTGAGACGATTAAGGTTACATTGAACCGTGCGAAGGTTGAGGAACAAGATTTTCAAATACTCTATGGATATTCTGCCGAGAGCATTGCAGGATTTCGCGGCACAAACGATGTAATGAACTACGTTGTAGGACTAAACTGTATAAAAGCGTACATATACCGTGAAGTGAAAAAAACAACATGTGCAGAAGAGAAGGAACGGGTATGGGTAGTGAGTCTTTTTGATGAGTGTTGTGACAGGCGGTATTATGTCATGCTGCATCATAGTAGTCTATTATGACTTGATCCTCTGGATCGAGAGATTTTATCTTTAGTTTTAAATCGATAATTAATTATTTTTAAATTGATAATGTATATGGTTGTAAATTTTGACTTGGTCCGCAATCGATATGGACCGTGACTTGATGGATACCGTAATGAAATTGACTGGATTCTTAGCATCTGATATATTTGCATGTCCGTTATAAATAGATATAGAATGTAACATATTTGTGGAGAGTAGTCTATTATGACTTGCTCCTCTGGACCGAGAGATTCTATCTTTAGTTTTAAACCGATAATTAATTATTTTTAAATTGATAATTATTTAGTTTCGTAAAAATTGGTCGTTGCCAATTTACCGGCAGTTTTTAAATAAGTTTCTTATGTTCTTGTGGTTCGGAACCCACGTAAAATTGTAGGTCCCCTCCGCCACCACGGAGGACATACACAATACACGATTACGAACACAGTTAGGTAGACCAGCCATGAGTGGATCCTAGGGTCTTTGTTGGTCTGAAACATTATAACATTATAACATTATAACATAATAGTCTAAAATACATTTACCACTTCATTCATATATATCATGACGAGGTTCGCAATAAGGTTGTGGCGAAAGGCCTGTGTGAGTTTTTAATAGAATTTAGAGAGTAGTATCGACTGTTAAACAAAGAGGATAAATACGGGCACATGTCCCTCTCAAATAGTGCGACGGATTGTTAATGTGTTTAGTTTGTGGAAATGAACGTCTACTGCGCATTCCGATAAAACATTAAAACCGATATTGCCCCATGTATCGGAAATTTGCCCGTTACAATGGGTACAAGTACTCGCATGATTCTTTCATGCTGGAACAAACCCGTATACGAAACATTAACGCTTGGTATGACTCACTCCTCCACACCTGTCTCCAAGCCAAACCACGCACCAGCTGCTCATAGTCATCTCAGAGATTGACCCGACTGGTTGTGCACTCTCACAATACAAAAAGATGGAGCTTCCTTTGACCAGCATTCTCAATGCCGTATACGACGTGTCCGTAACGAAGTTATTGCCTGTGTTCAGACGTAAAACCGGTGCCATTAACTTTGTACTTGAAACTACTTGTAGACAAGCAAACTCTGGTAAAGGTAATGTTATTTATGTAAGTGTTAAGGAGATGAATAGATTCTTCGTGATAGTTGAGGAGTAGGGTTTGGATAGGTGTAGGTACAAGAAGAGAACAGATTAGTGATACCCCCTTATTTGCCATTGTTTGTAAGTTTTGTATAAATAACGATCAGCCATGCATTGATATACGACTAATGTGGAAGAATGCTTCTGATAATAACGTTCTTGTCCCCACGCGAAACCGGTTTATCCTGGACAGAATGTTTGAAATCGTTGGTTTCCGCAAACTAAAACCTATATTAGACGTACGTGTTACGGATATGGTTTATTTTGATACGGTTCTTGAATACGAATACAACGCTCTGCTCGAAGGGTTTACCGAATGTAGAAATGAACATGGCGAGAATGGTCTAGAGCTGGATGCTTATTTAAAAGGTTTAGACTCTTCGAAATATCATGAACTTTGGTACAAAGGACTTGAGCGGTACAGGGCAGAGCTCGCCTTCACTGTTCACCCTGAAGAGTTGTACCTTTATATAATGAGCAGCTGTCGTTACGATTTAGAAGGATATTTCAACTACCGCTATGCGATGTGAAGAAGAGTTCACGATTCAAAAGCTCGGATTGGTAAGAAAAAACTCCCGATTAGAAAGGAGTGTTTATAAACTTGTATTTAATAATGATGTTGTGGCTAACGACGCCCTCCTTCTGCGTGCTTTTGATTGTATTCTGTCCTTGTTTAAAGATAACTTGCCAACCAATTGTAAGGTGGGCACAAAAATAGTATTGAACGATATGAAGGCCTTTTACATCGAGTATAGG
Organism: Bathynomus jamesi; assembly: GCA_023014485.1. NCBI lineage: Eukaryota > Metazoa > Arthropoda > Malacostraca > Isopoda > Cirolanidae > Bathynomus > Bathynomus jamesi. The sequence continues at coordinate 128,328 of JAJOZX010000388.1, forward strand.
CACCCGCATACCTTGCGTGTGAAATAATGTTAAATCTTATTTATTCTATAGTACAAACAACAATGCTGTAACTATAGACTCGATCACATGCGAGTTTAGTATTTTATTTAAACGCGGTAGAACACAAAGTGTATATATTTTGATTTTATATAAGTTTTGCTGTTTATATAAATATATTAATGGGTATATAGTTTCATCCTATACTATTATTATTTTTTATATAAGTTTTGGTGTTTATATATATATATATTATATATATATATATATATATATATATAGAGCGTATTTGCTTGTACATATATTAAATGGTTATATAGTTTTATCCTGTACTAATATTATTATTTAAGAATGTGTATATATATCCTTCGTTTAATGTGTATTTTTGCTATATATTATTTTTTAATGTATATTTATTTCTTATATATTTGATGAATTATTTTCCCTTAACTCGTCTAAATAAACAGAATGATGTAATGGTGTTTTATTTATTTCTTTTGGTTGTATATATAAACGATATTAAGGAACAACTACGAGATGGGAATATACTGTATATATACAGAGTGGATTCCGATTAATTGGGGCATATCGGGACTAGAATACTTTGGCCCAATTAAGCGGCTGCCCCAATTATACGAAGTTGCACGTAAAGAGTTAAAAAGGTATACATAAGACAAAAGACAAACTTTCCGTTTATTGAGTAACAAAAATACTTACTGTATATGAACTGAAACAAATGGTGCAAATCAGAGAAAAATATTTACCCTAAAAACAAATTTGATTCATGTACGTATTAAACACGCATGTAGTTCTTAACAGTTAATGACGTTGGAGAAATTTATCGAGTGTACCCTGCCGTGTTCTCTTGATTGACTGCAACTGAACAAAATCAGCGCAGTTATCTAGTGCAGATATAGGACTGCCTTCATTGCCTTCCTGCATGAAATAGCGTCGTGATCCAGCAATAAATTTCCTGGCATCCTGGTTAATCACTCGTTCAAGCTCAGGTGTGTCATCCTCATCGCTTTCCTGGTATTCTGATGTCTTCTGGTGTTTTGCTGCAATTTGTTCAACAATTGCGTCCCCACAATCTTCATTTTCATTATAACATTGAAGACTATTGTCGATGCATGCAAACTCTTCGTAGTTTCTGACGTGTTGCACTTCCAAAATGACGTCATTTTCACTATCGACCGTATCTGGCATCTCCAAGCCTGAGTGTTTAAAATCACAGTGAGAAAAAGCAGTTCTGAATGGTCTTGGCGCTTATTCCTCGCCAACTATCGGCAATAAACTGTACTGCATGTAAAAGATTAACCCTTGCACTGACTTCCTTAGCTGTTGAAGATGATGTCATTAGATTTTCTTCAATTGCTTCAAGGATGTAGTTTACCAACTTTCCGCGATACAAGGTCTTCAAATTTTTTATGAGTCCCATGTCCATTGGCTGCACAAAGGATGTGGTGTTGGGAGGCAGAAATTCCAGTTGGATATTTTTCAAAAAATTTAAATGAGGGTGTGCTGCACAGTTGTCAAGAAGCAGCAGAATTTTTCTCGACTTCTGTTGTAATTCCATGGCCCCAATGTAGCAATTACTGGCCCAATTAAACGGCATGGTATCTCAAATAAGCGAAGCAAATTCTGGTTATATTCTCGATTTGTTTTTGTTCTTCAAGATTTGTCCCAAATAAACAGCTGCTCCGATTAACCGGTGGCCCTATGAACCGGAATCTACTCTGTGTATATATATATATATATATATATATATATATATATATATATATATATGTGTGTGTATATATGTATATATACCAAATGCCTGGTTACGCCTTCTAAGCAAACTGACAAGTTTCTAAGCTAACTGTCAAGAATATCTGTATAGCGCAATCTAGCAGCTCAAACGATATATATATATATATATATATATATATATATATATATATATATATATATATATATTATATATATATATGATGAATAAAACCACGAAGGAAAGGAAACACAGAATGGTGCTCAAGTGCTTTCGTCTAATGACATCCTCAGGAACACTGAAGTACATAAAGAGTCACAGCCTATATATAGGATTGTGGGAGGAGCATACAAATTTGTGAGGAAAAAAACTACCGATGTTTTAGCACTTTGCTCGAATCCAACACAAGATCAAATGAATTGTTTCCAACCAATGTTATAGTTAATTAAAAAATAATAATAATAATAATAATAAATTGAAAAATAAAAATAAAAATAAAACTTAAGAGGAGCATAGAAATTTATAATGGAAATCTGCCCAGGTTTTAGCACTCTGCCCTTCTTGTCTAAGTTCGATGTATATAAAAAAAATAAATTGAAAAATAAAAGTTATTAGAGTAGCATACAAGTTTACCAAAGGTTTAGCGTTCTACCCTTCTTATCTAAATCCTTCTGAAGGAATTCAAAACAACAGGATCGAGTTAAAAAAGACCTTTGCTTATGTTGAATACATACATCGATGCCGAATTGGAAAGTGCTAAAACATTGGTAGTTTTTTCCTTCCAAATTTGTATGCTCCTCCCACAATCCTTTAATGTTTAATTTTTATTTTTATTTCTCCGTTTATTGTATATATATATTTTTTTTTCTGTAATCTATATATAGGCTGTAACTCTTTATGTACTTCAGTGTTCCTGAGGATGTCATTAGACGAAAGCGCTTGAGCACCATTCTGTGTTTCCTTTCCTTCGTGGTTTTATTCATCATAAATATTTTTCACGTGTTACTTTCGTGAAATAATTTTCATATATATATATATATATATATATATATATATATGTGTGTCCCCGCAAGGGGGTTCTAAGCTCGTGCTCTTGAGTGCTCTTTGTGCTCGTTTGTACGTGCTTGTTCCTGGAGGTTTCACGTGCCCCCTCCCGGCCCTAGCACCCAAGGATGATGGGGCTCGACCCTGCAGTCCTTGTCATCCTTGGTCTTTTTCCACTTCGACTGTCCCCTCCACCCTTTCTTTTTCCTCTGTCTTTCCTCTCACTTTTTCTTTGTTTTTCCGCTGAGATATGCCCTTTAAATAGAGGCGAATCGGTTCTTCCCGAACTAAAAAAAAAAAAAAAAATATATGTGTGTGTGTGTGTGTGTATTCATCTGCCAGTTGCGCCTTCTAAGCAGACTGACGGATTTCTAAGCCAACTGTTAAGAATATCTGAATAGCGGAATCTGGCAACTGAAAAGTTTTATATATATATATACACACACACATACATCTGCATTCTTAGTTTTCTAAACCAACTCGCGGATTAAACCAACTGGCTGATTAAGCCAACTAGTGGATTTCGAGTTCTAAGCCAAGTGATGCTACCCTGAGCTCCCATTATGCACCTAGCTCTTCCAGGTGTAAGATGCTCTGTCTTCCGCTCTCTCTCTCTCTCTCTCTCTCTCTCTCTCTCTCTCTGTGTTAGGTTAGGTATACCCCTTTGGGGGTGAGGCCGTCCCACCTTCTCCTGCAAAGAAGTTAGGTGGACACCCCTCCAGCTTGCTGGGGGATTCTCCTTTTTTTTGGCAACCTGGGAGTTGGCAATGGGAGAGGGGAAAGGGGGTCGGCACCTTGCAACAAGGGGGGTGTGGTGGGTGTCACTGGCACTCATTTGATCAACAGTGCAAATGCATATGCACTCTACCATTGTGCGGGCATATTACTAGCAACAACAAAAATAACATCAATATTACAATGTATTATTGTTTTTATACGAATTGACGTGCACATCATTTGCTAGAGGAAACATATATATATATATATATATATATATATATATATATATATATATATATATATATACACACATAGGCATTAGGGTGTGTCAATTGTGGGGCTGAAATGACTAAATTGAAAATCATGTGATTTGGTAGCAATTTAATGTAATCATTTGGCATACAAAATAATATCCTTGCTTCAAAAACAATAAAAAATAACTCCAACCTACATCAATTTTAATTCAAAAATTCCATTTTTTTCGTAAATTCGTAACAAAATAACAAATGTGCGCAAACATCCTATCAACATTTAAAGTGGCAATAAGATATCATTCAGAGTCTTTATTTGAAAGTAACCAATGCAGTCATGTCCTTTTTGCTGCGGTTCCTTGACATCAGCATTCGGCTTGCTACTTGCGCTTAGATGTAGCCTTCTCGCCCCTCGTGACTGTAAACTTGACTAGCTGCTTCTGTAACCATTTTCATACATCTCTCCACACTCTGAGTGTGAGAAGGCCACTTTGGCACTTGCATTGGGGCCTCTTTAAGTTGTGTTAAATCTTTGTTTGTTATACATGTTGTCAGTGGTGGCTCCAAAACTTCCGAACTCAAGTTAACTAATTACTTATCGGAGGTAAGTTCCTTGTCTGAACAGAGCAGTCTCCCAGCTGGTCATCATCTAGTGATGTTCCTCTAAGCTTTAGAATGATTTCCACAGCCTCAGTTCGCTCTTTGGTACATTGGCTGCAGAGTATTGCTCGCAAAACTGCATCTGGCCTAGCATACCAAGCGGACCTTCTCACCACAGGTAACACGATGTCCACCACTACTTTCCTTTGGGTTCTCAGTAGCTGTAATTGAAACAAAATGTGGTTGGGCCCCTCCATCCACATTAGATTAAGTTTTACGTTGAACCAGTGAGGAAGATAAAACCCAATAATAAATTCAACAATCAACATCAAATTCTGTAGCATTTTGCCCTTCAGTGCATGTTTCGAAACTCAAATCCTGCAGAAACGAATCGCTGTAGTTAACCAACGACTGTGACTTCCGGGTCCAGTCTCCAAGAGAGCCAGATTTTGAGGCAACTCTCCTGATCTTATTGCTTGAACAATACGATAAGCGTAAGATTGATCCGTGCTGAGGTATTTGATAACTTCTTCAGACAACACTGGAAGGGGAGGGCCTACTTCGACCTTTGGAAATTTTGTATTTATTTCTAATTCCGTTGCTTCATCTAGCATGTTGCCAAGGGGGCCTGACTACTTGTTGTTGCTCTTTGTAGGACGAAGAGGTAGTTCCTCTGTGTACAAATCACATACAATCCAAACAAGCCTTCTTCCAAGTTTTTTCTCTAAATGCATCATAACACTGCCCTGCCATCCAGTGTTCACCGCAGTTGAGTCTCCACCAACGGCCTGCAGTGAACTGTCAAGTCTTCTTTCTTGAAACCAACATATTATTTGATCAGCAATTGCCTCTGCATGTTTCTTGCCTTCTACTTCTGCTTCAGGAACAAAGTGAAACAAATAGCGGCCACCAGGTTCAGAACACACAGAGTAGTGTTCTTCTTTGATGAGAACGGGAAACTTTCTGTCCATTCCTTCTACCTCTAGGAGAACGTTTGTGTCATCTCTTCTTCCATCAAACAAAAGGCAAGAGAGACCTTCCTCCTTCAAATCTTTTTCATGCTGATCAGATATTTCCTTCATTATTTTTTCTTGTGCTCTTCTTATCTTATTATGATCTATCACTAAGGATGTATCCTCTCGGCTGATGAGGCCTGCATCTATCCAAGCGGCAGTGGCAATCTCTGCAGTCTCTCGTAGCACCGTATGGTGGCGAATACTGGCAAGGGCAATGTTTGAGATGTCTTTAGTGTTGTATTTCATTCTCTTCAGCGAAGGTTCAGATGGCATTTTGTAGCTATCATCTGATGTTGCTTCGTTCTGTTAATCTGAAGAGCTTTCAAAGAAGTGAGAAACCTCTTGATAGAGCTCTTCATCTCTTTGGGTGGCTTCTTCACTCTTCTTTTTCTTCCTTTCTTCCCTCTCTCGGATTTTCTCTTTTTTCTTAGCAATAACAATCTGTTTTTTTGGTTTCTGAATAATCTGCCGAACCAATCTGCATACTTCCTTGGCCTCCTGCCTTTGTTCTCTGCGCCTTTATGAAAGCCAGCTCCAAAACAGGGATCTTCTTCTCACGAGGACAGCGACAATCAATGTGAGGGTGAGGTTCTCTTCTGCATGAGGGAGAACAATTGGCTTCAGAACACAACTCTATGGGACACTGGCAGTTAAAAATGTCAAGAAGAGTATCAAGTGTGTGCAGAAATTTATTTTTATTTGCTAGTTTTCCTTTACCAAGTGATGTCTTAACTGCTTTGTGCCACAGCTTTGTTAATTTTAGCTCAATAGTTCTATACTGATTGAGTACAGGTGGTTTGTATAACACATTAGCTTCTTTCCACTGATGCAGAGAGGGGGGAATCATGTCCCTTATGAGCTCTTTCTCTGTGTAGTTCCTTCTATCCTTTGTATTTTGTTCACGAAGGAGTAACCCTAGTCTCAGCATGTCTCGCACTGTTGGTAGTTCTGATACGGGACTAAAATGTTCTAAAATTCACTAAAAAATATTTCATGGGATTACAACATAATTAGACAGAAGAATATGATAATAATAAATAATTGTAATAATCAATAATCCATACTTACAGTTAAACTGTAGTATTCGTCTAGTAGAATAAGTATGAAGTAGGTACAAGAGCAATAACAGCAAACCACCGTCTATGACATCTAAGAGGCAACTGAGGACTGAGAGTGAGGGGGACAGTTCTATTCATGTTGTGACTTGTACATTGTACAACAACTATATGACCTTGAAAACACTCCATATGCGATCAGTGGGATAATTCTGTGACAGATGAATAGTTAATCAATTTATGTCCTATTATTTAGTAAAAGAGTCAATTTTCGAAACTTTAAGGTAAAATTGATGTAGGTAAGGGTTATTTTATTTCATTTTGATTTGCCAATTTCAAGTTTTGACATGAAAAGACTATATTTTCACTACCAAAAGTGATTTGAAAAAAGTTGACATACATATATAACCATACATATAGACGCACAGACATTTGCAGGAACATGAGTCGTATACCCGCAAAAATGAAGTGCAATGCAATTGAATGCATCATGATCAATATTAATTATTGTTGCACTGTTACAGAGCCAGAGTCTTGCAACACTGCCAGACCCCTACAACACTGCAAGGGGGTGGGGGAGGGGAATATGCATGAATGGGGCTCGGGGGTAGACCCTCGAAGGGGTAAGTGGGGTAACCTAACCTAACATGAATGTATGTATGTTTGCAGGTAAGTATATGATGGTTTGTGTGTAGCATGTCAAAATAGGTATGGTATTTAACGAAGTGGTTCTGGTGGATTTTAACATGAATTCTGGTCTATGGCAAAATAGATTTGGGGCATGACAAAGTAAACAAAAAATTCCTTCATTCTACAATGGATTTGAGTGTTGTGTCGCTGAGTTGGAAATTCTGTTTGGGAACATTATAAGGTGAGCTTTAAATTGATTAGAGTGAAAAAAATATAGATGCGAGTTATCTAGCAGATGACCTTGGTAAGGACAATGAATTTACATGTAACAACAAATGTCAATTGAGATATATGGGACATATCGAGCTTCACAGAGACCAGCTCCCTGTATCTGTTACAAAGATCCTGACTGATCAGTTGTTCACACGTAACCAATTCAGGTCAATGTAAAATTGCCACATAACCTAGGCCAATATATATATATATATATATATATATATATATATATATATATATATATATGGTTCCTGTGAAACTCGATGTGAACCAGATAAATGGTAAAGCTTGGTAGCCTAAACGATTAGGATTATATCAAACTAATTAAACCTGTGAAGTGGCAATAAATAAATAAATAGACACTAGGCCCACATAGAAAGGGCAGACAAGTAGGACCTAAAGTAAAATAGATTATGAGTCGAGCTCCAAATTGAGAAATTTGGCAGAGATGACCCGATAGATATTAGTTTCCAAACCAAATTGCTAATTGCAAGCTTGTTGAGTACCCTTCTGGATAAATGGCATGACTAAAAGGGGCATGGGTATCACTTATGTCATTTTTCATGAAATTTGAAGTTGGTGTACTATTTCTGCCAAATTTCTCATATTGGCTAAGACCACAGTAGAATGAAGGTGAATATTGTATATAGGCTAAGATCAGATAAATTCTCATATTCATGTAAATCAAAGATATCTCTACTGTGTGTCGGGCAAGATTTGGATGTTATGTAAGAATATAGTGGGTCAATGGTTTCAGGGCACAGATATTTATATGATTTTATTTAAAGATAGAATCAGTGGAGGCACTGAACAGCTTGTCGGTTTGCCAGTTACTTCAGCTTGAATGGGTGTAGAGGCCAGAAGGGCCCACCCATGGACAAGTGTGAAATATCCAGACAACAGGAATTCCTAGTGGGTACTGGGAAAGATTGCAAACTAGCACAAGTACAAACTTCCAGAGTCAAGAGCATTCGAGGCTTCTCTGGAGTATCTGCAAGTAGAACAATCCGTTTCAATTGTTGGTTGCCCAGTGAAAGAAACTAATTTCTTTGGAGACAGCACAAGGGTTGAGGTGCAGAAATAAGGTTTATCAATTCAGTGTGGCATTCACAAAGAGTTTCTGGTACATAAAGTTTAGGAATAAATGAAAATACTTGAAACTGGAGTTAACATTGGTGTGCCCCTGCATGATGATGAGGGCCCAATAGTTTATTTTTAGATCCTGATGATGGGCACATGATAATTATATGGAGTATTGCAATTCAAGTGTAAGGTTAATTAATTATATTCCTCAAATCTATTCCATTGGTCTGTGTTAATTTATTAAGAAATTGTGTACACATTTAATATGGGTATAATCTCAGGAATAATATTGTTAAGTAAGTTAAGTTTGGTATTGAGTTCTAATTACTAACTTGAAGATGCTAATCATCATTAAGATTTTTCGCTGTAAGAAATTGAGTAATTTTGTGCCAACTAATTGAGTTAAATATGAATGTGGGAGTAAAATTGAGTCATAAGAAAATCATTCCCAAAGGATTAGCAAGCTCGTGTAATATTGTCTTGTTAGTATTAAAGTGTTCTGTTTTATAAATTTATTCTTCTATTTGGATATTATTAGCTTGGGGTAGCATTGAGAAGTCACATCAGCTATATGGGATAACAATTCTAGTTGGCTGGAGCAGCATAGTAACAAATCTCTGACAGTGTGTTGGCGTGTGTATGTATGTTCAAATGTATGTATGTATGTATGTATGTATTTAAAGAGCAAAGAAAAACAAGTCTTTATTAAATGCATAACGGTAGAGGGAGAACCATCCGCTGGAACGTCTTGCGGCATAATGACGCCTTCTCTATCCTTCCTGGCTGGCTTCGGAACACAGCCAGTCGTCCTGGTTTAGATTCTCTCATACACACACACACACACACACACACATTACAGGTACATCGTGCAAAGGCTGAAATAAAACACAACTACATGATCAGTTTATTTAATATATATATATATATATATATATATATATATATATATAATAATATATATATATATATATACAGTATATATATATATATATATATATATATATATATATATATATATATAATATAAATTATTTATATATATATATGTAAAAATGAACCATAAATAATTCCCATATTCCTATATTATCTTATCCTTCATGTAATTCTTGTATTCATTTATATAGTCTCTGTATCCATTGTAAGAAAAAGTATCCATTTTTAAAAATTCATGTGTTATATGGTTCATGTATTTATATAATCCTGTATATTCTTATATACTTAACTTTATATAATGCCTATACTCATATGTATGTACGTGTGTGTATTCATTTTTACATAAGGACCAAAATCGCCCAACGCGAGTTTGGATAAAATTTTTGATTTGCTTTCTACTTTGCTAAATAATTGGTGACCTGTTGTTTTTTAAAATCTCATAATCATTTTTTTAGATTTCGCTTAATAAGGAATCCTGCTAAGCTTTGCAATGTTCACATTTTGTATACACTCTCTTTCGTTATAAACAATGAGATCATGTCTTGCCTAAGCATTAAAATTGTACATCTTAAACCTTAAAATTTCACTCATATGCATATTTTAGTGTAAAGATGCATAGTCCGATTTCCACTTTTAGTTAACTTGGCAGATTATGATAACATCAGATCTGAAAAGTCGCAGTTTAAGATAAAAATATGGTTTCGTCTTCAAATATTTTGTTTACTCGTTCCAGCCTTACCACAGCTAAAAAATTTACTTATTTTCAAATATTGTGCAAAAATAATACAGCCTTTTAGCATTTAATAATAATAATGTTAGCAGTTTTTGGGTATATAAACCCACTAAAATTATTCCATTGTCATTCAGAAGCTAATTCAGAGGCTGAGCACTACCTGTACATTTTAACAGTAAAATTACAGTTGAAGCTAGTTTTTACCTTATCCTTCGAGCCTTGCTCTCTTCAGAAGAACTTAGTCATTAAACTTTCCGGATACGCTATAAGAAGAATCCGGAACCTTCAGCATTTTGAGTAAGTCTATCAGAGTCCTCCGAGCCACTATAGAAGAACTCGGAGAGTAATATAGAAGAAAACTACTTCAAGACACACATTCGTTGCTGCCACCTAACTAGAACCCCCGTCGACTTCGAACCAACACGGGCCATAGACGGAGGGGTTAACATATATATATATATACATATATATATATACACACATATATATATAAATAATATATATATATATATAATACATATATATATATATATACATATAAAAATAATATATATATATATATATATATATATATATATATATATATACACACATATATATAAATAATATATATATATATATAATACATATATATATATATATAGTTATATATATATATATATATATATATATATATATATACTAGGGGCACTCAATATATATTTTGCCCCACCCTTTTTTCTTAGCTAAATAATAAGCCATGGAGCTGAAATGTCTTTTGGGCCATAAGTTTGAACTTTCTGCGCTTCACATTACCACATTTTTCCAATTTGAACCTCCCGTCCTTGTATAAAACTGCATTTAGACGCCTTTGTATAAAACCGATGGTTAACGCAGTTTCGAAAATGGCGTCTGACAGTGATGTGCGTCGTAAGCAGAGAGCTGTTATCGAGTTTTTAACTGCAGAGAAGGAAACAGTCGTAAATATTCACAAACGTCTACAAAACGTTTACGGAGACGCTGTTGTTGATCGAAGCACAGTTGGACGCTGGTCTAAACGTGTGAGATCATCGGAGAAAGGGAGAGCCAGCCTCGATGTTGAGCCACGCAGCGGTCGCCCGGCATCGGCTGTGACATCTTACACTGTGCAACGTGCTAACAGCATCATTCGATCAAATCTGCGCGTCACATACAAGGAGCTATCACTGGAGCTAGGAATTAGTGAAGGAAGTGTGAATACGATAATTCAGCAACTGGGATACTCAAAAGTGTGTTCATGGTTTGTTCCTTGGGAACTGACTGAAGATCACAAAACCCCAAAAAAAGAAATTGCTTCCGAGTCGTTGGTTCGATACGAGACACAAGGGGATGACTTCCTTTCACGAATCGTGACTGGGGATGAGGCTTGGGTACACCACTTTGAACCTGAAACAAAACACCAATCCATGGAGTGGCATCATGCAGACTCCCCACGCAAGAAAAAGTTCAAAATGGCTCCCTCTGCAGGAAAGGTTATGGTCACCATCTTGTGGAACATGAGAGGGGTGATTCTCGTGGACATTATGAAGAAAGGACAAACAATCAATTCAGAGGCATCTATTGCTGCCCTACAGAGACTCCAGAGACGTATAAAGCAAGTTCGACCGGAGAGAAAACTGGAAGACGTCCTTCTTTTGCACAATAACGTAAGACCACACAACAGTTTTGCAAACAAGAGAGGCCATCACAAAAATGCGCTTGACTGTGTTACCCCACCCTCCATACAGCCCGGAGCTGGCACCTTTAGACTTCCATTTGTTTGGGCCAATGAAGGATGCTATTCGTGGAAGCTTGAGAGTGACGATGAGGTTGTTGGGGAGGTTAAGAGGTGGCTCCAGCGCAACCCAGCAGACTTTTACCAGTAAAGAATAAAAGCCCTTGTTTCGAGGTGGAGGAAAGCCGTAGAAAAGGATGGAGAGTATGTGGAAAATAAAAACTCGTAAAAAAAGGTATGCAACTACTTGTGTACAAAATTTCTGGAACTTACAAGGAAACTTAGAGAGAAAAAAAAAGGTGGGGCAAAATATATTGAGTGGCCCTCATGTGTATATATATATATATATATATATATAATATATATATATATATATATATATATATCAGACATAAAATGGAATTAATAATACATGCTGTAATTTCAGTTTCTACCATTCTTAAATAGGGTAGTGAATTCACATATAATTACATCCACAATTACATCTTCATTACTTTCTACAACATGGTGCACGCGATTTAACAACGTTAACCACTAAAAGTATGGGGGACATATGTTCAATATAAAGACCTTTCGAGCCTTTAAGATTATTTTTGTCCCCACTTTACATTTGGGAGTAAAACTCTCTCGCTCTTTAAATCATTAAACTCAACTTTGTAAACATCCTTTTCAAAGCGAGCGCTCAATCTTTCCTCGGTGACCTTTTCAATTGTAAACTCTTCACAACTCATAACGATGATTGAGGGAATCTCCTAAATCGTCACGGCAGCTCTATCTTATACAGTGGTCTCTAAAATTACTTGGACCATACCCATATCTTTCTATTTTTTTGATAAATCCCAGAGAAGAAAGCAATTCTTGATAAGAATCATTCCTCTGAGACTACGTGTGTCTAGACATATCACAGAAAGACAAATACCCATAAACGGTTTTAGAAAACCTTTTCTAAATCTCATCCCACATCAAATATGTAGTGGTCCAAGTAATTTTAGAAGCCATTGTATATGAAATTAATTCTTCTGGGTGGACGGTGAAGGCGAGCTTAGGCTTCCAGCTTTCCAGAGCTTATGATACTTCTTTGGGTCTTTAGCTTCTAAATATGTTTTCAGCTCCGGACCATTCTCGACCATTCTCAGTCCCGGAACTGAGTGAAATCGTCGAGCAGCACAGTGTATGCGTGTTTGAGAATAGTGTCGAATAACAAATCGGCGATAGGTCCATTTAATAATGGCTTTACTTTACAGAAAGCGCTAACTTCAAATAATCTATCGATAATGAAGCGGTTTCATAAGGTATAAGAGTATTGTTAACACCTTCTCCACATCAATCGTATATCGACACGGGGTTGCCTAGTATCAGGATTCACATACAGAGTGCAAATAATTGAGTATGAGGGGGTGTCGTTAATCTGCTCTCTTCTTGTGCTCACCCCTGCTGGTATTTTACAGTTCTCCACCGACTACTTCTCAACAACCATGAATATTTCATCCATCTCCTGAATATTCAAATAAATAACATTACGTTTGCCGAGTCTGCTGGGCTACATTGGGTCAGGGTAGTAGTTGGATGGGAAACCGTCCTCCGTGTCCAGATTATGTAGCGATCCGTGGTTCGGATCCCACGTAAAGCTGTAGGTCCCCTCCGTCATATGACCTTAGATGTTGCGAAGGAGGGTAAACAACCCCAATCATTATTATTACTTGGCCCGAGTCTACTTGTTTACATTATGTTTCAAGCGCGTAATTAATAGCACCACTGTTACGTTTATATACAATCACTGATTTGAAGACAGAGATATTGTATACTGCAATGATATTGCTTAACAGAAGCTTCATCTTTCACAAGTTTTCTATCGATTCTGTGAGGAGAGCACGTCCAGTCAGTTCAATCTCTAAAACTATAATCAGACGGGCCGCGCGCGGATTGATTCAGTCAATGAGTTGTGCCGGGTAGAACATGTATTGTGCCTGTTGCTCTGCGGTGATGAATTCGTGTACGATAATGTTCCAATATGAAAAATTCGACACGCGTAGACAGCATAAATAAGTGTATAAAACTGGATCCCGTTATACCGGGTAAATGTATAGAGAAATTTTCCATCTGCGATGCAAGAAGCAATACAGGTTTCAAAGTTTTATCATACCTGTTGCCGTGGATGCGTAACAAGAACTTTTTAACATGTTCAGGAATTCACCATATTTCTTTCACGAGGATCAGTTATGTACACATAAAACATTAAATGAAGATAAAAACTTAATGACACAGAGGGGATCTATTCGAGAAAAATGCGTGCGCATACTGTTCTACTTTGGGGATAAGCAATATTCGTCACCAAAATCTATTAAAAAATTCACATAAACCTTTAGCTATCATTTTACGAGGGACATCATCGTGGTATACATGGATGTAGTGATAGAAATATTTTAAACTGTCCATAACCACAAGATTCGCACTTAGTGACACAAGCGTGTACTTAATGAAGTGTACCATAACGTAATGGGTCTTGTCGTACCACTCATCAATGAGTATACATTCCAGAGAGTTTCTGCTTCTCTTCAGCGAATGTTGATTCCTTCACTCCACACTGGATGTACTCTTTGACGCATTTTAAGCTAACAACATATTCCATCACGTCTTTTGCATTGCGGAAGCTTGTAATGCTCTCATCAGAGAGTTTCTTTCGATTTAGACTGGACTTAAATGTCTCAAAAGACGGCTGACTAGAAGTTCTTTGGGTGTTCACTACATCTGTAGATTTTGCCGAATACCACTTCAGCAATAAAGAGCAAAGAATATCGGTGGCAACCATCGTTATTTATTCGGCAACGTGAGAAATCTTGAACAGGGAAAATATACGTCAGGACACCAACGACCGTTGCGGCTAACTGAACACGGCGGAGAGGAAGCGTGTCTTTCCAAAGGGGTTAGTACAGTGCCCGCGAAAAGTATCCGATCACTCAAGAAAATACAATATTTTCCCTTGATATTCAGAGACACGTAATTCACTTTCTATTTGTTCTAGCGACATCTGGTAACTTTGAGGTTGCTCGCTGATATGAGAGCTATCCAACGCATTCTCAAATTAGTGTTCTGGTAGCCTTCGTTGCGGGTGGCTGTGTCTCAAATTTGTCAGATTTCACTGTTGTGTAAATTTCTTGATATTTTTTTTTTTTTTACAGAAAGTGGTGTAAATAAAATTTATATATAATGTGTGCTAAAAAACAACTTAAGAGTGATTGTCGAGGTGCTATTGTTGCTTTGCATGCATGTGGGAAATCACAGAGACAGATAGCTAAGGAATTAAACATATCCCAAAGTACCGTTAATTTATGGGTTTCACGGGCTAAGAACAATGGTGGCCTAACCACGCCAGTCCCTAAAAAACGATCTGCAGACCGAGAAAAACAAATTCGCGAACAGACAAACTTATGAAACGTTTAGTATTGAAAAACCCAACAATAACTGCGAAAGAAATAAAATTTAATATGAATAATTTGTTATCTGGTGTTTCTGAACGAACTATCCAGGAGCGGCTCCAAAAAGAACTCGGATTACCATCTCGCCATGCTGCTAAGAAACCGTTCATTAATGAAAAAATGTGTAAAAAACGTGTCGCATTTTGTAAAAAATACATTCATTGGACTGTTGATGACTGGAAGAAGGTTTTATTTAGCGATGAGTCGACATTTTTGACATTCAGAAGTTGTCCAAAAAAGGTTCGCCGGCCTATTGGCTCAAATAGGATGGACCCTAAATACACCTAAAGACAATGAAACACCCTCCAAGTGTGATGGTTTGGGGTTGTTTCGGTTACTATGGGCGTGGAAACTTATATTTTCTTCCGAAGAACACAACTATGAATGGTGCACGGTATTTAGCAATGCTACAGGATAAACTTCCAATGGCAATGGCAATCCAAAGGACAAAAACATACATGCATGATGGTGCACCATGTCACAGGGCCAAAATAGTGACAAAATGGATTACTGACAATAAATTTGATATTTTGGATTGGCCTGGTAATAGTCCAGATCTCAATCCGATAGAAAATCTGTGGCTAATAATAAAAAATAAGGTTGAATGCCAGGACACTGGCTCAGTCGAAAAATTACAAGAGGCCATCAAAAAGGTATGGTGCAAGGAAATATCAGTGGAAGTTTGTCAAAACTTGATTAAATCCATGCCAAAACGTCTAGAACAAGTCATACAAACCAAAGGACAGATGACAAAATACTAATATAAGGTTAGTATACATTTAAACATTGTTTTTTATGTAAAAAATACAAATTTCAAGGGTGATCGGATACTTTTCGCGGGCACTGTAGGTAGAGTCACGTGACGCTCCTTTTATTGACGCGCACCATACAATCAAATGATCTTAGATTTCCATCACACACATAGAACCATAGGTGAAAATGAAACGTTTAACTGAAATATAAATTTATTTTAACCATACTTAATAAATAAATAAACTGTAAAATGTTGTGAACAAGTAAATAAAGTCTAAAACAAACTATATATATATATATATATATATATTACTGTGTGTATATATATATATATATACTGTATATATATATATATATATATATATATATAACTATTCATGCCTCACGTTATCCAAATGGTACAGTATCGTAGGTGCCCCGCACCTGGTACCGTTTCTCTAGGTGTTACGCACACCTTCCCCCAAAGTTCCTTCACACCACCCAACTTCTGTGTACGAAAGTTGAGTTCCTACAACCATGGTGTAGTGGTTGGTCACCCTCATTTCCATCATCTTCTAAACTCACTAGCTCTTTCAGGAAATTAAAGTTAATGATCCGGCGGTTTGCATGGTTCAGAGTGATGCCTTTAGCCCTCACCATGTATTTGAACTCATCCTCAACCCTCACACCTATCCCGTAAGTTTTTGGTCCATTGGAGACAAAAGAATCGGCGTAGGTGATGTCTCCATACTCATACTTGATCTCGTCAATTGGAAGCAATAGGAGGCATATATTCGACTTCTTTCTCAGTGAATATCACCCTATCTGTATCTGCGTCCAGACCCCTCCGACCAAGAGATAGTAGGGTAGATTAATGCAAAATCGTTCAGATCAGATCTGGCAAAAAGAGTGAAATTTGACATGAAGTTACCTTTAGCCATTGGGGACACGCTGGGGACACGCTTGGACCTCACTCTGGCGGCCATTTTAAGCAAATTCAAAATGGCTGCCTCGATTCCACAGCCAAAACTATTAAATGCCATATCTCAGGAATTACTGGGCCGATGTTGATGATCTTGGGCTCATTTCTTATACTGTTAAGGATGCCTGATCAATCTAAATATGCTTCGGAATGCTTCGAGGTCAAGGTCACATGATAAGTCATGGTCAAGGTCATTTTTTACCCTAAAACACCTATATCGCTCTATCTCTGAAACGGCTAGGCCAAATTTGAAGATCCTGGGCTCATTTCTGTCAGATTTCATAGCTCCGCGGTTGCAGTTGCGGTTGTCAAGAAGTCACAAGCGCGCGGTTGCAGTTGCGATTGAGGTGGTTTGGTTTAAAATTGAATTATCACTGTAATTATAGGCCTATAATTATAGGCGGTAACCTGTCATTATAGGCCTATAATTATAGGCGTAACCTGTAATTATAGGCCTATTATAGGCTGTAACCTGTAATTATAGGCCTATTAGCTTAACGTCAATTGTTGGTAAACTTTTGGAATCCGAAGTTAGGGATCATATCGTCGATCACATAATAAGTCGCGATTTGATTAATAGGTGTCAGCATGGGTTTCGACGCAATAAATCTTGTTTAGCTAATTTGTTAGAGTTTTATAACTAAATTATGCCCGAATACGATAGGCATAACGCGGCTGACGTTATTTATTTAGATTTTAAAAAAGTATTCGATACAGTTCCGCATAGAAGATTAATTGCGGAGGTTAAAGCTCATGGTATACCCGGTCAAGTAGCTAACTGGTTAGAGGAATGGCTTCGTGCCAGGAAACAGAGGGTTGTTGTTAATGGTAGGGAATCGGGGTGGTTGATGTAGGTAGCGGTGTCCCACAGGGTTCAGTGTTAGACCCATTGCTATTCGTAATCTACATTAACGATATACATGTAGGCTTGTCCAGTAATGGGTCAAAATTCTTGGACGATACTAAAATAGGCGGTAAAGTTGTTAACGTGGACGATAGAAATAAGCTGCAAGACGATGTAAATAGGATTATGGAGTGGATGGATAGGTGGCAGATGCAATTTAACGTGGACAAATGTAAAGTTTTGCATATAGGTTCTCGTAACAATAATTACACGTACACAATGGATGATAGACAATTAGCGAGCGTTGACGAGGAAGTAGATTTAGGCGTACGTGTATCTAAGGATTTAAAAGTTAGGAACCAGTGCCTGGAGTCTTGCGCAAAAGCTAATAGGATGTTAGGCTTCATAGCGCGTAATTTCGAATTTAAATCGAAGAATATTATATTGTCCCTTTACAAGTCCCTAGTCAGTCCTCACTTAGAATATGCCGTTCAGTTTTGGTGCCCGTATTTGCGTGAGGATATTGATAGGTTGGAAAGGGTTGAGCGACGCGCCACGAAACTAATTCCGTCACTACGCAACAAGTTTTACGAAGATAGGATTAAAGAGGTACACTTGCATTCACTCGAAACTAGGAGATTAAGGGGGAAGCTAATTGAAGTTTTCAAATTCGTTAATAAAATCGATAACGTAAATTTTGACAAATTGTTCATTTTCGATAATAGCAATACTCGTAATAACGGATTTAAATTTCGTGGTAGACGTTTCTTTACTAACATCGCTAAAAACGTTTTTACTTTTAAAGTAATTGATAAATGGAATAATCTTCCCGCGTTCGTCGTGAACTCTACCAGCGTTAATATGTTTAAAAACCGTTTAGATAGGCATTTTAAAAATATTAACGTCGTTTAAAATAATAAAACAATTAGGAACAGATCTTGGGTAATGGTCGAGGTTTGAGCCTGTTGACGATTAATGTCAGCATGTGAAATGCCAGCGTGTGATATGCCAGCATTAAAATTATTATTAAAAAAAAATTAGACTAACACGAACTTAGATGTAGCTCGTAGCGTAAACTAACCCACTTTTTGTTATACTCTTCATACTTTTTTTTTGTTCTTTTCTTATCCTCTCTTTACTTGCATGTCTGTAGTTTGCATTATATGTCAGCGTTTGAGTTATGACTGTGTTTGCATGGTTTGTAAGCGTTCTTATTTTACTTCTTCTCATCTTGCTCCCCTTTCCTATTCTCTTCGACTATTTTTTCGACATGTCGGCAGTGACCGTCGGACTTACGTAATCCCTTATCCTCTTCTTTTAACTCCCTACTCTCTTCTTTCTCTCGGA
Source organism: Bathynomus jamesi (assembly GCA_023014485.1). Lineage (NCBI taxonomy): Eukaryota > Metazoa > Arthropoda > Malacostraca > Isopoda > Cirolanidae > Bathynomus > Bathynomus jamesi. The sequence goes on from JAJOZX010000388.1 coordinate 147,529, forward strand.
CTAACCTTAGAGTGGATCTTAGGGTCTTTGTTAGCCTTAGCTTCTGTAGGTCTGTAGATCTGAAGAACTTATGGAGAATAAGAGCGATATCAGCAAATCAAAGATTAACGCGTTTTAACCTCACTGTCTGACTGCTAAAGCTGTGCGCGCTACTCATGAAAACTAGCGCCGCTAGCGCTAGCGCTAGTGAGGCAAAATAATAGCGGCGCTAGCGCTAACGCTAGTCATTTCAAAATTTAGCGACGCTAGCGCTAGCGCTAGTTTTCAATATTAGCTATAACAAATAAAAAATACCTATTATGTTAGTTACACTTCTATGCAGTAATATTGTCAAAAAGAATGTTTAAATGAAACAATTATACTATAGAACCAAAGCTTTTTATTTATTTAAATCCAGTATATTTATTTAAATCTAGCTATAACAAATAAAAAAATACTTAATACCATAGAAAACAATACATTTCTTTTATTTAATTATTTGATATATCATATATACAACAGAAGTATTTCAAGTAATATATTTGTAATTATTCACATTAAGTAGAAAAAACAATACAATATAATGGAGCTAATTTAGGTATCAACTTGTTTCAGTGTACTTTATTACAACGACCTAGGACAATTATTTATTTAATTTTAGTAACAACAGTTTTTCAAAATTTGAATCGGACAACGAGGACCTTTTCGGCTTTGATATATCTTTTCCTGTCGAAAAAATTTTGAAGGCCTCGGCCTCTACTATTTTGAAGGTCAGTATTTCCTCTATTACCAACTTTGTAACTAGATCGTTAACTTTGCTTTTGCTGATTTTGTTGCTGCCTGCTACCATTTCAGTCAGTTTGCGTTCTTTGGGTTTTGATGAACTCTCTTCCAACGCTGCTGAATCAGAGTTTCGTTTTTTTCCTTTATTTTGAGTGGCGCCTTCTTTTGCGCAGATTTCAAACTCTAAGTTTATAAGGATGTTTACTGCTAAGGTGGGATTTTAAATTGAAAGTTGACTTTTTATTGACGCTGATTACTTTGTTCTTGGGTAAACATAACTTACACTTGAAATTAAAACTTGTTATTTTTCGCAGTTCTGTCACAAACAAACTCAAAATACTTTTCAATGTAAGGCCACGGATTTTTAACTTCTTCTATTTGCTGGTCAGCAGAAGAAGACGCCATCCTTTCGTAAACGTAATGAAAAAATCGAGCGGGAGAGAAACACAACCACACTCCGTGACTTCCGCTGTATGACTAATAACTGACAAGCAAGCAATGCAGAACGAGGGAACCGCCGCCAGCATACATGTTCATACATGTTTGAAACGTTCAAACTCGTATGGAATAGAAGGACTTTAAATTCATTTTTGAAATAAAAATTAGCGCTAGCGCATAGCGTTAATTTTTATTTCAAAAACTAGCGGCGCTGGTAAATGCGCTAGTAGTTTGAAAATATAGCGACGCTAGTCACAGCTCTGCTGACTGCAAATTCAATCATTATTCGATAGTCAAGCATGTTTTCAGGGTGCGGGACGAGGGTCCAACGCATTATGCACCCTACCAACCACTTTCCCCAACCTCCGCCCATCTGAAAGTGGTTATATTTACAGTTACACAAAAGTAATCAAGAACACTGGGCAAGATCATCGTTACTACAAGTGAAGTTATGGCACAGGTAGGGTGTCGAAACCGATCATACACTGAGAACACTTGGTAAGATCATCATTATTGGAATGTTTGGAAAGACTTCTCGTTACTGGTAGGCTTAACAACACGCTTTACAGTATTATAGATGATAAGGTGAGACAACGTACACACATCCTTAGCCCTAGCACCCTCAATGGAGTTCTGTGACTTAATACTAGGGCCGAGCAATGTCATTTTCGTGAATGCAAACAGTGGAGGAGGGATAGATTTCAGGAGGCACTCGTCCGCCAACGAACCTGAGAAAGCCTCTAGCGGATTCTCAAAGATGTGCCTCCTCAGTATATTTGCTGCTTTAACGAGGATCATCGCCTCGTCATCGCACAAGGTGGTTTCGCTGGAATGAGACAGCACAGACCAACGGTATCGCTATGTGTAATCAACACGTCTCTTCTTGCAGGTTGAACAACTAATCCTGCCAATTTTTCCATCAAGCGCACCTTCACTCTTCTAGAATTGCGTGTGAATGTGCTGGTACACCCCATTTGTGTCAACCTTTCGTCATAGAGCTTGTAAAGTTCCCTCAATTTGCGAACTTGTCCTTTACACTTACTAACATAAGCGGCTAAATCAGCAAAAGCTATTGTTTCCAAAGATGTACAGATCTACAGAAGCTAAGGCTAACAAAGACCCTAAGATCCACTCTAAGGATAGCCCGAGAGAAAGGAAAGAGCAGGGGGTTAAAAGAAGAGAATAAGGGGTTAAGTAAGTAGCAAAACCTATCATTCGTGGGTTAACATTCATTCAGAAAAAGGGAAAGAAAGACTCACCATTATCATCCGCCGGCCACTGCAGACAAGTCGGAAAAATAGTCGGAGAGAAGAGGAAAGGGGTGAAAGATGAAAAGTAAAATAAGAACGCTTACAAACCAAGCAAACACAGTCTTAACTCAAAGAAACACTGTCATACCATGCAAACTACAGACATGCAAGTAAAGAGAGGATAAGAAAAAAAAGTATGAAGAGTATAACAAAAAGTGGGTTAGTTTACGCTACGAGCTACATCTAAGTTCGTGTTAGTCTAATTTTTTTTTAATAATAATTTTATTGCTGGAATATCACACGCTGGCATATCACAAATTGGTATTAATCGTCAACAGACTCATTTTCGACCATTACCCCCAGCGTTCCAGTTACTAATTGTTTTATTATTTTAAAGAACGTTAATATTTTTAAAATGCCTATCTAAACGGTTTTTAAACATATTAACGCTGGTAGAGTTCATGGACGCGGGAAGATTATTCCATTTATCAATTACTTTAAATGTAAAAACGTTTTCAGCGATGTTAGTAATGAATCGTCTGCCACGCAACTTAAATCGGTTATTACGAGTATTGCTATGATCGAAAGTAAAGAGTTTGTCAAAATTTACGTTATTGATTTTATTAACAATTTTGAAAACTTCAATAAGCTCCCCAGTAAAATTTTACAAGACTCCCGCATTGCCATGAAACATGGTACAGTAACGAAACATATATCAATCGATAGAGCAGAAAAAATGGTGCAAGAAACTATGAATCATTTTGAAAATATTAGAAAATAACAAAGTTATGATACTTTGAAGCAATGTCATTTTTAGCGACATGTAGCGACAGTTTGAGATATATCTAGCGACATCTACGAATATTTTTAGCAATTATTGGTATATCAAGCGACATTTGGCAACCCCTTAGTTGCCACACCGTTCAATTACTCCATTAGGTCAGATTGGTCAGTTTGTGTTTCGTTGTTGAGGCGTAAAGATGGATTGTTGTGACATGTCAGTTACTGTCTTTTTTGATAAGTTTCGCTCTAAGGATAAGGAGCTATTTAAATTTGGTGTTGAACATAAGGTACTAATGAGCGAATGCTACAGTAACGAAACATATATCAATCGATAGAGCAGAAAAAATAGTGCAAACAGCTACGTATCATTTTGAAAATATTAGAAAATAACAAAGTTATGACAATATGAAGATGTTACTAGGCCTATCATAGCTTACACCATTTGGATCTTTTCCGTTTCATTTACTGTTTCTGATTTTGTTGAAAATAAGATATTTAATGTAGGTCAGCTGAATGCCCGGTTAGGTCAACTGAATGCCAGGTTAGGTCAACTCTACGCTCTTGATGATTGGTTAGGTTAAGTCGTGATATTTTCGTTAGTTTTAACGAAACTAGCACAATTTAACCTACCCAATCGTCAAGGGCGTAGAGTTGAACTAACCGGGCATTCAGTTGACCTATATTAAATATCTTATTTTCAACAAAATCGGAAACAGTACATGAAATGGAAAAGATCCAAATGGGGTAAGCTATGAGAGGCCTAGTAACATCTTCATAGTGTCATAACTTTGTTATTTTCTAATATTTTCAAAATGATACATAGCTGCGTGCACCATTTTTTCTGCTCTATCGATTGATATATGTTTCGTTACTGTAGCATGTTTCATGGCAATGCGGGTGTCTTGTAAAGTTTTACCAACTCCCCCGTAATCTCCTTGTTTCGAGTGAATGCAAGTCAAACTCTTTAATCCTATCTTCGTAAGACTTGTTTTGCAATGACGGGATTAATTTCGTGGCGCGACGCTCAACCCTTTCCAACCTATCAATATCCTCACGCAAATCCGGGCACCAAAACTGAACGGCATATTCTGAGTGAGGACTACCTAGAGACTTGTAAAGGGGCAATATAATATTCTTCGATTTAAATTCGAAATTACGCGCTGTGAAGCCTAACATCCTATTAGTTGGTATTATTATAGTATTACACCCGTCTAACGTCCAGCAATTATTATATATTCATTAGGTAGATTTTGTAATTCTAAGACACTTTCCTTCTATAGCGTTTCCGTCGCAAATGCTTCGTTTTCGAGATATAAACATTTTTTTGGTGTGTATCTAGTGTATGTTCATACGTTCGTTTGTGTGTTCGTACGTTCGTTTGTGTGTTCGTACGTTCGTTTGTGTGTTCGTTTGTGTGACCGTTACATGTCTGCCCAATCACTGCGCTCCATCCATTTCGAATTTGAATTACTTTGCTACCGGAATGGAACACTCATTCCACTCATTCAGAAGTACATTAGGCCTGGCTCTGTGATTTATAGTGATTCCTGGGCTGCCTACAAGACTATAAGTGATTTAGGTTACAAGCATTTTGTTATTAATCATTCTAAAAAATTTGTGGATAACGAGAATATCGAAATTCACACACACAATATCGAAAGATTTTGGCGGGATTTAAAGGAATGGGTTAAGAGGCCAGGTATTCGGTCAAAATATCTATACCAATACCTGGCAAGGTATTTATTCATTTCTTCAGTTAAAGACAAGCGAAATCTACTCCAGGAAGAGCCTCAGCCTGCCCCTGCACGTGAATAAGGTAATTCCTGTTTTTCTTTTAGGTTAGGATATGTTAGGTTAGGATAGGTTAGGATAGGTTAGGTTAGGTCAATTTTGAAGGTGAAATTTATGTTTTTCCTATGGTTTTTGATGTGTTTGAACGATCTGACCTTCAAAACCGTCGGAAATGATCGTTTTTGATTGCCGGCTGGGGGAAGGGAGGTTATCTCAAAAACGAGTCATTTCCGACGGTTTTGAAGGTCAGATTCGTTCAAAACACATCAAAAACCATAGGAAAAACATAAATTTCACCTCCAAAGGGAGACGGGTGTAATACTATACATTTACCTATTAGTTTTTGGTCAAGACTCTAGGCACTGGTTCCTAACTTTTAAATCTCTAGATACGCGTAAGCATAAATCTACTTCCTCGTCAACGCTCGCTAACTGTCCATTGTCCATCGAGTATGTGTAATAATTGTTACGAGAATTTATATGCAAAACATTACATTTGTCTACGTTAAATTGCATCTGTCACTTATCCGTCCACTCCATAATCCTATTTCCATCGTCTTGGAGCCTATTTCTATCGTCCACGTTAACAACTTTACGCCTATTTTAGTATAGACCGCAAATTTTGTCGCGTTACTGGTCAAGCCTACAGCTATGACATTAATGTAGATTACGAATAGCAATGGGCCAAACACTGAACCCTGTGGGACACCGCTACCTACATCCAACCACCCGGATTCACTACCATTAACAACGATCCTCTGTTTTCTAGCACGAAGCCATTCCTTTAACCAGTTAGCTACCTGACCGCGTATACCGTGCGCTTTAACCTTCGTAATTTATCTTCTATGCGGAAATGTATCGAACGCTTTTTTAAAATCTAAATAAATAACGTCAGCGGCTCTGTGCCTATTGTATTCGCGCACTACCTCGTTATAAAACGTTAACAAATTAGTTAAACAAGATCTATGGGGTAGAAACCCATGCTGACTACCATTAATCAAATCGCGACTTTCTAAGTGATCGACGATACGGCCCCAACTACGGATTCCAAAGTTTACCGACAATTGACGTTAAGCTAATAGGCCTATAATTAATAGCTACTGTGCGGTCGCCTTTTTAGAAATGGGCATAACGTTAGCTAATTTGAAGTCCTCAGGAATAATCCCCGTTTCCAGTGACTGATTAAAAATCTTCGTTAATGGGCCTACGATAACGTCTTTCAAATCTTCAAAATGTCAGGATAAAACGCGTCAGGACCTGGAGCCTTGCTAACTTTGGTAATTTTTTACTATCACTCCGGTCTCTTCAATTCCCATAATTTATAGATCAATGGATTCGTTATTACACCAGGAATGCGATTTGGATAGTCTCAAGTGAGGGAACTGGCCCAAAACTAAGTTAGGACACGAAGTTTGTTTTGGGGTATAAGTGTGAAAAAATACCCTAAAATGCGGGTAATTCCTTCAGTAGAGACTACCTAGGGCGCATTTGCGATGTAAAAACGAATCCATTGATATATAAATTATGGAAATTGTAGAAACAGCCAACATGAGTGACCTAAAAGGTATATATATATACATTTATATATATGTAGTAAAACGAACACTGTATATATTCACTGGGATCTTTTCCGTTTGACTGCCGCCATTGAAACATAATTATACTCCAGCCTTCTTTAGTTAGCTTTATAAGGCTAACTAACAAAAATATCACGACCTAACCTAACCAATCGTCAAGGTCGTACAGTTGACCTAACGATTGGTTAGGTTAGGTCGTGATATTTTCGTTAGTTAGCCTTATAAGGCTAAGTAAAGAAGGCTGGGGGCACTCACCTCTTATGTTTCAATAGCGGCAGTCAAACGGAAAAGATCCATTCACTGTATATATTATATATACCGTAAAACTAAACACTACTAACCTAACCTAACCTAACCTACCTAACCTAACCTACCTAACCTTGCGTGTTCCCCTTCTCCGTTTCTTATCACGCACACGACCTATGGCAACGAAATGCTTTTCTGTTTTTATCGAACACACACTTATTACCACAAACAATATCTTCCTTGTTTTTCTTAGGGCAAATAAATTCTTTTAGCAATACACCGTGTTCTACATAAAAATTAAATGCAGCCTCTTCATCATCAAAAAATTTGCATGAAGTTAAACACACTGAATAATTACAACCATCGCAAACCAACGCCATCGTGACACTAAAATCTTATGAATTCAGGTCAAACCACCCAATTTTGTTAGCGGTACCTTCCTAACCTTTGTGGGATCAGCCATTTTATCACTCCCAAAAACATGATCCGCGATTTTATCGCTCAAAAAAAAATTTATTAACATTAATTTTATAGCTTTAATCGGCATTTGCCTTCATATTGTACTTAATAAAAGTTGTTTAAAAAAATATAAAGAGTCTTATGGTAAACTTTATTTTCAGTTTCCAGAGACCGGACTGATAGTAAAAAATTACCCTAACTTTTTAATTATCGATATAATGCGCAATCTCACCCTCTTAAACAGTTATTTCATTCAAAATAGTCTCGCAACTAAATGGAACGATATTGTCCATATCGGGGACATTATTTACGTCTTTTACAGTAAAAACTGTCGCAAAAAAGTTATTAAAAATACCCGCCATCGCCAGAGCGTCGGAAGCCAAAGCACCGTTAGCGTTCACTAGAGGGCCTATATGATCTTTTATCGGCTTACGATTATTCACGTAGTCAAAAAACATTTTGGGTTATGTTTACTATCCGCAGCTATAAGTATCTCTAAATTACGCTTAGCATTCTAACTGATCTTTTAACCTGACGTCCAAGCTCAATATATCTATTAAAGTTAGCTACCGTGTCATTGCGCTTATTAAGTCTATACGCTCTATTACGCCTGTTAATGAACTCGCCTATTTCCCTAGTCCACCAGTTGGGCCTACCACGATTTCTAGCACGCTTGGGCCTATGAGGAATAAACTCCCTTTCGATATTCATAAAACTTTCTTTAAACGCCTTACAATGAAAATTTGCGTCATTACCCATAAATAAGTTATCCCAGTCTACTGCTCTCATCCTACCCGCAAAACTATCAAAATTTACCCTACGAAAATCAGGGACTTCTATTACGTTACCATCCTAGTGTTTTCTATCAATAACTTAAACCTAATAATTTGGTGATCACTACATCCCAAACTCTCACCTACTTTTAAACCTTCAACTATATTTTCGTCGTTCGTCATCACCACGTCTAAAATTTTGTCACCGCGCGTTGGTTCGGTAACCATCTGTCTTAAAAATTATCTTCCATGAGCTCAATCAATCTCAAACCTTCATCATTACCAGTAAAAGTCTCGTAATTAACGTCAGGGCAGTTAAAGTCTCCGAAATTATACTATCTCGATTATTAATAAAGTTACCAAGAAGTGCATAAAATCTAGTATCGGTATCGAGGGGTTGAACGGGATGTCTATAAACAAGAACAAAATTGAAGCTAATACTACACGCCGTAACTTCAACGCATATTGCTGCCGGAAAATCTATATCAACCTTGATAGCCCTAAGGGAATTACGAATGTACAGCAAAACGCGGCCACCAATCCTTTATAACCTATCATTTGTAAAAAGTTTAAAACCCGCTATACCAAATTCCCCCAACAAGTCCCTAGTCACGGTATTTAACCACGTTTCGGTTATAGCAACTATATCGTAGTTCCAGGAATAAATTATCGCCTTAAATTCGTTCAATTTATTTATAATACTATGCGCGTTACAATAAAAGACGCTTAAATTATTTTTTACCAAGGATCGGCGTTTTAAACTATTTTTCACGTAGGGCCCACGTTTCCCGGACCCACAACGTTTAAAGAATGCTTCGACCTATATAGCTTTCGAACGTTCTCATCGATTAACCTACCTAGCCTAGCATTCCCTATTTCATTGAAATGCACCCCCATCTTTTATAAAAAGGCTAGGATCAGTAAATTCTGACCACAGCTTTACGAAGGGTACATTTTCCTCAGCACAAATCTCTTCTAATTTAGTTTTCAAAAATATTGTTTTTGACGTAATCCTAAGACCCAAACCGTGCCTAGGGGTAATACCTAGAACTAAAGACCTACCTGACCCTGCCTTCAGGGACCTAATTAACCCCTATATCTCTCCAAAAGGTCAGGCACTCTCGTATCGGGCCTATACGAGTCGTTGCCCCCTACTATCGTCATCAACATCGAGTGACGGGAGGCAACATGAATCCTATCTACTTCGTCTCTAATTCTGTCAACCCTGGCCCCTGGTAGACAGACCCTCCTCCTCTTGGTTAGATTCCGTCCAACGAACTCTATCCATATGGCGCACTAAGGAGTCCCCAATTAAAATAGTTTCCCCCTCGTTCACATCCCTATCCAACTGGGCGAAAGGGTTCGAAACCTCAATAGGGGGAGGATTCCTATCACCTAACGTACGTGGCCTAACTCCACCCTTAACTTCTCTAAATCCCTCCCCATCTACTAATCTCGGACCAACCTTAACCTCTTCCTCAACTTTCTCTAATCTTTCCGATAAGCTACCTATACTAGAAACTAGGTTCCTCACCTCACCCTTCAACTTACTAACGTCTTCAACGTTAGTACAGGCTCGGCTTCCGTCAAATGTAACCCTACCCCTGCCCTCATCAAGCGTTGCAAGTCTTTCTGTCACCTCGCGTACACTACGTTTTATATGAACTATTTCTTCCCTTATATCACAAAAGAAACAAACCGATCTCTCGGTAATCGCCATAGGACCGCCGTTGTAATCCTTGAAATCCGTATACCACCGATTAACCCCACATCTAGCACACGACGCTTTCTGCGACGGCATCGCGCAAGTTAAGGGAGTTAACGTTCATAACCGTCACAATTAAGTTAAATTAAGCCGGTACGCTATGAAAACTTCTGTATCGCTAAAAAACACTAATATTCAGTTACTTAACTATTACAATGTGAATATAAAAGCAAGTATATAAAATTCAGAACTTTCCGAAAGTAAAGTTATCGGCAATATCCAAAAGTAGAAAAATATCAGAGAGCCCAGGGAATGCGTCTGCTCAGTAAGGAGTCTGGCTGACGAATGACTAAGGATTCTGGCTGATATTGGTGGATTGCTACTACTACGCAAAGTTTCAGATTTGACTGATGTTGCTTGTCGATCAGCTGAACGGGCAAGGGTGTATAGTTTAGTGTGGCAGGTCTTATGGTAATATGCATCCATGGCATGCATATCAGGTGCAGTAGCTTGTCTTGCTAACAGCTGGGAGTTGTTGGTTTTTGTGGCTAAGTTTCTGAATGTGATGGCAATATCATTAGTTGATGCTTTGATAAGTTTTGCCTTCAATTCAGTATCACACAATATGCACTGGGGCTGCTCACGATTGAAAGCTGAAACAAAACTACTGCGTGTATTTTTTGGACGGGAAACTTCCTCATTAGAACACTTTTCTTTGCTCGATCAAGCTTTTCGGCATTACATTTTCTCCTGCAATTTCCATGAATGACAGCCTTATTCTTCAACAGAAAAACAACTGTCATCAGACTACCTGCCCATCATCATTACAACACATTCTAAACTCTGCCCCAACAGCCTTAGGCACACTTACAGAAATTACAAGAAAGCTGATTGGGAACAGTTTAAAATACAGACTGAGGAACATTTCACCACATTAAACAGCACACCCATCATAAACATCAATACAACACTCAAGACATTTAATCAGACCATCAATAATGCAAACAAATACATACCCAAGGGCAACATTAGGAAATACAACCCAAATTACACTAGGAAAATAGCCCACCTCATAAGGCAACGTAACAACCTCAAACATAACACACAAACACCACACACAGAAGCCATAAAACAACAGATACAACAGCTCAACACAGATATAAACAACAAACTTAAAGAAAAACAAACAGAAACATTTAGGGAATTTATAACAACGCTAAACCACTCCACAGATACATGCAGGCTATAAAAGACGATAAACAACATTACCCGCTCTAAGAGCGGCATTCACACCTCACACGCGGCTATCTGTCGCAGTCAAAATAATATCTCAACATATACACAACAAGCTAACATTCTAGTTAATCACTAAGCAAAGATAAGTCACTTAAACAGAGACAACAACCAGAAACACGCAGACAGACAAACAGTCAGACACTAGAAAACCTTCAGACTCGACACGACCATTACACCCTTCAATACAGACCAGACCACCAAGATTATCAAAAACATTAAGAATTCGAAGGCTACTGGACCAGACAACATATCTAACATACATCTTAAACACTTGGGTCCACAGGGAATACCTGCTCTCACAAACATCAGTACATATTCATACCAACACTGTATTATTCCGGACATATGGAAACAAAGTAAAATTATTGCACTACTCAAACCAAACAAATATAGACCCATTACTTTACTATGCACAGCTTCCAAATTAACAGAAAGACTAATCTTACACATCACCAACCCACACATACCACTATCGCCTACTCAACATGGATTCAAACCTTACCACTCAACCACGACATTACTCACTAACCTCACGCAACACATCATGGATGGCATCAACTCCAGACGACCAGCATAACGTACACTATTAGCAACAATAGACATTAGTAAAGCATTTGATGCTATCGCATGTTTCCCTCTCATAAACAAAATACTCAACACAAACATGCAAAATAACACCAGTAGTGTGGGCGCAAAAGGATGGAGTGCAATGCAATTGCAAATGTTGATCAATGTTGCGAATGAAATGTTGCATTAGTTAGGCAACAAAGGGGGAGGCGGAATGTTGCAAGATGTTATGCGACAAAGGGGGAGAGGGGTGTTGCAAGATGTTATGCAACAAATGGGGGAGTGTCGCAAAACATATTGCAACAAAGGGGAGGGGGAATGTTGCAAAAGCAAAAAGGGGTTATGCAACTTGGAGGCGGAGTTATCCCCCAAGAAAAAGAGAGAGGAGAAAGAGAGAGAGGAAGAGAGGTGTTCGCCTGGCAGGAGCCAAGCGCATATTAAGACTTCAGCCGAGCGGCCGCTGTCTTAATATGTTCCTAATCAGCCAGTTGGCTTATCTGGCTGAGGTGCCAGTTTGCGCTATTTATTTAATTAGAGCATGTATTCTGGCTTAACCAGCCAGATGGTATATCTGACTGAGCTGCCAGATTGCGCTATTTATTTAATTAAAGCATATATTCTGGCTCAACCCGCCAGTTGACTTGGAAGGCGTAAATGGCTTGTTCAGGTTTACAGGTTGAGTTGCCAGATAGCGTTATTTATTGAATTAATGCATATATTCTTTACAGTTGGTTTAGAAATCCGTTTTAGAAGCCAGCCAATTGATATAATTAAATGCCGTGTACAACTAAAAGAATTAAATAAAACACCATTACATCATTCTGTTTATTTAGACGAATTAATGGAATCAGAAATATATAGAAAATACGGTGGAATATATAGAGTATGATCAAAAATAATAATAGCGTAAGAAATACGAACGATGAATATATAATAAATATACAATGGAATATATATCATCAAAAAATAGTTTGTGTTCATACTCGATCTATAGATATATATACTGTATATATATATATATATATATAAATATATATATAAATTTTTTTTTAAGTTCGGGAAGGACCGATTCGCCTTTAGTTAAAAGGGCATATCTCGGCGGAAAAATAAAGAAAAAGTGAGAGGAAAGACAGAGGAAAAAGAAAGGGTGGAGGGGACAGTCGAAGTGGAAAAAGACCAAGGATGACAAGGACTGCAAGGTCAAGCCCCATCATCCTTGGGTGCTAGGGCCGGGAGGGCGCACGTGAAACCTCCAGGAAGATGCACGTACAAACGAGCACAAAGAACACTCAAGAGCACGATCGTAGAACCCCCCTTGCGGGGATATATATATATATATATATGTGGTGGTTTTATTTGTATATTACTCGATAATTTAAAAATTTATAGAAAGTTCTACAGATAGGATTTTAGAAATATTAAAACTTAAGAAATGCATGCGGGCTCGAGTCCCTTTGCAGGCAGACGATGTTTTAGCACTCGAGAACTGTCATGGAATCTGCTTATGATTACAATTTGTTGTTAGTCTAACCTAGTTTTATTCTGAATTTTTCTACAACGCAAAAAATGAATCCCATTATGTTTTTAATTATTGTCTGTTTCCATCGTGATTATTTCGGCATATATATGATGGAGCTTTAATATTATTTTTCTCGATAATTTAAAGACAACACCGTAGAAGGATTTTTAAATTACCAAAACTTTTAAGAATTATCTGCTTTTGATTGTAATTTTTTAAATTCGCGGCATTTTGTCTTATTGTACCTCTTTATTTTACTTAACTTTATAGGACCGATGCGGAAATTGATCGTGTTATAGCTACTTTTCGTTTTGATGAAAGGGGAATAAATGATATCGATGCTTTACCCCACAACCAAACCAGCGATCTGAACACAGAAGTCGAGGTATTGGCTCACATCCGGTCCAGCGAGTGCTATGTCATCGAGGAACTAATGTAAGTATTTTTGAGGTTAAGAACAAACACATTGTGTTTTCATTTAATTTATTAAATGGCAGAAAACATTTACAAAGCGGAACCAGTGTCTATTAAATAAGTCTTAATGGCTACAAATAGACCTTTACACAATACAGATATACACCTTTACACAATACAGCGGGTGCTAATATATGAGAACCTTTTCTTTATCTGTCTGTATACCGTTTCATCGTTCATCTCAGTTTTGCACAAATCGAATAATTTAAAAAAATTTATAAATCCCTTCCCACGTGATGTGTGTATGAGAAATGAGAGGGCGTACATGCCGCACGTGTCGCTATAATATCCTTGAAAGCGATACGGGTTCCACACAATCTCAGGTACATGTAATTGCGCGATAAACTGCACGACAGACTCATTCCAGGGCTGAGCGCCGAGTGATTCAAAATGGTACATTCTTTCCCTATTTTTAAAGTAGATTGCAAACCAATGAATCCCCTCACCCCCCACAATGTCGGTGTTAACGATAATCACGTACCAGTTTCGCGTGCTTGGCAACTTCAATATTTCATTCTTCGAAAACACCGATAAATTTTGAGCGTGTGAAACGGCCACTTTTCAATACTCTCTGGAGTGTATTCGCGTCCATTTTAAAAGTCTGTGACCACGTTCCTGAAACGATCAACTTCTATTAGTGCCTGTGATTCGAGGTAAACTAGCACACTTATAGGCGCGTTTATAAGCTTGGCAAATTTCAACCTGACTGAGATATTCCCACTCTGTTGTGGACTTAAATGAGTATTTACGCCAGCAGACAAGTCAGGTGTAATATCAAATGAATAAAAGTTAAATTCTTGGACAAATTCTTTCTGCGTTACACCAAACTCAAGCTCATTACAGCCACCTGTATTATGAGTCAGATTACTATAAGCTCTCGCGCAGAGCGGGAACATCGTGGCTGATGAGTAATCCGTAATCATAGTCCCTCCCAAAGCGATGCCATTTACGTATAGAGTAATATTTTTAAGGCCGAAATTCTCGAATTTAAAAGTTTTCTTTTATAATTTCCATTCGTCGAGGCGTGGTCCTGCATTCCAATTAATATCCTTTTAGGTAGGACTCCAAGGGCCACGTTTTCTAGTTGCTTCGATGCCAACCTGGTGGGCACCGTGTAGAATTTGATTTGTACCCTGTTAATTGTGTATTTTACTGTAGCATGTATTAAGTCTTTCTCAATTTCTATTTGTTTTGGCGAACTTAATTTCACTAAGCGTATACGCAAATACGTCTCCATGATGTGAATCACAACGGGTTTAGCGCCCTCTTCTTGATCAGACCCCAGATTTATGCAGATCTCAGGAATCGTGCGGGTAAGCTTCAACTTCAAATCTACCCCGTTCATAAGCAGTTTCTCCTGGAATGTGAAATCTGTATGAAGACGTCCAAAACATTCGTATATCTTTTTTTTAGAATTTTTAAATTTATCCTTTATAACATTTTCATCTTTAGTATGGTAATATCCCTAGGCGGTTAAAAAGGTGTCCTTCGCTTCTTTTGAAAAGTTGAGGACATTTTCCAGAGAGGCTCGTAGGTGGTGCGGAGATGTTAACGTGGTTTAAATACACCTCACACTGGCTGAATATGGAGTGTAAAAAGTTGGTTTCAGGGTACGCTGAGGAACTATCATCGCAGTCCGTTCCATCAGAATGGACTATACGCAGTTTAGTGTATATGTGCATGCAGCTCGGGTCAAAAAGTAAGGGCCCGAGCTGGGTATCACGAATTCTATAGGGGCACTCGGCGAACTAATTGTGTTTAATGGGTTAATTGTAATAAAGTCGCTATGCTCAATAGAGACCTTAGTGAAGGGCATATCAAAGAGGGACAGTCCCGATTTACAGCATTGTAAACTACACGGATGGATGAAACGCGCCATGACAAATCAGAAATAGCGCCATCTCTCTCGACAATTAATAATCAGCCTATGATTCGCGAGAGTAGTGTCCTCAGCTTATATCAGTTAAAAAAATGATCAGCCATAGGTTTCATACACTTAGAGCACTTCTTTTTTGATTTCCTTTTACGTTTAGCGCCATGTGATGGTAACCCCTTTTCCGGACACCCCTCTTCTTCTTTCCGCCACCACGCATTTTTCTCTTTGCATCTTTAATGATTTCGTCCCGTGTACGTTTTAAATGTTTTTTTAGAGCTTCTTTAGGCTTAGTTCCGCCCATTATATCTTCTGCCGCGTTAAGACATGTTTGTAATGCCTTCCTCCCTAGGTACCTGGCATCCCTCTTCAACAGTGGGACAGCGGTGCGTAGTATGGATGAAAAAATGGATCCAAGTCCACTCCCACGCTGTTATCTCACTCCTCGATAGACTGTGAATGGCCTTCGGGTCATTATAAACGACGAAAGTGTAGTTTCACTGTTAAGCTCCCATCACCGAATGGGAAATTTTTTCCCTCAATCGTTCTTCTATATATAGAGATGGTTAATAGATTAGTCGCAACATTCACATAATGAGGTTTGTCATATGTAATGCTCAAACTTTTCCCTCTATGGTTGGGGATGTGTGCCATGCGCAGCAGGCGCGCCTGGGTGTCCCCAACAAATTGGTACTCTAAGATATTGCTGTAAATATAGCACATGTCTGGGGGCGGAGAGCTTTCACCCAATTACTCCATCTTCAACTGATACATTAAGCTGGACAATTCATGCTATGCCTCGTAAAAGGTATCTGTTTGGAGAGCTGTGCTATATCGGCCCTCAGCCACAATTGTGAACAGCTCTTTATCTTTAATATTTCTACTAAGCGTTGACTTTAACTTCAATGTGCATGCAGGCGTGTCTATGTTTACGACTTCAAAAAGTAAACCGTTTGTCAGGTACGATTTTTCAAGACTCTTGTTTAACCCCATCACAATATTCATGGCTGTATCATAATGCCCGATTCCTAGCGATACATTTTTGCTGTTGTACTGTTCTTTACCTAGCAGGACTGAACGCATAGTATTGTCTAAGGTTATGCCTTTCAAGAGTTAAAAATTTGGAGACTAACTGGAGTTCAAATAAACCCACCTCATATGAATCACCCTCCAATTCAATGGGTCCGTGGAGTTCTGTCACAAAGTTGGCGAGGGTGATGTTAGGATGTACAGAGAGAGAAGAAGAGGACGGGAGTGCGACATAGAAGTGGCTAGGCGCCATGTTGCATACTAATTAAGCTTCATTATTGCATCAGCTTTTATATAGGTGTTGAAGCTTTCTGGGTAACCCAGCCATTTCACCAGGTACATTTTTCTCTTTCCTGAACCTTTGCAGCCTAAAATATTTTCAATTTCAAAATTTTTTTTTCCTAAATTAAATGTCACTTTCTGCAACTTCTCGCGGTAAAAGCCCCCAGCGATCTCTTCCCCCTTCAAATCTTCAACGTAATACATCATTATCTCGCCCTTAGGTCTCATAGCACGAACTTTAAAAATCTCACGAGTCCATCCTTGCTCAAAGACCTTCGCGAATTTATTTCCCGAACGTGATAGCCTTACATAATCATTGATTTTGAAATGTGTAGAGTGTGGTGGCGGTGCTCCATCTCTTCTCACCTCTGGCACCGTACCTCTTTCTAAAACTTCGTTAGGTGTTGTGCCAATCGTACGGTGGTGTGAACGGTTGTGTGATGATGCCAATGACCCGAGAACGTTTATAAATCTGTATGTGTTTTTATGTGTAAAATAGCGATGCATGCGTTCCTTTATGGTACGTTGAACTCTTTCAGCTAAAAAGGCCTTATGTATACAGTGCCCGCGAAAAGTATCCGATCACTCAAGAAAATACAATATTTTCCCTTGATATTCAGAGACACATAATTCACTTTCTATTTGTTCTAGCGACATCTGGTAACTTTGAGGTTGCTCGCTGATATGAGAGCTATCCAACGCATTCTCAAATTAGTGTTCTGGTAGCCTTCGTTGCGGGTGGCTGTGTCTCAAAGTTGTCAGATTTCACTGTTTGTATAAATTTATTGATATTTTGTTATTTTTTACAGAAAGTGGTGTAAATAAAATTTATATATAATGTGTGCTAAAAAACAACTTAAGAGTGATTGTCGAGGTGCTATTGTTGCTTTGCATACATGTGGGAAATCACAGAGACAGATAGCTAAGGAATTAAACATATCCCAAAGTACCGTTAATTTATGGGTTTCACGGGCTAAGAACAATGCCGGCCTAACCACGCCAGTCCCTAAAAAACGATCTGGCAGACCGAGAAAAACAAATTCACGAACAGACAAACTTATGAAACGTTTAGTATTGAAAAACCCAACAATAACTGCGAAAGAAATAAAATTTAATATGAATAATTTGTTATCTGGTGTTTCTGAACGAACTATCCAGGAGCGGCTCCAAAAAGAACTCGGATTACCATCTCGCCATGCTGCTAAGAAACCGTTCATTAATGAAAAAATGCGTAAAAAACGTGTCGCATTTTGTAAAAAATATATTCATTGGACTGTTGATGACTGGAAGAAGGTTTTATTTAGTGATGAGTCGACATTTTTGACATTCAGAAGTTGTCCAAAAAAGGTTCGCCGGCCCATTGGCTCAAATAGGATGGACCCTAAATACACCCTAAAGACAATGAAACACCTTCCAAGTGTGATGGTTTGGGGTTGTTTCGGTTACTATGGGCGTGGAAACCTATATTTTCTTCCGAAGAACACAACTATGAATGGTGCACTGTATTTAGCAATGCTACAGGATAAACTTCCAATGGCAATGGCAATCCAAAGGACAAAAACATACATGCATGATGGTGCACCATGTCACAGGGCCAAAATAGTGACAAAATGGATTACTGACAATAAATTTGATATTTTGGATTGGCCTGGTAATAGTCCAGATCTCAATCCGATAGAAAATATGTGGCTAATAATAAAAAATAAGGTTGAATGCCACGACACTGGCTCAGTCGAAAAATTACAAGAAGCCATCAAAAAGGTATGGTGCAAGGAAATATCAGTGGAAGTTTGTCAAAACTTGATTAAATCCATGCCAAAACGTCTAGAACAAGTCATCCAAACCAAAGGACAGATGACAAAATACTAATATAAGGTTAGTATACATTTAAACATTGTTTTTTATGTAAAAAATACAAATTTCCAGGGTGATCGGATACTTTTCGCGGGCACTGTAGAACTGCTAGTGTAATAACTGATATTAAACTCTGTCAGCATGTTGTGTAAAGCGCGACCTATAAATTCTTTCCCCATATCCGTACAAAAATAACCAGGAACCCTTTCCTCTTTTAACATCAACGTTTTGGTCGCTTTAGCATCTGTTTCAGGTGATTTATTTTTCAGTGGAATTAGCCACAGATATCTCGAGAATACATCTATTATGAATAGGATGTAGCGGTATCCGTCATTATACACTGAATATCTTTGCATGACTGTTAAATCCGCTTGCCAAATAGAGTCAATCGAATCCGCTGTTGTCTTGGCCGTTTTAAACTTTTTTTCTCACCAGTTTATGAAGCGTATAAGCGTCATGTTCCCGCAAAAACTGCTCAACATCTTTTTTCCCTACACCGTAAACACCTCTGTATAGTCTATTAACGCCACCATAGGAGGCGGGGATAGAAATGTTATAATAGCGATTACTTAATATGTTAGCCATTTGCGTATTTTAGAGGCACGTGGATAAAGTTGGCCGTTTGTTCTCTTCTTTCTCTTCTTCAGAGACGCTGCTGCTGGGGGGCGATGGCGTACTCAGTTGTGACACACGCGAGAATTGATCCAGGTCTTTTAACCTATTCAGATTACTTATCAATGTTTTGGGGACATTTATTTGTTGTAGTGTTGCATTAATATGCTTCCTTCCTGTTGGTGAGGGTCTGTCCCACTTTCTCACCAGATCATGAACAATATCAACGATATTGGATCCTTGTACCCTTGTTCCTTCAACAATGACCTCGCCTGTATCGGCCGCCCACTGTATGATGGGGTCCTCACTCAATAGTTTATAAAGACTTAAACCTTTATTCCTCAATATATGTGGGAGACTGTTTTTTAGCACATGTTCAATGAGTTGTGTTCCGTTATTCTTTGGTTGGTCATCTCTAACGTCGGGGCCAGGCCCTGTGTCGCCATGCTCAGCGTTGTTAGCGCTGTGCCTAATAACCACGGGGAGCTCTGTCGGATTCTTATAATCTTCGTACTCATGAAGAAATTTCTGCAGAGCCTCTTGGTACAAGAGCCTTTTCTCATCAGGTGACTTTTCACTGTTTAATAGAGCTAACAACTCGCTTTCCATTCTTTTAAGCCTACTTTTACGGGGTTCTAGAGCCGTATCTGGAATCCCTGAACTTTGCAATGAAGAATAAACCTCCTGCCGAATCACAACCACCTTCTTCATTATATTAATCTATAGAGTAAAGGAACCAGAACTGAAAATAAGATGGGTAGGAATGAGCCTCCTCTTTGTACAGTAATTCGCTTTTTCTTACCCA
The DNA here is from genome assembly GCA_023014485.1 of Bathynomus jamesi. Taxonomy (NCBI): domain Eukaryota; kingdom Metazoa; phylum Arthropoda; class Malacostraca; order Isopoda; family Cirolanidae; genus Bathynomus; species Bathynomus jamesi. The sequence goes on from JAJOZX010000388.1 coordinate 167,623, forward strand.
CAGTTTGACTTTTATGAGCGAGCGCTCGTATTATCTTATTGTAACGACGTAAGCGAGCTTTCTGAGAGGGTTTCATTGACACATTATATTTTATAACATTAAGATAAATTTCACAGATGCATTTTAAAAAGTCAGGGTCGATATTTTTAACAAACATCTGTTGCAGTGCCCTGGGCAATCGGTGATAGATTTTTATTAATTCACGATATTTCTTCAGCCTATTTGTCATTCTGGAATATACACCGTTTCAGGTTCGCTTGGGAATATATTCGTTCTTAGAAACACCCTAAACGTGTTTCACGGGTGAAGGTTACAAAGCAAATATCCATAACGCTGGCTTGTGGCTTCTTTATAAACCTCCAAAAACTGATTCGGGAACATTTGATTGGCTAATACCCCAATTTCTGACACATCTCTACTTTGTGCGAATAAGACTAGATATTGTGTATTTAACGACACATCGCGCATGTATCTATTTTTAAAAAATAGATTCTGATTGATGAAGAATACGCTTATGTTAAGATGATGGGAGAACACTGTAAATGTCTCGGCAAACGTTTTATCCATTTCCAACATGAGATCGTCAATTACAATAATTGTATGCTCATTACCTTTTAACGTCATAGACGTCATAGACCCCCTTGTGGAACAAAATTTCATCTTGGTACTCGTTGAACACTGACTGATACGTCGAATAGCACTATATTACTTTATGCACAAATTTTGAGACATCTCCGCATTATCTTTAATGATTTTAAGTATAAATACAGTTTTTCCACATCCTGTAGGGCCAGATATAATACATGGGGAGGTGCTTGTGAATCTGAATTTTTCTACAGATTCCATCTCTAACACGTCACATCCATAAGTGGGTCATTTACAAAATATTACAAATTTTGAGTGCTGTTCCTTATATTTTGTTTTCTTCTTCGACAGAAACGTGAATGAGGACGATGTACAGCACCCCATCATCGATATCACAGACGAACCAGATGACCGTGCAGCTACAGAACCCTTCTCCGCTGACGAACCCTCACCAGCGACACCTGTAGCATGCGACAGTTCAAAGCGTAAGCATGATGAAGAACCCTCCACGTCAGGTATAAAGCGTGCCAGGATTGCTCCGGTTGTTAGACCCCCAATAATAAATCCCCAACCCTCAACGTCTTACGAAACAACCCCCACAATAGTACCTTCCTCAAATATGCCCCATTGTTCAGTTCCGGGTACTTCCTCCACAACAGCTTCTCATACTGTGGAGGATGGTATAACATTCGAGTTGGTGCGCACCGCTACCCCCACCCCTTCCCTGACTAGAAATCGGAATGTGGTCAGGGTTGACCCTGGATCCCTGTATACCAACGGACTGCGGCGCGTAGTTGAACGTATTGTGGAGTTTGCCCTTCAGAACCGCGAAGAACGTGAAGTTCGGACGAAGTTATCCTTCAGGTTCGGGTCAGATGAGGGGGACGATTTTTGGGTGGTAATACCGTTCAGATGTTTAATGGCTGTAGATATAGAATATATCTTGGGGCGAATGGGGCGTATAATGCAAGCCTCTCAATGTGGTACATCCTTCAATATGGACAACTTACAGAAAGCATTTAAACGTGATCGTGGTTGTGGTTTTAAAGCAATAATTTTAGCTCATATGTTCACTGTGCTGAATACTTGGACGCAAAAAATTTGGCTGCCCACTGTTTTGCAGTGGGCTTTAGATTGTAAGCTTGAGTTTGAGTGTAATATGGGTCCTGAAGAACTGAGAAGGGCCGACCAGGAAATGAATGCACGTGTAGTCGTATTTGGAATGGATGATCGTCGTAGGACTGTGCATGTTTTTAAAAGCAGCGTGAGAGATCGTACAAGACCTCTACTTAATTTAGGATTGTCAGGAACATCGTATCTCCCCATCTGGAACATAAGGGTTCTCTGCACCAGTTATGATAAAAGAGGAAAATATGGAAGGCATCATGATTAGTGTTAAGGGTTCTCTTGAGTTTGCTAATGATATGGTGAAACATTGTAAGGATTTCTACATGGTATGTGAGCAGTGTAAAAACCTCAAATGTGAAAGTCGTGTAGTTGAACCCGAGAAGAGGGAGTGTAATGTGTGTAGACGTACATTTTTCAAAAACACTGGTATGCATATGAAATTTTTTTGTCTGCTGTGAGGGTTTTTTCAACTCATATTATATAATTCGACCATGCTGAATTCGAAAATGACATTGGTTTTCCTCAGTCAGGTCAGGTTTTTTCTCTATTGGCCATTTATTATAAGTCCAATTTTATCCCCAAATTTATTGATTTTTTTAGCTTAAACACTGTAGATACGAGTAATATTATAAGAACACTCGTGAAAAATGAAAACATTGTGTGAATAAATACTTTTATTCATACAATGAATGTGGAAAAAAGTTTATTGAGGAAGGAAGGAAGTTTTTTTGGCTTTCCGTCTGTGTTTTTCTTCGGGCACGTCTCGCTTCAAACACCAGCAATAGTCTGCCAGCATATTGATATATCAGTTTCCCTGGTACCTCTTCCATTAATTTGATATCTTGGTGAAATCGTTCACCCTGTTCCTCACTATAATCCCCGCAATTTTCAGGAAAATAGTCCAAGTGGGACCACAAAAAGTGCATTTTTATGGACATGCGCGACCCATGAGCTTTGAAAGCTTCCATCAAGTTTTCGACAACGGACTCGTATTCTGGACTTCTACGCTTGCCAAGAAAATCAGTGACAACTGATTTGAATGCCTGCCAGGCATTCTTCTCAGTTGGAGTCATTGCGTTTTCGAACTGAGTATCCTTGATCAAAGTTCGAATTTGAGGACCATCAAAAACCCCAGCATTTAGTTTAGCATCAGATATATGAGGAAATTTACTCTCGATATATCGGAATGCTGAACCCTCCTTATTCATTGATTTGATGAAATTTTTCATCAAGCCCAGCTTAATATGAAGTGGTGGGAGCAAAATTTTTGTTGGTGGTACAAGGGGCACTGAAACGACATTATGCGACCCAGATTCAAAATTCTCTCTGGATGCCCATTCACGCTGTGCATAGTGCTTCTCATCCGCTCGGCTATCCCATTTGCAGAGGAAACATGGGTATTTCGTGTATCCCCCTTGCATTCCCAATACAAATGCCACAATCTGAAAAAAAATGAAAATATTTAAAGAATTTAGAGAATTTGTTCTATCAGATAAAAAAATCTATGCATTGGACTGTATCACTTCTGTGGGGAAGTTAAGTGTTCTTATACGCTCTCAAATAACCTTTGGAAAAACAACATAGTCAATAGCAATAGTTTACTTATGATATTAGTATTACCTTCAAATCTCCACAGATCCTCCAGTTATGTTGGTCGTATACGAGAGCATCCAGTAAAATTTTCATGTTATCGTAGCTCTCAGTAAGTTGTACGGAATGTGCTACAGGGACTGATGCAACCCTATTCCCAATGTTGAGAAGTACTGCTTTCAAACTTCGTTTAGACGAGTCTATCAATAGCCTCCATTCTGATGCGTTATATGGCAGGCCCAAGGATTCGATTAGCCCCTCAACATTGCAGCAGTACACTAAGGAAGAGGTATTTTCGTGCACTGCAAAAAACTTGCGGAATTCTTCCTATCGTTTCCTATACCAGGAGAATGTTGTTCCCGGAGCCAGCAAGTTGTCCTCTCGAAGTCGTGAGCCTAAGATCTCGGCAGCTAATTTGGAAAGTCCTAAATCCCTGGTAAGATCATTAAGTTTGGCCTGGTTGAGAGGCCTCGGCTCATTTGAAGCGGTATTTTGAGGTATATACGACTGGGACTGGTCATTGGCATTGGTCATTGATTCATCATCAGAATCATCGAAGTCCAGGGTTTGAGGTGGGTCGGGTATTAGAATTCCAGGACCATGGGGTACAGGTCTCATAGCAGAAGGAATGTCAGGGTATACAACAATGTGTTTATTCTTCTTGTTAACTCCTGAAAATAGAAACACAGAAACATGGATATAAAACTTGCATATGAAATAGAAGAAGCATTCAGACAGTGGCGGCTCGTGAGGGAAGGCTGCGGTCTGTAAGATATGAAATAGGTCGATGGAGTCTGTATATTTTCTTTCTTTTTCATTCATATTGTCCCTTCGGGGACAATATGAATGAAAAAGAAAGAAAATATACAATCATTGTATATGTAAATGTAACTTGTATAACAATATGTATGTGTAAATGTATTTTCTATAACAATATGTATATGTAAATGTATGATTACCATTATGGTGAATATTATGCTATATATGGTGAATATTACATTATGGTGAATATTATGTCAAGTTTCATACGAGGATTTCAAAATATTTAAGAAAAATAAATTTATAAGCCCACCTTGGAGTTTTGTCATGCAGAAATAGCAATCTGTCACGTGATCCCTTCCTTCTCTCCAAATCATGGGAATTCCAAAAGGCAAAGATTTCGCTCTGCCTTTGCTCCATCTTCTCAAATTTTCAATGCACGTCTTGCAGCACATATGAGGGGCGAAATTTTTGTCCTGGTCCCCTAGCTTAATTCCAAAGTATGCTCTATACATTGTCTTCCCAAATTTAGTGATTTGGGACTGGTTATTTGGCATGGTAACCGTCCCACATATGTAGCAGAATCTATTGGGATCATTTTTACACGCTCTATTCATTATGAAATATTTTATCTATATGCCTGAAAAGTAAAAAAAGATATTATACAAGTGAAACAAGTGATGATAGATGTTACTGTTCCAATTCCGCTTTGACAAAATCACGAAAAATTCTATTTTACTAATGAGGCCATAGCCGGATAACCTGAGCTGATTGAGAAAAACGGATTGCAGATTCGAAATCAGCAGGAAACACTCTATAAGAATCACTTACAAAACCCTTGACAGCAAAATTGATGCATACCAGTGTAATAAATGCTTTGAATTCCATAAATCAACTGGCACTTGCAGGAAAATGAAGATTTGTAAGTGCGGTATGTTTCAGATGCTGGATAATTGGGGAAATTTCAAACATAAATGCGATGAAATTCACTGTTTTACATGTCATGAAAAATATAAGGCGGATGCAGTGAAGCATGTATGTTATATGAAAGATGCTAAGCCTAAAAATCGTCCTTGTATAACCGTGCACAACGATATAGAAACTTAAACGAACGCTGAAACCAGAGAGGTTATTCCACATTTACTCGTAAGTCAGACTATCTGTGATGAGTGCCACAAATGTGGAAAACGGACAAACGTTTTTAAACCGAATGCACACGACAGCCCTGTGAAACTCTTTGTATACTATATTTTCAAATTAGCGGACAAGTTAAAAAAAATTACTGTATATTCTTGCCCATAATGGGGCGAAATTTGACACACAGTTCCTTTATAAGAAGCTGCTTGAACACAAGTCGTCTGCGATATTTACAGGTGATCCCTTGAAAAGAGGCAACAAACTAATACAGATGCAGATAAGAGGTAATGTACAGTTTAAAGGCACCCCGCTCTTCACACCTTGTAAATTAGCAAAGCTGCCCAAGGTAATGGGCGTAGCCGCTAATTTTTCAAAAGGGTATTTCCTTTACACATTCCTCACTAACGAAAACTTTGAATTACGAAGGACTACCTCCACCCAAATATTACTTTAACTACTTCAACATGAGTGATAGTGAGCGTGAAGAATTTGACCGCAACTACTACAGTTTTAATGAAGCTAATCCATACAGTATAGCCGATGAATGTGAACGTTATTGCGTGAATGACGTACGTGTACTTAGAGTATGCTTTCAAGTCTTTAGAGGGATGTACATAACCCGTTTCAAATGCGATCCGCTGCAAGTCGCGACCACGATCACATCATTATGTTTTACAGTGTTCAAGAATAACTTCATGCCTAAAGACACCTTAGCAATCATTCACAGAAACAACCCCCGCAGTTATGGGCAGAAGGCTATTTACTGGCTCATACACCAACAGTAGCAGAGCTGGGTATATATTAAACATGCCCTCAACACGGGTGAAGTACCCGTTAAGGTCAAAGGTTGTGTTTTTCATGTTGATGCGCCAAGTGAGGATCCAGCCACTGGTGGGAATACTGTGTATTCCTTTAACGTCTGCTGGTGGCATGGATGTCCGTACGCTGAATGTGCCGTCACAGGGGACCTTTATGGAAGAACCCCTTCCGACAGCTTCGCAGGGACCCGTAACCGTGATCAACTTATAGGCTCCCACTTCACTCACAGAATCGTGTGGGAGCATGAGTATGATACACGGATGGAAACAGATGCTCAGTACCATGAAGAAATAAGGACCATCGTTCAATGGTGTTCGACTCCCTCAAATGCTGTGACAGCTTGTTTGGAGGGCTCACAAACCTATTGAAGATATACTTTCCGCCAACGGAGGGCGTGATACTCCAATACTACGACTTCTGCTCTTTATACCCATACTTGATGAAGAACAACCTATACCCCCGTAGGTGCACCTGAAAAAATGGTGGGTCCCACCATAACAACCATCTAGAAGTTTTCAGCTAACTTGAATGAGCGCTACTTTGGACTCTCTTTCGTAGACGTGCTCCCCCCCTCGCGATTTATGGATGCCGATCTTACCCGTCGTTATAGATCACAAGCTGATGTTTCCCCTGTGCGTGAAGTGCGCAGAGGAGAACAACGGTGATTGTAATCATACAACCTTTCAAATTAAGATCAGAGGTGTGTATATACAAGTCCTGAGCTGGCCGTAGCCGTTCGCCATGGGTATAGAATATTGAAGATACATGGATAGTGAGTCTTGTTGATGAGTGGTGTGACAAGCGATATTGTCATGTTACATCATACCGACTACTCATACCCTACGCTTCAGAATGTAAATCTTGTCATCATGGAGTAACTTAAGTATTTTTACCAGTATATTAATATATATCATGACGAGGTTTGTAGTGAAGTTGTGGTTAATGGGCTATGTGAGTTTTTAACAGACTTTAGAGACGAGTATCGCTTGTTAAACACAAAGGATAAATATGGGCATATGTTTCTCTCAAATAATGCACCGGATTGTGAAGATGTTTAGTTTGTGGAAATGAACGTCTGGTGAGTGATAAAACATTAAAGTCGGTATTGCTTCATCTAGCGAAAATTCTGTTTGTCCAGGGGCACAAGTGTTCGAACAAGCCTGTACACGCTTCAGCAGTTTATGGTGTGACTCGCTCCCCCAGCGAGCCGCCCACCCGTGTGCTTCATGAAACACACGATTTCGAACAAACCCGTACACGTTTAATCAGTGTGACTCACTCTGCCTGTCGAGCCGATCCGTCCACCTGTGGCTCATAGTCATCTCAGAGCTTGAACCGACTGGACGGGCGAATACGATGGAACTTCCTCTGAGAAGCATTCTGAACGTCTCGTACGATGTTTCCGTGATGAAGTCATTGCGCTTGTTCAGGCGTGCAACCGGCACTATTAACTATGTACTTGAAACGATTTGCAGGCAAGCAAACTCTGATAAACATAATGTTATTTATTTAAGTGTTGAGGAGATGAATAGTCTTCGTGATAGTTTAGCAGAGAGGATTACCTGCAGGTGTAGGTACAAGAAAAGAGCAGATTAGTGACCCCCCATCATATGCCGTTGTTTGCACGTTGTGTATAAATAACGAACAGCCATGCATTGATATACGACTGATGTGGAAGAATGCATCTGATAATAACGTTCTTGTGCCTACGCGAAACCGTTTCTTCGTCAACGGAATGTTTGAAATCGCCGGATTCCGCAAGCTGAAGCCTACACTGTATTAGACGCTCGTGTTACGGATATGATTTTTTTTTAAACGGTTCTTGAATACGGATACACCGCTCTGCTCGACGGATTTATCGAATGTAGGAATGAACAAGGCGAGAATGGTCTAGACTGGGTGCATATTTAAAAGGTTTAGATTTTTCGAAATATCTTGAACTTTGGTACAAAACACTTCAGCGGTACAGGGCGGAGCTTGCCTACACTGTGCACCCTGAAGACTGAAGAGCTGTACCTCTATATAATGAATAGCTGTCGTTACGACTTGGAAAATTATTTCAATTGCCGCTATGCAGAGTGAAGAAGAGTTCACGATTGAAAAGGTAGGGATGGTGAGAAAAAACACTCGATTGGAAAGGCGTGTTTATATACTTGTATTTAATAATGATATTGTGGTTAAAGATGACCTCTTTGTGCGTGCGTTTGATTGTATTCTAGCCGTGTTTAAAGATAACTTGCCAACCGAATTTAAAGTGGGCACAAAAATAGTATTGAATGATATGAAAACCATTCATGTCGAGTATAGGCATCCGTATAAGTTAAACTGTGACGTGTTGCTTGGATGGTTTTACCGTGTAGTACAAAGTAATAACGATGTGAATGTAGACTCGATTACGTTTGAGTTTAGCGTTTTGTACCGTAGAACAAAGAGTATTTTGATGTATATTTATTTATACAGTATATATATATATAATATATATATATATACATACAGTATATATATATATATATATATATATATATATAATATATATATATACACATTTAACTGCAATGACCGCGCAGTATATTAACGTATAGAAACGACGTAAGTATAGAAGTGTTCTGCACACGAGGAAGAGAAATAACAAACAAATGAAAAATAAGGCACCGCCGGGAATCGAACCAAGGATCTTCCAATTGCCGGTCAGACGTGCTGACCGGCACGTCTGACCGGCACTTGGAAGATCCTGGGTTCGATTCCCGGGCGGCGGTGCCTTATTTTTCATTTGTTTGTTATCTCTCTTCCTCGTGTGCAGAACACTCCTCTATACTTACGTCGTTTTATATACATATATATATATATATATATAACCTTACATTACAACCTTACAAAGGTTCCGCGCGATGATTTCTCACTTCGCGAAGGTCAAGCTTGACGCCCCTCCTCTCGAGTTGGCCTGGTGAAGTAGTGAGTTGGATTCTTGCGCTCTCCACCTCACATAGCCAGGTACGCCCGGCTCATCGTGGATTGTTCTGAGCCAGGCGTCTAGTCTTCTTTTGAAGATTTCCACTGCAACTCCCTTCGTGTTTCTTATGTCTTTGTGCAACTGATTAAACAGTTTTCGTCCTCACTATAAAACTAGTTTCTTTCAGGGTTAAGGATGTTCACTGTCTCGCCTTCAATTTGGGAATACGACACAGTCTACCGTTTCTACTTTCCACCGTTGTTTGGGGAGTTATGGGATTCAGAGTAAGATTAGGGACTAGTTTCCCCATTATTTTCCAAGTGTAAATAATGGTGTATCTCTCGCTTCTCCTTTCCAGTGAATATAGGTCTAGTTCTCGTAACCTTTCACAGTAATTTAGTTCTTTGCACCCATTCATCTTGGCTGTGAATCTTCTTTGGATCTCCTCCAGCTGCCTAATGTCTTCTTTTTTATATGGAGATGTTAGGACAGAGCAGTATTCCAATTTGGGTATTATCAGGGTTTTCAGTAGAGGAATCATTACATTCTTATCCCTTCGTTTAAAGGTTCTCAATATCTGACCCGTTATTCTCTTTGCTCTGTTTACTGCTATGTTATTTTGTGTTTCAAATTTCGCATTATTTGTCATTACAACTCCTAAATCTTTTGATCTGGTATTTCTCTGAATTTCCTGTCCATTTGGGGTATAATATTCGATGGACTTTATTCTTCTCTTTTTCCGTACCATACCGTAATAGCAGAAATTTATCGGTGTTAATCTTCATATTGTTGTCTTCCGTCCACTTGTAGATTTTGTTTATGTCGGTTTGTAGAGATCCTATGTCTTCTGGGTTTTTATTTTTCTACTAATCTTTGTGTCATCCGCAAAGGATGTTACTGTGCTGTCTCTGGTAACGTCCTCATCTATGTCAGTTAGCATGATTATAAAGAGTAGTGGATCTAATACTGTTCCTTGTGGTACCGAGTTGAGGACCTCTGATTCTGATGAAGATATTCCTTATACTGTAACGACTTGCCTCCGCTCACTCAGGAAATATATATCCATTTCCCTACTTTTCTGTTATTCCCATATATTTCAGTTTATGTATTATGATTCCGTGCTATATTTCCTGTGCTGATATGCAATTTATTATACGTTTCGTACATTATTATTTTCAATTTATTTAATTATTTAATATAACCCGTAGAACATAAAGTATTTTGATGTATATTTATTTATTTAATTGTGTATATATATATATATATATATATATATATATATATATATATATATATATGGTAACCCCTCCGTCTATGGCCTGGGTTGGTTTGAAGTCGACGGGGGTTCTGGTTAGGAGGCAGCAACGGATGTTACTTGCAGTAGTTTTTTCTATAACATTCTAATTTTTTCTCTCGCTATACGGTCGACAGTTATTAATTCTTCTCTTTCTATAATACTCTGATACTTTCTCTAAAGGTTCGCCGATTTTCTTTTTATAACTTATCGACGTTATTGACTGAGTTCTCGGACGAAGGCACGGCTCGAAGGAAAAATTAAAAAAACTTTCTTTCACTGTAATTTACTTCTAAAATGTACAGGTAGTGCTCTGAATTTACAGGGGTAGAGGTTCGACCTCTTTCGACCATGGCTCAGGCGGGAATCTAAAAAATTAAGGAGGCAAGGGGCCTGTGCCCCCTCCTCTGGGAGTGAAGTCTAAGAAGAAGTAGTCGTAATCGAAGTAACCATTATTTTACAATTACATGCTTTATATATAATCTAAATTTTGGGTGAGTGCAGTTTGTAGGTTAAGTTTCCACCTTTAAAAACATGATCAAAATTTTGAAAGATTCCAAATAAAAATTAAAAAATAATAATAATGAAATATAATCGTATTTTCGCTGATTATATATTTCTAAAGGGCGACATAATCTCGTAGTAAATTAAGTACAATCTAAGTACATCACTGAGTACACTGTAATTTTGTTCTACAATAACTATGATTACAATTTTGGATTAATTCGCATTCACTTTTTATCGTCAATTATAGTTTTATTAAAGTACATTAATTACATTATATTAAATTATTATCGTTAATTAAAGTAATTAATTACATTATAAATTATTATCATTAATTACAGTTTCATTAAAGTACATTAATTACCTTATATTAAAGTATTACAGTTAATTATAATTAAAAAGTTAACTATAGCTTTGTTTTGTTTTTAGTGTTTCATATTTATAGACAATTAAGATGTTTGGAATATAACACAAAATACATGGGCACATACAGTATATATATACATATATATATATATATATATATATATGTATATATATATATATAAAACATAACACACAATTCGAGGCAAGCGAGAGGAGATTTTACGTTTTCAGATGTCAATTTATGCTGTGATCATCGAATTGCGTACACTTGCATAAGCATTTTCGAGTTTATTGCGAGAGGCAAAATAATTAAAATAAAATAAAAAAATATAATACATGCGAACGTATTTGCACGACTTTCAACGAACAGGTACGGATGCATAAAGTTTTGTACACATTTCATAGACGGATACGAGTAAAAATGAATATTTAATAAAATTGATATAGGATAATGGTCAAGATAAGTTATGGACGTGTGGATGAATATGGTCGAATAGTAGTTATATTGCATCATACCAGATAGACCATAACATATAAATAACGAGATATAAAGTGTAGAGTCTCCATACTTCAATTCATAATCAATATGCCACGGCTATTCAGTTCGTACATACAGTACAATTCATTATTGGGAGGATTTAAAAGAAACGAATTAGAGACAAAGAGTGGGTATTAAGGACTAAGAAGTACAACTACGGGTTCCAATCCTGTTATATGCAATGTGTATGCATAATCTAATAAAATTTCGGGACGAGGGTTTGATGCAAGACAACCATAATAGAATAGCACAATAGAAAGCACATATCGAAATTCTATCCAAACTCGCTCAGGCGATTTTGGTTTCTCTTGTAAAAATGAACATTCAAACATAAAATCCATACAACATAAATACTGCATGAAGACAATGAATATAAGGATCCATATAATGATTATATAATGATTATATAGGAATTATTCATTGGTCATTTTTACATATACATATATATATATATATATATTTCCTGTACTAATATGCAGTTGATTATACGTTTCGTATATTATTATTTTCAATATATTTAATTATTTAATGTAACTATATATATATATATATATATATGATGAACAAAACCACGAAGGAAAGGAAACACAAAATGGTGCTCAAGCGCTTTCGTCTAATGTTTCCTTTCCTTCGTGGTTTTATTCATCATAAATATTTTTCACTTGTTACTTTCGTGAAATAATTTTCATATATATATATATTTTTTTTTCCTGTAATAGTATATTGATGGTTATAATAAAACGTTTTGTATATTTTTGATTATATATTTCTCGTTCGTATTTCTTGTGCTGTTATTATTTTTGATCATATGTATTCCATTGTATATTTATTTTCTATATATTTCTGATTCCATTAATTAGTCTAAATAAACAGTATGATGTAATGGTGTTCTATTTAATTCTTTTAGTTGTACACCGCATTTAATTATATTAATTGGCTGCTTCTAAAACGGATTTCTAAACCAACTTTAAAGAATATATGCATTAATTAAATAAATAGCGCTATCTGGCAACTCAACCTGTACACCTGAACAAGATATTTACGCCTTCTAAGCCAAATGGCTGTTTAAGTCAGAATATGTGCTTTAGTTAAATAAATAGCGCAATCTGGCAACTCAACCTGTACACCTGAACAAGCTATTTACGCCTTCTAATTCAAATGGCGGGTTAAGCCACAATATATGCTTTAATTAAATAAATAGCGCAATCTAGCAGCTCAGCCAGATAAGCCAACTGGCTGGTTAAGCCAAAATATATGCTTTAATTAAATAAATAGCGCAAACTGGCAGGTCAACCAGATAAGCCTACTGGCTAATTAGGAACATATTAAGACAGCGGCCGCTCGGCTGAAGTCTTAATATGCGCTTGGCTCCTGCCAGGCGAACACCTCTCTTCCTCTCTCTTTCTCCTCTCTCTTTCTCTTGGGGGATAACTCCGCCTGCAAGTTGCATAACCCCTTGTTGCTCTCGCAACATTCCCTCTTTGTTGCATAACATCTTGAAACATTTCCCCTTGTTGCATAACACCTTGCAACATTCCCCTCTCCATATTTGTTGCATAACACCTTGCAACAGTCCCCTCTCCTTTGTTGCATAACTTATGCGACATTTCCTTTGCAACATTGGTCAACATTTGCAATTGGATTACGCGCTCTCCTTTTGCACCCATCCTACTAACACGAAAAGGTGGCTGAGCAACTATCTTTCAGGAAGATACTCACACGTCACATATAACGGCAAATCATCCAAAAACAAGCTTTTTCCGAACGGAGCCCCTCAAGGCTCTGTTCTCTCACCAACACTGTTCAACTTATACATGCATGACATTATAACACCCATAGATAACAAGCTTACCTTATCATCATATGCAGGTGACATCACTCTAACATACACCCACAACAACATCGACACCGCTACAAATAACCTACATACATACATAAACAGTATACAAGACTGGCTCACACACAATAGACTCAAAGTAGCGCCCACAAAATCAACCATCACCTTGCTAACAAGCAACACAAAAGAACACCAGATAACTCCACAGCTTATACTAAACAACACCAACATTCCACACATTCACAGGACCAAAATACTTGGGGTCACATACAATACAGTACATCATTATCTTTTTCAAACCGCATTCAGGACATTAAAAACAAATGTACGTCAAGACTTAACACGCTTAGGGTACTAACAGGCACAAACTTTGGACACCAGCAGGAAACAACATCACTCATATACAAATATAATATATTCGCTTAGTTATGGACTATGGTAGCCCCTGCTGGGCTCCCATTATCTCAAACACACACATAAACACCTTACAGACAATACAAAACAACGCACTTCGTATCATTACAGGATGTACTGAAGCAACACCCATAGAACACCTGCGCACACAAAAAAAATACTGAAAGTTAGGGAACATTTAGACATGAGGGGAACATAATTCATGGCAGCAGCGTCAACTAATCCACAACACTCTTGCCACTACATGTACAATCATGCACCAACACCTCACACCATTAAGGTAACACCAGAGAGACATTATAACCAAATACTCCATTCCATACCACGCCCCACAAACATCACATAGTACAGAAAACACAAACACACACACCTAACCCACAAAGCACTGACGCGAGTCGGTCCGAATGCGGTCTTAGGTGCGAAGCCGCCACCCATTGACAGGTCACGGACCAGCCTGAGCAGATCGGATCGAGTTAACTTAGTACGATTCCGATGTGGACATCACCCCAACTTACAGACATATAAACACAGACTAGACAACTCCACAGACGACACCTGCCACCTGTGCCAGGACACACCACAAACAATTGAACACATTATGACAGACTGTACCGCTCTAGCACAACAACGAATACAACAAAACATCACTAGTGCGCTGAACCTCGGGTCCTTTCCGGAGAGAGCGATCGGTTACCTGCGTGCCGCCGGCTTCCTCGATCAGGGTGGGCTGATCGGCTAACCAACAACAACAACAACAACGTACTTTCTATACCTGAACCATCATCCAAACGCATAATATTCATAGGAAATGGCAACTCTTTGATCACATCAAATGCTGTAAAAATTTCGGACAATGTTTTGTCCACACCTTTATACCCATTTTCAACTGGGCATGTCAACTTATCATTCCGATTTTCTTGGCATAGACAGCAAAGTTTCCAATTAGTGATCCGAGATGGAATTGTGCTATCAACTGAATCACTCATAGGTTGACGTTCACTTGGCGCAGCCATGGTCAACATGTTGTTCGACATCAGACGTCAGATGGAACGACAGGGAGCAACACCTGAAAGGAAGAAAGTCTGAATGTAAAATTTGAAAGATATTTTGAGTGATGCATTATCATTTTATTACACGTCATTAATTTTTAATAATAATTTTTAATAAAAATTTTAATAATATTAATAATAATTATATATATATATATATATATATATATATATACACACACTGTTATACCTATATATATATATATATATATATATATATATATATATATATATATATATAACTGTTTTAAATATGTATCTTAACGTAAAATACATATTGTGGTAAGCAGAAGAACAAATGACATTGTGATTTCACCTTGACAATCACCGTAGGCGGTGAAGAGGTTGGAGAGCCTCTGGAATCTCCACACGTCATAAATCTTCAGTATTCTGTAGCTTTGACAAATGGCTATGGCTAGCTCAGAACTTGTATAAACGCCTCTGATCTCCTTCTGATTGAATATATGGTTACAGTCCCCAATGACTTAGGGTGATCCATAATTTCACTTTTTAAAATTTTTAATGGTCCAACGGGCTAATGTTGTGGGCATTAGTGCAAGAAACAACATGGTTACCAGTTTTCGGAGATCCGGTAATATCAGACCCCCTACCATCCACCCAAAATTTATAATGGACCTAAAAATTTGACTGAGAAAACAAAGTTTTTCCGCTTCTCTGTGAATAAACATATAACTATATTATTTTTTCTTGGTAATAATATATTATTTTAATTAATTATATATTCTAGGAGTGTTACCGCCACCCTGAAGCATCATCCCAGTCAGCTTCGCGGCAATGGGCTTGAAATTAGACCAGCTTATCAAGCCAGCTACAGTATATTTCGAGTGGAACAAACATGATTCCAGGTCCCCATCGTTTTTTTTTTTTGCATTTATTTTTAAACAAAAATGAATTCCTTTTACAATGATTAAAAAATTATACCAGTTTAATTAAAAAGATAAATACTTCTGCATAACATTACACAATAAACGCTCATTTAACATAATTATACATTTCAGCCAAAGATTTTTTCTTGAAGTCTGGAAGAAGGCGTCGATGTTGCTCTATAACTTTTACCAGAAATTGTTTTTGTGATTCATCATTAACAATTCTGTCTTTTGAAATCTTCAATCAGCTTCATTGAACTCTCGGCAGGATCATTCACAACTTTCATATTTTTGACAAAGTTTTCCATAACTTGGAAAGATTTGCAATTTTTCCAAGAGGTAACAGGTTCATTTAGCCAGTCACCACTAGTACCCAAGCATTGGAAAACAATTGAAGAACCCTTACCAACTAACTGACACAGCTTAGTTGTATTTGTTAGCTTAGGGAAGATTGGCTGACCTTTGGGAGGAGGGTGTTCCAGGTTGATTTGACAGACTTTCTTCATTGACTTTGCAATCAGACTTTTTTCTGCATCTGAAATTTGCCGGGAAAACAAAGCAAGTGGTACTAGTTCCTCAGTCAGATACCATAGCTGACCATTTAATCCCTTAAGAGTACTGGATGCTACATCGTGATCATAATTTTTATATTCAATGAGTTCATTAAAAAGATTTAAATCATTGACAGGTGCATCACAGGCGACGGAAGCAAGCAACCAAGGTTTTATATAGTAGAGGCAGTTGAATATGCACATTCTCTCTAGTTTTGCTATCATATTTGAATCATACCCAGCTTTATCAGAGAATGCGTACATCTTTGCTGGATACAATACAGATGGCATCCACCTCGCATAGTGTACTGCCCCAGGCTTAGCCCATCTCACACCAGTGTTTGAGACGTTTTCCCCAAGAAGTAATAGAGCAACCTCGGCACATTCTCTGTAGTCGCCTCTGAGAAATAGAGGTGAACTGGCTGAATTAAGTGCATCTTTTAGAAAATCTTTTACCTCAGAAGCTTTGGCTCTCAATTGGCGATTTTTAAATTTTAGTGTTTTTGTTGGTGGTGTTATGTCCAGATTTGGCCAAATATTTAATCTGAAGCTTTTAAACATTTCATTTTCAGGGGACGTTGTACTTCCGAAGAGACTTGTATAGACTGAGCACAAAATGCGCTCGTATAGATGATGTCTACATGCTAGCCACAGTAATTGAGTCCCAATCATTTCTTCTAGGATTTTACACGCTCGCTCCCTGTCTCTATCCAGAATTCGATGCTGTTGTATCAAAAACCATACCGCGAATATTTTTATCAATATTCCATTCAGAGATAGTTCTGAATACACATTCGGCCTGTGTCTTGCCCTTGCTATTATCTATAGTTGGGATTGATAAAATGTTGCCTTCTTTTAAACCCGGAGAACCAGAAACAATGATTGCCATTCTTTCTTCCTTTTTGTCAGTTGTAGTTTTCAATATTAATTTACTGTCCCAGTGAACAATGCAATGCTCTGGAGGATTGAATGATGCCGTAAGTTGTTTTGCACTAGATGCTCTTGTATTTTTACATGAACGTTTAGAAGTAGACTTTGACAGGCTCATGTCATGTATATTTATATTTAATTCTGAGGCAACTGCTGAAGCGTAAACTGTTATTTGGCTATGCGAGAGATTCAGCCTGTCAGTCGTGTCACAAACCATTTGAGAATCGAAAATGCGAATTCTTTTTTTAGGATTTCTTTGAGCCGAAGGTTGAAAGTCGGAATCATTTGATTCATTACTTGATTCATCATTATCTATAGGAATGTCATCATTAGGTGGGATAATCATTTGTTCACCACTGGGTCCTGCATCTATGTCTGCTAAGAGTTTTTCTTTTCTCTCTACGTCATGTCGAATTCTTTGGTTTCGTTTTTCTGTCCGAGTTACATAAGACTTATCAAGGCTGGAGACGTACATATTCCGAATAATTCTTTGATCTTCAAGGAATTTTATATCTTCGCTTTTGTTTCTTGTTGTTCTCATTCTGTCTTTCATTATTGTTTCAATAGCATCTGCTGCCGATATATCCAATAGCATATCTAATTTTTTACAAAAAATATCCTTTTTATCTTCGAAAGTATTCCTGTTTTTGTGTTTTTTCAGTGTTTCATACTCATTAACTAAAGTCAGAATCTTTTCATTTGGTCTTCTGCTTTTGGAAATATCTTGGGTTTTAATGCCAGCTAAGTCCCAGAATTTTTTAACGTTATTAAGTACAACTGTTTCAGCCTCTTCTTTATTGTTCATAACCATATCATTTCTTTTTAAGTGATAGAAATGCTGAAGTGCATCTGATTGGGATGGTAGCTGGAATAGTCCTGTAGGAATTAGTTCATCTTTAAGATTACCAATAATTGGATCATAACTGCGTTTTCTTAACTTTATATTTAATTTCTTAGGAGTAGCCATGATATTCATTTAAAATAAGATTAGAATCAACCAAGTGAAAAATGCATCATATACTATATATATCATTGGATATCTGAAAAACATAAAATATTGGTTTAATCAGCTGTTATAGCACATTTCTATGTATACTATTACGAATAAATAATCAATTTATACACCAAAATGTACAAAGTTGATTTCTTAATAAATTGATATGCAATATGTATGCTTTTATTTAAGATTAAATATGATTAATCTTTAAAAAATGCTTAAAAGATGTCGGTTTTACTCAGTTTTTTACTATGCAATATAAATGGGGGGGGGGGGGCTGATATTACCGGAACTCCAAAACTGGTACTGGTAATGTTGTTTCTTGTACCAATGCCCATAACATTAGCATGTTGGACCATTAAAAATTTTAAAAAGTGAAATTATGGACCACCCTAGTCCCCACTGGTCTCCTCTGCACACTTCACACACAGAGGGAACATAAGCTTATGGTCTATGACAACAGGTAAGTCAGACATCCATAATTCGATGGGTGGAAATGCATTAACAAAGAAAAGTCCAAAATAGTTTTCGTTCAAATTAGTTGAGAAGTCCTCGATGGTAGGTAGTGTGGGGCCCAACATTTTTTCAGGCGCTCCTACCGGTTATGGGTTGTTCTTCGTAACGTAGGGGTAAAGAACAGAAATCAGAGTAATGAAGTTTCACGCCGTACGTAGGTCGAAAGTATATCTTGAAGGGATTTGTGCGTCCATCAGACAGACTATCTCCACATTTTAGAGGGTCCACTACCATTAAACGTTTGATGTCCCCTATTTCTTCGCGAAACTGGTCATCACCCTTCATTCGCGCATCATAAAACGCCGATCCGTGGTAAAAAATAAATTAAGCGTCTTTTATTGTAACGCGGGTAGTATTACAAATAAATTAAATGAATTTAAGGCGATAATTTATTCCGGCAACTACGATATAGTTGCTATCACTGAAACTTGGTTAAATTCCGTGACTCGGGACTTGTTGGGGAAACTTGATGTACCGGGTTTTAAACTCTCTACTAATGATAGGTTAAACAGGATTGGTGGCGGCGTTTTGCTGTACATTCGTAATTCCCTTAGGGCTATCGAGGTTAAGTTAGATTTTCCGAAAGCAATTAATGCGATATGTGTTGAAGTTAGGGCGCGTAGTATTAGTTTTAATTTTGTTGTTGTTTATAGACCTCCCGTTCAACCCCTCGATACAGATACTAGATTTTACTCACTTCTTGGTAACTTTATTGACAATCGGAATAGTATAATTGTCGGAGAATTTAACTGTCCTAATGTTAATTATGAGACTTTTACTGGTAATGAGGAGGGTTTGAGATTAATTGAGTTTATGGAAGATAACTTTTTAACGACAGATGGTTACCGAACCAACGCGCGGTGATAATATTTTAGATTTGGTGATGACGAACGGCGAGAATATAGTCCAAGGTTTAGAAGTAGGCGAGAGTTTAGGATGTAGTGATCATCAAATTCTTAAGTTTAAGTTATTGATAGAAAACACTAAGGATAGTAACGTAATAGAAGTCCCTGATTTTCGTAGGGCTAATTTTGATAGTTTTGCGGATAGGATGAGAGTAGTGGACTGGGATAACTTATTTATGGGTAATGACACAAATTTGCATTGGGTGGCGTTTAGAGAAAGTTTCAGGAATATTGAAAGGGAGTTTATTCCTCGTAGCCCCAAGCGCGCTAGAAATCATGTTAGGCCCAAGTGGTGGACTAGGGAAATAGGCGAGTTCATAAACGAGCGTAATAGAGCGTATAGACTTAATAAGCGCAATGGCACGACAGATAACTTTAATAGATATATCGAGCATAGACGTCAGGTTAAAAGATCAGTTAGGAATGCTAAGCCTAATTTAGAGATACTTATAGCTGCGGATAGTAAACATAACCCAAAACAGTTTTTTGAATACGTTAATAATCGTAAGCCGATAAAAGATAACATAGGCCCTCTAGTGGATGTTAATGGCGCTTTGGCTTCTGACGCTCAGGCGATGGCGGGTATTTTCAATAACTTTTTTGCGACAGTTTTTACCGTAGAAGACGTATGTAATGTCCCTGACGTGGACGACATCGTTCCATTTAGTAGCGAGACTATTTTGGATGAAATAACTGTTTACGAGGGTGAGATTGCGCATTATATCGATAGGCTAAAAGTTAGCAAGGCTTCAGGCCCTGACGCTTTTTATCCCAGACATTTGAAAGATTTGAAAGACGTTATCGTAGGCCCCTTAAGGAAGATTTTTAACCAGTCACTCGAAACGGGGTTTATTCCTGAAGACTTCAAATTAGCTAACGTCACGCCTATATTTAAAAAAGGCGACCGCGCAGTTGCTAGCAATTATAGGCCCATTAGCTTAACGTCAATTGTCGGTAAACTTTTGGAATCCGTATCATCGATCACTTAGAAAGTAGAGATTTGATTAATAGTAGTCAGCATTGATTTTATGACGAAATAGTGCGCGAATACGATAGGCATAGAGCGGCTGACGTTATTTATTTAGATTTTAAAAAGGCGTTCGATACAGTTCCGCATAGGTCATTAATTGCGAAGGACAAAGCGCACGGTGTACGCGGTCAGGTAGCTAACTGGTTAGAAGAATGGCTTCGTGCTAGGAGACAGAGGGTCGTAGTTAATGGTAGTGAATCGGGGTGGTTGGATGTAGGTAGCGGTGTCCAACAGGGTTCAGTGTTAGGCCCATTGCTATTCGTAATTTACATTAACGACATAGATGTAGGATTGACTAGTAACGTGTCAAAATTCGAGGACGATACTAAAATAGGTGGTAAAGTTTTTAACGAGGACGATAGAAATAGGCTCCAAGACGATGTACATAGGATTATGGAGTGGACGGATAAGTGGCAGATGCAATTTAACGTAGGCAAATGTAAAGTTTTGCATATAGGTTCTCGTAACAATAATTACACGTACACGATGGATGATAAGGAGTTAGCCAGCATTGACGAGGAAGTAGATTTAGGCGTACGTGTATCTAAGGATTTAAAGGTTAGGAACCAGTGCCTGGAGTCTTGCGCAAAAGCTAATAGGATGTTAGGCTTCATAGCGCGTAATTTCGAATTTAAATCGAAGGATATTATATTGCCCCTTTACAAGTCCCTAGTCAGGCCTCATTTAGAATATGCCGTTCAGTTTTGCTGCCCGTACTTGCGTGAGGATATTGATAGGTTAGAAAGGGTTCAGCGTTGTGCCACGAAACTGATTCCGTCATTGCGCAACAGGCCTTATGAAGTTAGGATTAAAGAGTTAGACCTGTATTCACTCGAAACTAGGAGATTAAGGGGGGAGCTTATTGAAGTTTTCAAAATCGTTAATAACATCGATAACGTAAATTTTGAGAAATTGTTCACTTTCGATAATAATAATACTCGTAATAATGGATTTAAGTTGCGTGGCAGACGTTTCATCACTAATATCACTAAAAACTTCTTTACGTTTAAAGTAACTGATAAATGGAATAATCTTCCCGCGTCAGTCGTGAACTCTACCAGCGTTAATATGTTTAAGAACCGTTTAGATAGGCATTTTAAAAATATTAACGTTGTTTAATATAATAATATAACAATCCCCCTTTTCCTTCTCAGCCTCCCCCCTTTTCCCTCTCAGCCTCCCCCTTTTCCCTCTCAGCCTCCCCCTTTTCAGCCTCCCCCTTTTCCCTCTCAGCCTCCCCCTTTTCCCTCTCAGCCTCCCCCTTTTCCCTCTCAGCCTCCCCCTTTTCCCTCTCAGCCTCACCCTTTTCCCTCTCAGCCTCACCCTTTTCCCTCTCAGCCTCACCCTTTTCCATCTCAGCCTCACCCTTTTCCCTCTCAGCCTCACCCTTTTCCCTCTCCCTCGTTAAAATTATTAATGTTGTTTAATATAATAAAACAATTAGCAACAGGAGCTCTAGAGTTGGTGATCGAGGATGAGTCTGTTGACAATAATACCAGCTTGTGACACATGCCTGTGTGTGATGCCAGCAAAAAAAAAAATATTAGACTAACACGATCGTAGATGTAGCTCGTAGCGTAAACTAACCCACTTTTTGTTTTACTTTACCTACTTTTTTTTTTCCTTCTTATCCTCTCCTTATTTGCATGTCTGTAGTTTGCATGGTATGATAGTGAGTTAAGACTGTGTTTGCATGGTTCGTAAGCGTTCTTATTTTACTTCTTTTCATCTTTCACCCCGTTCCTATTCTCTCCGACTATTTTTCTGACTTGTCGGCAGTGGTCGGCGGATGATGATGATGGGGAGTCTTTTTTCTCTTTTTCTGAATGAAAGTTAACCCATGAGTGATAGGTGTTGCTACTTAATTAACCCCTTATTCTCTTTTCTTAACCCCCTACTCTTTCCTTTCTCTCGGGCTAACCTTAGAGTGGATCTTAGGGTCTTTGTTAGCCTTAGCTTCTGTAGCTCTGTAGCTCTGTAGATATGTATGTTCCCACATCACCTTGTGAGTGAACTGGGAGCTTATAAGTTGGTCTTGGTTACGGGTTCATGCAAGACTATCAGCGTGGGATCTCCCATGGATAGCTGTTTTTCTGCACTCAGCACGTGGACATCCATGCCACTAGCAACCGTTAAAAGAGTATACCTTCTTCTCACCAATGTAAGGGTCCTCACTTAACGCACAGACCCAAAATTCGCGGGTCTTTATGAACACTCCTGTCTGATGCTGTAGGCGTGTTAGCCAGTAAATAGCCTTATACCCATAACTATGCGGAACGTTATGGGAAATAAAAGCGAGGCTCTCTTTAGGCATAAAGTTATTCTTGAATACAGTGGTTGCGGGTGTAGCGGATCGGATTTGAATCGGGTTTTGTACATCCTTCTGAAGGCCTGGAAACAGACTAAGTACACGCACATCATTCAAACAATAACGCTAGCATTCATCAGCTATATTGTAAGGAATGGCGTCATTAAAACTATTATAGTGCCTCTCAAAATCTTCTTTCTCACTAACACTCATACTCTCATAGTTAAAGTAATGTTTGTGAGGTGGTGGTCCTACGTAATTTAAAGTGTCCTCGGTGAGGAAAGCGTAAGGGAAATACCCTTTTCAAACTTCGGCATCCACGCCTATTACTTTGGGTAACTTGGCTAACTTACAAGGCGTGAATAACAGTCTCTTTAAACTGAACATGATTCCTTATTTGTTTTTGTATAAGTTTGTTACCTCTTTTCAAAGGGTCACCCGTTAATATTTCTGAGGTGCGGTGGAATTTTTTTTTAGAAATTGCTATATTCTGGGTGTGGGATTGTTGCATATTAGGATCAGCAATTTTCATGTAAATTTTTATTAAATTTCGTCAATGTCTTCTGGATCCCCCAACACATCGGTAGGTTTACACTAACGATTGGCGTGGAATATATGTGGGATCCAGTGTAAATACAGATTGTTATCCATAAAAATATTTAGTAAACTATATATTTTTATGACTATATTTGGTATAGAAACTGTTAGGAAGAATAATTAGTTAAAATATTTTGTTTGATATGCATTATGCAACTCATAAAAACTAAATTGGGAATTATTTGGCCAATAAAATTTTAGCTTTTAGCTAATTTGAGCTTTTCAGCTCAAATTACCCAGAACTCACCACGTGGAGGTAGCTGAATGCCGAGTTCATCACCTAGCCCATTCCAATCACCCTACTATGACAGGCTATGACACTTTATAGACTAAAGTCCTTCTTTAACAACCTTTATGAGTTTCTACCCCCTGCGTGTGACAGGGAAATTCTGGAATACCTATTATATACTTTCAATGTTTGACTGGTTTATAAATTCTTTAAACTTGGCAGTTGGTATGCTTTTCGTAATTGGAGGCTCAAATTTTTTGGTGCAATTCATGATTACAACATTGCAATAATCTGTAGCGTTTAGATCTAAGTCTGGCACCTTGAAAATTCTTACATTTTCCTGCTTTGATGCATTTTCAAATTCAGCATTTCTTGCAGCTAAGATTTGTCTGGCCGCTAAAACCCTAATGTGGCTCCTTTTATCTGTTAGCATGCTTAACAGCACATTTTCTTCGTGCAAGAAAAATGCATTCCTTTGTATAACTTTATCGATAACAGATCTTTGGTCGTCTGGAAAGTATCTAGAGAAAGAAATCATATCAAATACATGGTGTGCTCCATCAGTGCAGCCAGGACGATTCTTAATCCTAAACCACATTGGTGCATACACGGTAGCAATATACTTCACCAGAGCTACTAAGTTGTCAGAGGGTTCTAAACTTCCAGTATATACACGTAAAATTCTATTGGCCATGGTGAGCCATCGTGAATGACTAACCGGACCGGGCATTCGATTTGCAAGATCTGTTGGGCAATTGCCACTTTCCACAGCTTGACAAATCTCGTTAAGATACTTTTTGTCATTACTCGGAAGTGAGACATCTACTTTCGGCATCACAGTACCGGTTATTTTTAAGTAATTAACTACAGGTATATTGCAGTTATGCATTGCTAGACCGATGGGACCTGAAAAGACTTTAGGACCTTGAGTCAAACCATCTAGGTATTGCACTAGATGACGAAGAGGCAATTCATTAAAATGAAAGAGGCAAACTAGCCACTGTAGTGGTTTATTGATGTGTTCTTCTAATTGACGTATGACACCATTATGAATACTTGTGCTTACATTTGTCCCATCACAACCAATTGCTGTTAAAGCATTCATTTCCACGCTGGAACAGGTCATAAATGCAATCACACCATCGGCAATTGATTATGCTGCACTAGAAGTCGGAGAAATATGTCCTAAGTGTTTTGTTCCTGGCTCATAATGTTCCTCTTTCACTAAACGTGGACAATATTTGTCACCTTTCTTTTCTTGTATTAGGGTGTTGTCTTTCCGACCATCAAAGTACAGGGCTTCTAATTGCACAATTTCCTGAACATTTTGAAGATCAATTCGACGCTTTTTTGCGAGCTCTTTGAACTTTACTCGGATCTATTATCTGACTTTCCCCTTTCTTGTCCAAATAGCCAACATCTTTCAGGAAAGCAGATGCAACTGCTGCTGCCGAACGATTTGAGAGTCCCCAGCGATCACATTCCTGAGCTAGGGTTGGCAGTGGAGTTACATTCCTTTGCTGAATAGTTTGACGATCATCATCGTGTTATTGTTGCTGTTGTAAATCACAATTTTAAGAATTATGTGATTCTCTGGAGTTTCCAAATTTAGTATTGCTTGTAACACTGGTGAAAAGTGCACTTTCCCTTTTATTCTTACTATCTAAACTTGCTTCTCGTTGTGCCTTTCGTTCTTCCCGTTTTTCCAACTGTTTTGTAACAGCTTTATCAATAGCCCCATTTGCCATACGTCTAGATGTACACTGGTCTGCTGAAAATGAACGCTCATTTATGGGTACCTTTTTTCCGATTACACATATGCACATATTAAAATCATCACATTTGCAAGCTGCTATATCAAATAAATGTTGTGCGTTTTCTTTGAAGGTATTTACTCTCTCTTGGTACTTTGTTTGATTTTTTCTCTCTTCATGATGCCTAAGTAAATTCTCGTACTTTTCATGATATCTTCTAATTCTGGCACATATTTGCTGGTTAGAAATTGTAGGTATTCATGCCATCTGCCATATTTCTACTATATCTGCTGCCACAATTTTCGAGATCTCTGCAATTGTTGCTTGTTTGATAAAATCTCCATCCGCGTTATATTCCAATCTATTTTTCACACTCAGATAATGGCAGATAATATCACAATACAGTGGTAATCGATGTTTATCAAGTGGATGCAGATTACCAAAGATAGGACAACTTGGATCATTTGATCGTGTTAGAGGTTTCGTCGACATTTTACAACTGTCACGATTAGTGAAACTATTTTTTCTGAAAGGCAATAAATACAATTAGTTTACAAGGATAAAATACATTTTATTTAATTATATAATTAATATTTACACATACAGTGCATACCAAATTTAATACAAAAATATATAATAACCCAAACTTATTTTAGATAGAAATAGGTTAAATAACAAATATGGTTCAATTTTTCATTTACGTTGGGGATCCAAAAGATAACATGCAAATCTACTGAGATTTTGCTCAGATGAAAGTTGAATCGATATGCAGCAATCCCTAACAGGCTTCTTTTTTTTTAACTATTGGCGACACCGCACCCTAATACACAGTAATATTTTTTAATTGATCCGATAGCTTGACAATCGTCTTAAAAATGTTTGTTCATTTGCCACATTTACGGCATTCATCACACTCTCTGTTCATGCACTCGTCACAGATAGTCTAGCTTACGAGTAAGTGGGAAATAACCTCTCTTGTCTCAGGGTTTGTGTAAGTCTCTATGTCATAATACACGGTTATACAAGGTTTACACTTAGGTTTGGCATCTTTCATATAGCATTCATGCTTTACACCATCTGTCTTATACACGTACCGTAGTTGTCATGACATGTAGTACAGTGAATTTCATCGCACTTATGCTCGAATTTTACCCAGCTATCCATCGTAGGAAGCATACCACACTCGCAAATAATTTTCTTGCACGCCCTATTTGACTTATGGAAATCAAAACAAGTATTATTGAAAAACATGCATCCACATACATTATAATCCCTCCTCTCGTCCTTAACAACCTTTCGTATTTGAGGCTTTTACACTGATCGCAAATCATGTGACAATCCTGACAATGTTTCACTAGATCATTCGTAAACTCGAGACATCTCTTTCACAGATCATGGTGTCTGCCATTCTTACGACTTTTATCGTAACTCGCGTGAAGACCTCTTATATTTCAAATGGGTTAGTACCTTGTTCCCGTCAAACGTAAAATAAGTAAAATCTTACATCCAAGCCAAATTGGCAGCCAAATTTTAATATTGGACATGTTTAACACGGTAAACATATGAGCCAAAGTTATTGCTATAAAGACACAACCTCGATCGAGATTATTGTGTCGTGTGTACATTTGATAGCTTTAAAGTTAAGTGTATAAGGCGTGGCCGTATGTCTCATAAGACGATGAACATTATCTATATCGTTTGTAAAGTTCTCCAAGTTAAACTATGTACCTGTCTGGGTGACCTGAGCAATACGCTCCAAATATAATCAATAAATATAATCAATATCTTCTACAAACAGCCGTCTGTAGGGTATTACTATCCAAAATTCATCTCTAACTTCATCATTTGACCCGAGCCAGAGAGCCAGCCTTACCCTAGACTCGCGCCCCTTGCTGCTTTGAAGAGCAAACTCCACAATACGTTCAACTATGCGGCGCAGTCCGTGTTCAAATCCGTTGTTATACCCTGCTCGCGTATTGACCCTGACTGCATAGCGATTTCTCACCAGGGTAACGTTGCGCACCAGCTCGATTGATATATTTCCGTCTGCAGGTTGTCATTGTTGATGAGGTGGAGGGTACAGCGGAAAGGGGCATGAAATACTGAGAAATGGAAGCAGTTTTATTTGGGGTTGGTGGTACTATGAGTGGTGTACGTAAGACGTGAAGTCCTGAGGCTCTGCTACATTTTCAGAACTTGGTGAGGATGCAACATTCGGCGCGTTTGTGGAGAATTTTATATGCTTACGCAGCATACCTGACATAGAGGGTGGGTAGTATGGGCGAAAAGGAGAGAGTGCAATGCAATTGCAAATGTTGATCAATGTTGCATAACTTATGCAACATTCCCCTCCTCCTTGGTGAATGACTTATGCAACAAGGGGGAGGGGGAATGCTGCAAGTTGCTATGAAACAAGGCGGAGAGGGGAATGCTGCAAGATATTCTGCAATAACGGGGGAGCGGGTGTTCCAAGATGTTATGCAAAAAAGGGGAATGTTGCAAGATGTTATGCAGCAAACGGGGAGGGGGAAATGTTGCAAGAGCAACAAGGGGTTATGCAACTTGGAGGCGGAGTTATCCCCAAGAGAAAGAGAGAGGAGAAGGAGAGAAAGGAAGAGAGTTGTTCGCTTGGCAGGAGCCAAGCGCATATTAAGACTTTAGTCGAGCGGCCGTTGTCTTAATATGTTCCTAATAAGCCAGCTGGCTTAATTAGCGAGTTGGCTTATCTGGCTGAGTTGCCAGATTGCGCTATTTATTTAATGAAAGCATATATTCTGGCGTAATCCGCCAGTTGGCTTATCTGGCTGAGTTGCCAGTTTGCACTATTTATTTAATTAAAGCATATATTCTGGCTTAATCCGCCAGTTAGCTTAGAATGCCTAACCAGCCATTTGGTATAATTAAATAATAATAATAACGTTTATATATACAGCCAGAAAAATTAAATAAAACACCACCACATCACTGTTTATTTAGACGAATTATTGGATTGGCATAATCCGTCAGCTGGCTTAACCTGGCAGTTGACTTAGAGGGCCTAACCAGCCATTTGGTATATTTAAATAATAATAATAACGTTTATATATAGAGCCAAAACATTTAAATAAAACACCACCACATCACTCTGTTTCTTTAGACGAATTATCGGATTGGCATAATCCGTCAGATGGCTTAACCCGCCAGTTGACTTAAAAGGCCTAACCAGCCATTTAGTATATTTAAATATAATAATAACGTTTATATACACAATCAAAAGAATTAAATAAAACACCACCACATCACTCAGTTTATTTAGACGAATTATTGGATTGGCATAATCCTAGTGAGAGGTGTACGTGCATTGGTGTACGTTTGTCCCCGTCAGCTGATTAAACCGCCAGTTGACTTAGAAGGCTTAACCAGCCATTTGATATAATTAAATAATAATTGTAATAATAACGTTTATATATACATCTAAAAGAATTAAATAAATCACCATCACATCACTGTTTATTTAGACAAATTATTGGATCCAATTTCACGAAATATATTGAAAATAAATATACATTCCTATACAAGCGAAGGAATATATGCAATCAAAAATAATAATAGCATAAGAACTACGAACGAGGAGTGTGTGTATATATATATATATATATATATATATTAAAAAAATAATAATATACGAACCCGGACCTATCCAAATTGTTCATTCTAACGGTCAAGCGTGCCACTCCACCTTAGACCTACAGTTTAACGTTGAATCCGAACCACGTCTAAAATAAAATGTTAAAACACTCCTTAACATAATAAGATCTAATTTGAGGATAAACAAAATCTACAAGTGGACTGAAGACAATAATATGAAGTTTAACACCGAGAAATTTCAGCTATTACGGTACGGAAAAAGAGAAGACCTAAAGTGCATGGAATATTATACCCCAAATGGACAGGAAATTCAGAGAAATTCCAGAGCAAAAGATTTAAGGGTTGTAATGACAGATGATGCGAAATTTGAAACACAAAATAAGATAGCAGTAAACAGAGCAAAGAGAATAACGGGTCAGATATTGAGAACTTTTAAACGAAGGGATAGGAATGTAATGATTCCTCTACTGAAAACCCTGATAATACACAAATTAGAATACTGCTCGGTCCTAACTTCCCCATATAAAAAAGAAGACATTAGACAGCTGGAGGGGATCCAAAGAAGCTTCACAGCCAAGATCAATGGGTGCAAAGAACTAAATTACTGGGAAAGGTTACGAGAACTAGACCTATATTCACTGGAAAGGAGAAGAGAGAGATACACCATTATTTACACTTGGAAAATAATGGAGAAACTAGTCCCTAATCTTACTCTGAATCTCATAACTCCCCAAACAACGATGGAAAGTAGAAGCGGTAGACTGTGTCGTATTCCCAAATTGAAGGCGAGACAGGGAACATCCTTAACCCTGAAAGAAAATAGTTTTGTAGTGAGAGGACCAAAACTGTTTAATCAGTTGCCGAAAGACCTAAGAAACACGAAGGGAGTTGCAGTGGAAATCTTCAAAAGAAGACTAGACGCCTGGCTCAGAACAATCCCCGATGAGCCGGGCGTACCTGGCTATGTGAGGTGGAGAGCGCAAGAATCCAACTCACTACTTCACCAGGCCAACTCGAGAGGAGTGGCGACAAGCTTGACCTTCGCGAAATGAGAAATCATCACGCGGAACCTTTGTAAGGTTGTAAGGTATATATATATATATATATATATATATATAAAGTAAAACACAAATTAATTTATCAAAAGAATTTACGAAAACAATTTCTCTATTTCAAATAAAAAAATTTCTAGCTTTTTATAACAAATTTAGCTTAGTTTGAAGTCTCACACAATTTATATACGGCAAGCAAAATAAACTTAAAGAGTCCAAATTTGACCAAGTTTAAATTAGTGTCTTTAACGATTATTTTTCGACTTTAAACCTTTAAATTAACTTAAAATTATAAAGCGAACTAAAACTACAAAGCGATGCCTGTAAATCCATTATCTACACTGCGTTCGCACTTATTAAGCAGATTACATTTTCTCCAATGTTTTCAAAAGTTTTTCACCGATTTCAATGAAATTTGTAGCAAATAATCACCATGTATAGCAGCATTAGTGGTATTCATTTCGACAAAATATTTTGATAATTAAAATAATTATCTCATTTTATTGAAAAATATGTACAGTAAAATATTGTGTTCCGAATTATTAAGCAAGTATTCTATTTATGGATCTAAATGGTGAAAATGGGTAAGAAGAAGGATTTAACATTAACTGAGAAAAGAAAAATAGTCAAGTTACTCGCTGAAAATATAAAATCTACTGAAATTGCGAAGCAGTTTGGCAGAGCTTATCGAACTGTAAACAAGTTTGTAGCGGAGGGTACCAAACTGAGGCAGCGAAGTGATAAAGTAGCTATAAGAAAAGTGACAAGGCGGCAGATATCTGTAATCAAGCGCAAATTGCAAAGCATCCATTGTCCTCAAGTAAAGAGGTTTTCGAGCAGGCTGGCATACATAATGTACCAAGAACATCTCGATGTGGAATCCTCCAAACAATTGGCAAGACGTGTAAACCTAAGATTCAGTCACCATTAACACCCAGGTACAAGAAGCAGCGTGTTGAATGGGCGCGTCAGTACGTGAAAACAGATTTTAATACTGTATTGTTCACCGGTGACTGAAAAGCAACCCTTGAGGGACTTGATGTTTGGTCAAGAAGATGGATTGCTGAGAGCCAATTTCTACCATCAAGATTAAGACGCCAACAAGGTGGAAGTAGTTTCATGTTTTGGGCAGGATTGATAGGCAATGAAGTAGCTGTCCCATACAGAGTGCCTGATGGTGTAAAAATGAATGCCCAGTCTTACACAATCTTTCTAAAAGAAAACCTCATTCCATGGTAGAGATTGGCCCTTAGCAATCCATCTTTTTGACAAACAATCAGATCCCTCAAGGGTTGCTCTTCATTCATCGGTTAACAATACAGTATTAAAATCTGTTTTCACGTACTGACGCGCCCATTCAACACGCTACTTCTTGTACCTGGGTGTTAATGGTGACTGAATCGTAGGTTTACACGTCTTGCCAATTCTTTGGAGGATTCCATATCGAGATGTTCTCGGTACATTATGTATGCCAGCCTGCTCAAAAACCTCTTTACTTAAGGACAATGGATGCTTTGCAGTTTGCGCTTGATTACAGATATCTGCCGCCTTGTCACTTTTCTTATAGCTCCTTTATCACTTCGCTGCCTCAGTTTGGTACCCTCCGCTACAAACTTGTTTAAAGTTCGATAAGCTCTGCCAAACTGCTTCGCAATTTCAATAGATTTTACATTTTCAGCGAATAACTTGACTATTTTTCTTTTCTCAGTTATTGTTAAATCCTTCTTCTTACCCATTTCACCATTTAGATCCGTAAATAGAATACTTGCTTAATAATTCGGAACACAATATTTTACATATTTTTCAATAAAATGACATAATTATTTTAATTATCAAAATATTTTATCGAAATGAATACCATCAATGCTGCTATATATAGTGCTTATTTGCTACAAATGTCATTGAAATCGGGGAATAACTTTTGAAAACATTGGAGAAAATGTAATCTGCTTAATAAGTGCGAACGCAGTGTACATCCAGTCAAAAAATAACCTTAAAAACTCGACTAGATTCTGGAAAATTTTGCTACTTCTTTATTAAATCTCTTAGAATGCTCTACTATATATTATATATATATATTATATTTATATATATATATATATATATATATTTTTTTTTTTTTTTTTATTGCATAAAAATGCGTCACCATACGCTCAAACATTTTAAAACTTACCCTATAAAAATCAACGCGAAAAGGATACAAATAACTCTCGAATCCCTACTCTAATTTCGACTCCACATTATTACGGCTTCGACAAGACGAGCAGGGAAATTTTGAGTCAAAGCCGTTTTGAAATCTAGACTCCAACGAGAAGATAATTTTGACCGCGAAAATTACGAAAATGCTCGCAATGAGAAGAAATTTTGAAAATGATGGGCGCCATCTTCATCTTGAAAAACAGTTACAATGATTTGTTAAGGAATGAGAATCGAAATTTGCTTGCAAATGGGTTAACGCAATGCATCTTTCTATTGAATAATCGAACCAGAATATTTATTAATGCTATAATACGGATAGCAAAAATTTTGACCGAAATATAAGGTGACGTGGGAAAGTCCTTATATTTATATAAAAGAACATCGCGTACCCTCCAAAATGTTGTTTAATTTCTTTAAGGGCCCATTCCTTCATTATTATATATCATTATTTACTTTACTTTCTATTGATTTTCTCTCTATCTTTCATTTATCGTTCTCTTTACTCTCGTTTCGCTGTGCTTTATAAATACGGGTAGCACGTGACCGAGTTTGAGATGCCATTATGATTCGAACAATGCAAAGGAGACCGGGGGATTGGTTATACACTAATTACACTTTACTAGCTTTTATTTATGTCGATACGCTTTTAGATAAGCGGGGTAATGCGAGTGGGTGGGGGAGTAACGTTAACATTTTAAGTCGGAGAGAGAGGTAATACTATTCTAAATTTACAACTACATTGTAACACACAAAAACACCTTCATAAGCCCAAGGCCGTCCGATGACTAAAGGGCATTTCTACCCAGAAAATCGTTTCACGAGCTCAGCACATTTTTATTCACACTCCGTCTAATTCTGCGTATTGTCAAAAACATTTGAAAACGTAGAAGATTGGGATCTATCCAACAATAAAGAATTATGAAATGCTTCTATATATGTATATATATATATATATATATATATATATATATATAAGATCTACTAAGTCCTTTTTCATCTGGTAGTTAAAAGAATACATTCATTTTCACCTGTTCAATCTCATTTGTTTAAGGTTCAAAATTGAGTTTCAAACGCGTTGCAAGAAAGCATTTCCCTCCTCCACCAGGCGGTCATGTGTGGCCGAGAGCGAAAGAGAGCAACTCGTTCCTCCACCAAGACAGGTCTAGAGGCGGGCCAGCAGCTTCACTTCCGTGTGAAGAGAGGCCCAGTAGAGGGGGACACTAACAAACGGTCAGAAGACAGCAATAGGGCATTTAACAACCAGAAATTTCAACTCTTGAGATATGGTAGAAATAAAGAAATTAAACAGACTGCACATGACTATGTGGCGGTGGTGAGCGCGAGAGAGCAACTCGCTCCTCTACCAAGCGGTCATGTGTGGCGGAGTGCGCAATAGAGTAAATCGTTCCACCACCAAGACAGGTCTAGAGGAGGGACCACCAGCTTGACCCCCGTGTGAAGAGAGGCCCAGCGGAGGGGGTCACTAACAAATGGTCAGAAGACAACAATAGGGCATTTAACACCGAGAAATTTCAACTCTTGAGATATAGTAGAAATGAAGGAATTAGACTACATATTAGGCCAGATGAGCCGGGAGTACATGAATATGTGGCGGTGGAGAGCGCGAGAGAGCAGCTCGCTCTTTCACTAAGCGGTCATGTGTGGCAGAGAGCGCAGTAGAGCAACTCGTACCTCCACGAAGACAGATCTAGAGGCGGGAACCACTAGCTTGACCTCCGTGTGAAGAGAGGCCGAGCAGTGGGGGACACAAACAAATGGTCAGAAGACAAAAATAGGGCATTTAACACCAAGAAATTTCAACTCTTGAGATATGGTAGAAATGAAGAAATTAGACTGCATATAAGGCCAGATGAGCCGGGTGTACATGACTATGTGCGGTGGAGAGCGCGAGAGAGCAACTCGCTCCTCCACCAAGCGGTCATGTGTGGCGGAGAGCGCAAGAGATCAATTCGCTCCTCCACCAAACCGGGTCTAGAGGCGGGACCACCAGCGTGACCTCCGTGTGAAGAGACCGAACTGAGGGGGACACTAACAAATGGTCAGAAGACAACAATAGGGCATTTATCACCGAGAAATTTCAACTCTTGAGATATGATAGAAATGAAGAAATTAAACAACTGCATATTAGGCCAGATGAGCTGGGTGTACATGGCTATGTGCTGTGGAGAGCGCAAGAGAGCGGCTCACTCCTTCACCAAGCCAATCCTAGAGGCAGAGACCACCAGCTCGACCTTCGTGTGAAGAGAGACCGGCACGCGGAAACGCATCGTGGTACACACACATTTTATTCATGCAGTTAACCGTGATTCACTGGCGTCAATTGAGTTAATATGACCTACTCTTTGTTGCCATCATGCACTTATCCGTGATCGTGGCATGGAGTTAACCGCGACTTGGAGGTGTTTACATTCACGGGTCCCTCCCGCCAAACCGCCACAATGCGACTCAGTCAGTGTCTCTCAGCGCGACCAAAGGCAATATTACGAACGAAATTATCAAACTAAACCCAATAACCATACATACTGACATCACCTAGTGACACGCGTTCATTAGTTGCGGGACTATTTACTGATCTTTTTGATCACACTTCGTATATATAAGATCTACCAAGTCCTTTTTCGTCCGGTAGTTAAAAGAACACATTCATTTTCACCTGTTCAGTCTCAATTGTTTAAGGTTCAAAGTTGAGTGTCAAACGCGGTGCAAGAGCGCAATTCCCTCTTACACCAAGCGGTCATGTGTGGCGGAGAGCGACTGCTAATTATTATATAAAACAGAGTAAATACATTTTTTACATTAAATTGTCTTCGCATCTACGTTATTTTACGTGAGACGAGAAGGAAAGGATACAGTTACATGAAAGGGTACCATCGGAATGCGTCTTTGACCTATATAGCAGCGAGGGAATACCCATGATGTCTCGCTCTGCTGCTCCTTACATTCGTTCTTTGATTTAAAATCTCAATAAACAATATAAATGTTCGATGAGATTAATATTTATTTTTTCACCCTATAAACATCATCATAAACGGTAGACATGATTTGCCTTAAAGCTAAAACATAACTGCTTATCAATTCATGTTTTCAGCTTCAATAAACATCGATAACCCCCACCCCCACCCCACTCCCACCCCACACACATTGGGAGTACTCAACAATTGGAATTGAATGATATATATATATATATATATATATATATATATATATATTGGTGAAGGCCGCTTCTGCTTAAATTTATATATATATATATACACACACACACACACACAGAGTAAAAACTGAAGACGGCACACACACACACACACACACACACACACATTAGTGATTTGAAATCACTTAAAAATTATAATTATCAAAAACTCGTAAGAGCAACTCGCTCCTCCACCAAGCCAGGAAGACCTCAACTTTGACTGTTGTGGCGGTCCTGAGACACGTTCATTTAAGTCTCTGCCAATATCCCAGGATATATCATAACGCCCTGAGCAATGTTACTATTTTGCTGTATTATTACAGCTTTCCGCCCAACCCGAGCGAATAGTGCCGCCCTGAGTTACCCATGCCTTTCACACCCCTCACAGTTTCTAAGAATCATAAAATCGGGGATCTTTCTTCTCAATACTTTAAAACTTGCTGCATCAAGTTTTAAAGTATCGCTAATAAAGGTCCCTTTTGTGATTCTTAGAAGTTCTGAGGTGTATGGGTAACGCACGGGTAACTTAGGTCGGCCCTATACGCACGGGTTGGGGCGGAAAGCTGTAATACTACAGCAAAATAGTAACACTAGCCGGGTCGTTATGATACATCCTGAGATATTGGCAGAGACTTAAATGAACATATCTCAGGACCGCCACAACAGTCAAAGTTGAGGTCTTTCTGGCTTGGTGGAGGAGCGAGTTGCTCTTGCGAGTTTTCTGATAATTATTATTTTAACAGTGATTTCAAATCACTAATGTGTGTGTGTCTCTGTGTGTGTGTACCGTCTTCAGTTTTTGATACTCTATCTGTTGGAATCTAGATTTCCAAACGGCTTTGATTCAAAATTTCTCTGATCGTCTTGTCGAAGCCGTAATAATGTGGAGTCAAAATTAGATTCGGGA
The DNA here is from genome assembly GCA_023014485.1 of Bathynomus jamesi. Lineage (NCBI taxonomy): Eukaryota > Metazoa > Arthropoda > Malacostraca > Isopoda > Cirolanidae > Bathynomus > Bathynomus jamesi. The sequence goes on from JAJOZX010000388.1 coordinate 204,293, forward strand.
TTCGAAAGTTGTTTGTTTCCTTTTCGCGTTGATTTTTATACGGCAAGGTTTAAAATGTTTGAGCGTATGGTGACGCATTTTTAGGTAATACAAATATATATTATATATATATATATATATATATATATATAAGAGTAGAGCATTCTAAGAGATTCAATACAGAAGTAGCAAAATTTTCCAGAATCTAGTCGAGTTTTTAAGATTATTTTTGACTGGATGTAAATAATGGAATTACAGGCATCGCTTTGTAGTTTTAGTTCGCTTTATAATTTTAAGTTAATTTAAAGGTTTAAATTCGAAAAATAATCGTTAAAGACACTAATTTATACTGGGTTAAATTCGGACTGTTTAAGTTTATTATGCTTGCCGTATATAAATTGTGTGAGACTTCAAAATAAGCAAAATTTGTTATAAAAGATAAAAATTTGTTTAATTGAAATAGAGAAATTGTTTCCGTAAATTCTTTTGATAAATTAATTTGTTTTTTACTATATATATATATATATATATATATATATATAATATTATATCCATCAAGTTTTATATTTTCATAGGTGGGCTGATTGTTGTTGTTTATTTTTTTCTTTCTTTCATTTTCATGACAATTCCGAGTGATGTTTTGTATGGTTTGGCTGTTTAAAATTTTTTTATCCTGAAATTAGATTTTATTGTGTCAAGGAGTGTTTTAACATTTTATTTTACACGCGGTTCGGGTTCGACGTTAAACTGTAGCTCTAAGTTGGAGTGACACGCTTGACCTTCGCCAAGATGAACAATCAGGGGGGATGCTAAACAAACGTTGTCGATAAAGTAGAACTTTTTTAATGCATGAAGGACGGGCTAGGGGTAATGATGTAGTAAGTTTTAGAAGATGTTGCATAGTTTTTATATGAAGTTTAACACTGGAAAAATTCAACTGTTACGGTACGGAAAAGGGGAGAATCTAAAATTCCATGGAATAGAAAAGAAGATCCCCGATGATCCGGGTGTACCTGAGAGATAGAGAGCAAAAGAAATCAACTTGCTACTTCACCAGGCCAACTAGATCTATTTTAGTAGTATTCCCCGCTAAACTGTAGGTCTAGGACGGGGTGAAAAGGTTGACCTTCGACGGAATGAGCATTTCTGTAGTAAATGATAAATATTATTTTCACAAGGTGATTCTGTTATTCTCGGTAAACCGTCTTATTCCGCTCCCGAGTGATATTTTGTTTGGTTAGACTGTTTAAACATTTTTTATTCTGAAATTAGATTTTATTGTGTTAACGAGAGTTTTAACGTTTTATTTTAGACGTGGTTCGGATTCAACGTTAAACTGTAGGTCTAAGGTGGAGTGGCACGTTTGACCTTCGTTAGAATGAACAATTTGGATAGGTCCGGGTTTGTATATTATTATTTTTTTATTATATATATATACTCCTCGTTCGTAGTTCCTTATGCTATTATTATTTTTTATTGCATATATTCCTTCGCTTGTATAGGAATGTATATTTATTTTCAATGTATTTCGTGAAATTGGATCCAATAATTTGTCTAAATAAACAGAGTGATGTGACGGTGATTTATTTAATTCTTTTGGATGTACATATAAATATTATTATTATTATTATTTAACTATACCAAATAGCTGGTTAGGCCTTCTAAATCAACTGGCGGGTTATGCCAACTGGCGGTTTAAGTAAGCTGACGGGGACAAACGCACACAAATGCACGTACATCTCCGACTATGATTATGCCAATCCAATAATTCGTCTAAATAAACTGAGTGATGTGGTGGTGTTTTATTTAATTCTTTTGATTGTGTATATAAACGTTATTATTATTATTTAAATATACTAAATGGCTGGTTAGGCCTTTTAATTCAACTGGCGGATTAAGCCAGAATATATGCTTTAATTAAATAAATTGCGAAATCTGGCAACTCAGCCAGATAAGCCAACTGGCTGATTAAGCCAGCTGGCTGATTAGGAAAATATTAAGACAACGGCCGCTCCTGCCAGGCGAACACCTCTCTTCCTTTCTCTCCTTCTACTCTCTCTTTCTCTTTGGGGATAACCTCGCCTCCAAGTTACATAACCCCTTGTTGCTCTTGCAACATCCCCTCCCCCTTTGGTGCATAACATCTTGGAACATTCCCCTCTCCCCTTGTTGCGTAGCAACTTGCAACATCAGGGATGTTGCTGATGAGGGAGCCGAAACGCCGTGTTCCGGAACACTAACGGATACAATGTTAAAGGATGGTACGCTGATAAAAGGAGCGCAGTCTGCACCCTCAATAATTACGTCATCATCATCATCATTTGCATATTGCTGAGAATTTTATTTTTGGGCAGTTTGGAATTTTATATACTTGCGTTAATATTCATGTTGTTATATTTAAGTAATTGAATATTAGTGGTTTTTAGCGATTTAGAAGTTTTCATAGCATGCCGGCTTAATTTAACTTACACTTGTGACGGTTTAAACTAATTTTTAACTGCGCGATGCCGTCACAGAAAGCGTCGTGTGTTAGGTGTAGGGTAAACTGGGGGTATTCGGAATTTAAGGATTATAACGGCGGGCCTATGGCGATTACCGAGAGATCAGTTTGTTTCTTTTGCGAGTTAATGGAGGAATTAGTTGACATAAAACGCAGTGTACGTGAGGTAACCGAAAGACTTGCAACGCTTGATGAGGGCAGGGGTAGGGCTACGGTTGACGGAAGCCGAACCAATACTAACGTTGAAGACGTTAGTAATTTGAAGAGTGAGGTGCGTAACCTAGTTTCTAGTTTAGGTAGCTTGTCGGGAAGGTTGGATAGAGTTGAGGAAGGAGTGAAGGTTAGTCCGAGAGTAGTAGATGGGGAGGGATTTAGAGAAGTTAAGGGTGGAGCTAGGCCGCGTACGTTAGGTGATAGGAATCCCCCCCCCTATTGAGGTTTCGAACCCTTTCGCCCATTTGGAAAGGGACGTGAATGAGGGGGAAACTATTTTAATTGGGGACACTTTAGTGCGCCACATGGGCAAAGAGTTCGTTGAACGGCATCCAACCAAGAGGAGGAGGGTCTGTCTCCCAGGGGCCAGGGTTGACAGAGTTAGAGACGAAGTGGATAGGATTGACGTTGCCTCCCGTCAATCGATGTTGGTGACGATGGCAGGAGGCAACGACTCGTATAGGCCCGATACGAGAGTGCCTGACCTTTTGGAGAGATATAAGGGTTAATTAGGTCCCTGAAGGCGAGGTCAGATAGGTCTTTAGTTCTAGGTATTACCCCCAAGGCACGGGTTGGGTCTTAGGATTACGTCAAAAACAATATTTTTGAATAATAAATTAGAAGAGATTTGTGCTGAGGAAAATGTACCCTTCGTAAAGCTATGGTCCGAATTCAGTGATCCTAGCCTTTTTATAAAAGATGGGGGTGCATTTTAATGAAATAGGTAATGATAGGCTAGGTAGGTCAATAGACGAAAACATGCGAAAGCTGTATAGGTCGAAGCCTTCTTTAAACGTTGTGGGTCCGGGGAACGCGAGCCCGACGTTAAAAAGAGTTTAAAACGCGGGCCCGTGGTAAAAAATAACTTAAACGTCTTTTATTGTAACGCGCGTATTAGTATTATTAGAAATAAATTAAATGAATTTAAGGCGATAATTTATTCCGGCAACTACGATATAGTTGCTATCACTGAAACTTGGTTAAATACCGCAACTCGGGACTTGTTGGGGGAACTTGATGTACCGAGTTTTAAACTCTTTACTAATGATAGGTTACATAGGTTTGGTGGCGGCGTTTTGCTGTACATTCGTAATTCCCTTAGGGCTATCGAGGTTAAGTTAGATTTTCCGACAGCAATTAATGCGATATGTGTTGAAGTTAGGGCGCGTAGTATTAGTTTTAATTTTGTTGTTGTTTATAGACCTCCCGTTCAACCCCTCGATACAGATACTAGATTTTACTCACTTCTTGGTAACTTTATTGACAATCGGAATAGCATAATTGTCGGAGAATTTAACTGTCCTAATGTTAATTATGAGACTTTTACTGGTAATGAGGAGGGTTTGAGATTGATCGAGTTTATGGAAGATAACTTTTTACGACAGATGGTTACCGAACCAAAGTGCGGTGATAATATTTTAGATTTGGTGATAAGGAACAGCGAGAATATAGTCGAAGTTTTAGAAGTAGGCGAGAGTTTAGGATGTAGTGATCATCAAATTCTTAGGTTTAAGTTAATGATAGAAAACACTAAGGATAGTATCGTAATAGAAGTCCCTGATTTTCGTAGTGCTAATTTTGATAGTTTTGCGGATAGGATGAGAGTAGTGGACTGGGATAACTTATTTATGGGTAATGACACAAATTTGCATTGGGTGGCGTTTAAAGTAAGTTTTAGGAATAGTGAAAGGGAGTTTATTCCTCGTAGGCCCAAGTGCGCTAGAAATCATGGTAGGCCCAAGTGGTGGACTAGGGAAATAGGCGATTTCATAAACGAACGTAATAGAGCGTATAGACTTAATAAGCACAATGGCACGACAGATAACTTTAAGAGATATATCGAACATAGACGTCAGGTTAAAAGATCAGTTAGGAATGCTAAGCGTAATTTAGAGATACTTATAGCTGTGGATAGTAAACATAATCGAAAAAAGTTTTTGAATACGTTAATAATCGTAAGCCGATAAAAGATAACATAGGCCCTCTAGTGGATGTTAATGGCGCTTTGGCTTCTGACACTCAGGCGATGGCGAGTATTTTCAATAACTTTTTTGCGACAGTTTTTACCGTACAAGACGTAAATAATGTCCCCGACGTGGACGATATCGTTCCATTTAGTAGCGAGATTATTTTGGATGAAATAACTGTTTACGAGGGTGAGATTGCGCATTATATCGATAGGCTAAAAGTTAGCAAGGCTCCAGGCCCTGACGCTTTTTATCCCAGACATTTGAAAGATTTGAAAGACGTTATCGTAGGCCCCTTAACGAAGATTTTTAATCAGTCACTCGAAACGGCGATTATTCCTGAAGACTTCAAATTAGCTAACGTCACGTCTATTTTTAAAAAAGGCGACCGCGCAGTAGCTACCAATTATAGGCCCATTAGCTTAACGTCAATTGTCGGTAAACTTTTGGAATCCGTAGTTAGGGATCGTATCATCGTTCACTTAGAAAGTAGAGATTTGATTAATAGTAGTCAGAATGGGTTTCGACGCCATAGGTCTTGTTTAACTAATTTGTTAGAATTTTATAACGAAATAGTGCGCGAATACGATAGGCATAGAGCGGCTGACGTTATTTATTTAGATTTTAAAAAGGCGTTCGGTACAGTTCCGCATAGAAGATTAATTGCGAAGGTTAAAGCGCACGTTATACGCGGTCACGTAGCTAACTGGTTAGAGGAATGGCTTCGTGCTAGGAGACAGAGGGTCATTATTAATGGTAGTGAATCGGGGTGGTTGGATGTAGGTAGCGGTGTCCCACAGGGTTCAGTGTTAGGCCCATTGCTATTCGTAACTTACATTAACGACATAGATGTAGGATTGACTATAACGTGTCAAAATTCGCTGACGATACTAAAATAGGCAGTAAGGTTTTTAACGAGGACGATAGAAATAGGCTCCAAGACGATGTAAATAGGATTATGGAGTGGATGGATAAGTGGCAGATGCAATTTAACGTAGACAAATGTAAAGTTTTGCATGTAGGTTCTCGTAACAATAATTACACGTACACGATGGATGATAGGGAGTTGGCGAGCGTTGACGAGGAAGTAGATTTAGGCGTACGCGTATCTAAGGATTTAAAGCAGAGCTTTCCAAACTGGTGTGTCGCGACACATTAGTGTTTTTTGTATTTTGAAAATTTTGATTTTTCTATCAACAAAATCAGCTACAAGATAAACCACCTACTGAAAAATTATCTGATATTTGATATTTGATAACAAAAATTAATTAATGTGTCGTGAAAATTGTTATGCTTAAATAGTTTGTCGCCAACGTTAAAAGTTTGGAACGCTCTGATTTAAAGGTTAGGAACCAGTGCCTGGAGTCTTGCGCAAAAGCTAATAGGATGTTAGGCTTCATAGCGCGTAATTTCGAATTTAAATCGAAGGATATTATATTGCCCCTTTACAAGTCCCTAGTCAGGCCTCATTTAGAATATGCCGTTCAGTTTTGCTGCCCGTACTTGCGTGAGGATATTGATAGGTTAGAGAGGGTTCAGCGTCGTGCCACGAAACTAATTCCGTCATTGCGCAATAAGCCTTATGAAGATAGGATTAAAGAGTTAGACCTGTATTCACTCGAAACTAGGAGATTAATGGGGGGGGGGGCTTATTTAAGTTTTCAAAATCGTTAATAACATCGATAACGTAAATTTTGACAAATTGTTCACTTTCGATAATAGTAATACTCGTAATAACGGATTTAAGTTGCGTGGCAGACGTTTCATTATTAATATCGCTAAAAACTTCTTTACGTTTAAAGTAATTGATAAATGGAATAATCTTCCCGCGCCCGTCGTGAACTCTACCAGCGTTAATGTGTTTAAGAACAGCCTTGACAGACATTTTAAAAATATTAACGTTGTTTAAAATAAAAAAAAACAATTAGCAGCAGGAGCTCTGGTGGTGGTGGTCGAGGATGAGTCTGTTGACGATAAATGCCAGCTTGTGACAGGCCAGCGTGTGATGCCAGCAATAAAATTATTAAAAAAAAAAAAAATTAGACCAACACGAACGTAGATGTAGCTCGTAGCGTAAACTAACCCACTTTTTGTTTAACTTTACCTACTTTTTTTTTCTTATCCTCTCCTTACTTTGCATGTCTGTAACTCTCTTTTCTTACATGTTTTTAGTTTGCACGGTATGACAGTGAGTTAAGACTGTGTTTGCATGGTTTGTAAGTGTTCTTATTTTACTTATTTTCATCTTTCACCCCTCTCCTATTTTCTCCGACTATTTTTCTGACTTGTCGGCAGTGGCCGGCGGATGATGATGGTGAGTCTTTTTTCTCTTTTTCTGAATGAATGTTAACCCACGAGTGAGAGGTGTTCCTCCTTACTTAACCCTTTATTCTCTTCTCTTCTCTTAACCCCGTAGTCTTTCCTTTCTCTCGGGCTAACCTCCGAGTGGATCTTAGGGTCTTTGTTAGCCTTAGCTTCTGTAGATCTGTAGATCGTCAACATACACGACACATACTTGTTGCTGTTGAGATTCGGGAGTGTCATCATTCACAGTTCTGGAAAAGAAGAAAATAATGTCGGTAAATATGAGGAACGAATCTATAAATTTTATTATATTTGTGAAAGGTAGCGTTTAAGAGTGTGCCGCGTTAGATATGGCTCTGCAGAAAAATTTTGGTTTACGAGTTCACATGCATTATATCCGGTCCTACAAGATGTGGTGAAACCGACTTTATGCTTAAAATCATTAAAGATAAAGGCGAACTGTTCTCAAAACCTGTACATAAAGTTATATGGTGTTATTCGACGTACTAAGCTGTCTTCAACGATTACCAAGACATTATTTTATTCACACAAAGGTGTTTATGATGTTTGCTCGATAAAAGGCGATGAGCACACGGCTATTGTAATTGATGATCTCACGTTAGAAATGAATAAAACGTTTGATCCAAACTACAACTATTCATACTCTCATTTCCCACTACCTTTCTCAACTCTTCAGGACCCATATTACAGTTAAAATTAAGTTTGCAATCTCTAGGCATCTTTCACGCAAGCTCCACACCGTAGGCAGTCAAATTTTTTTTTGCGGGTATATTTAATACGGCGAACATATGTACAATAACCACGGCCATAAATCCTCCACCATGATCAATGATTGTATACCTACTGTAAATATGATTACTGTTAAAGTTAAGTGTATAAGGTGTCGCCTCATGCCCATCAACAGGGAAGACGTGGTCAATATCGATCATGAAATTCCCCAGGTTAAATTTTGATCCGCTCTGCATGCCACCCTGTATTCGGCTAAGGATATAGTCAATATCCTCTGCAGCCAGCTGCCTGGAGGGTATTATTACCCGAAAGACATCGCCGTTCGAATCATTTGATTCGAAACCAAGTAGCAGCCTTAACCGGGCTTCCCGTCCCTCATTACGCTGAAGAGCGTATGTTACAACGCGCTGAACTTCATTACGTAGTCCATACTCAATACCGTTAGCATATACAATTTGTGGATCAACCCTAACAGCGTAACGATTTCTAAGCAGTATGGATGTCTTGGTCACATTCCGTATCAGTACGAATGATACGCCCCCGTCTAAAAGAAAATTCGCTGTTGATAATGAAAAGCGGGATGTGGAAGGAACAGCAGCAGCAGTAACAGCAGCGGTAGCAGAGAGTATAGAAGAAGTCGAAGGAATTTCCTTGGGTGGCGCGTAGGATGTGGATGATTGAGGGGCGCAGAGGAATTAAATTCTCTAATGCGCAGCGGTTTGACGATGAAGGGGATATTAATGAGTAGCTTGGTGTTGGTGGTGACGTTGAGCAGTGAGGACTGTGGGTGTCGTACCTTGGGTGTTTACTGGGCCTACCAGGCGTGTGGGTGGGGTTAGTTTCATCAATCTCCTCCTCCACCACCATCATTGCAGTTCGCTTAACTCCAGCAGTGGAGGGCGAGTGCTCTTGAGTATTTCCTCGACGAGGTGATCCTACACCAGAAATGGAGGGCCCCGGAACGGCCTCAACATCATCATTAACTGGTGAGCTGCGGGGAACACATTCTGTTGTCTTAACATACCCGACAGGTTCCTGGTGTTGTTAGTTAGTGTGATGTCATTCGCCAACCTGTAAAAAGAAGATAAGTTCAGTGAATATACGGATATATACACTTAAAATTTTTTATAATTGGTAAAGGTATTGCTTAAGAGCGTGTCACGCGAGATATGGACTCTCTAGAAAAATTCAGGTTCACGAGTCCGTCAACATGTACTACAAGCGGACACACAGGTTGTGCCAAAACTGTGCTTATGCTTAAAATTATTAAAGACAAAGCCGTTTTGTTCTGAGAATCTGTACACAGCGTTACATGGTCCTATTCAGCCTACCAGCCTGTTTTTGACGAATATAAAGATATTGTTTTATTCCATAAAGGGATTTATGACGTTGCATTGTGAAAGCGTGATAAACACATAATAATTGTGATTGATGATCTTACGCTAGAAATGAATAAAACGATTGCCGAAATGTTTACAGTATTCTCTCATCATCTTAACATAAATGAATTTTTTATCAACCAAAATCTGTTTTTAAAGAATAAATTTGTGCCGGATGTTTCTTTCATTCGGGAATGACGAGGCGTGTAAAGAAATATCGCGAATTTATAAAACCCTTCCATCGATTTGCTCGTACTCTCCAACATTTATTTGTAAAACATAGTGACCCCGACTTTTTGAAATGTATCTGCGAAATAGGTGTCAATGTTATAAAATGCAGCGTTCCAATGACTGCGTCGCACAAGGAACGTCTGCGTCGTTACAAGATGATAATATGAACACTCGCTCGTAAAAGGCAAACTGTGTCAAAGAAAAAACGCATTTTGTACAAAGAGGTGGATAATTCCCACCTGTTCTATTCTCAGTTTTACCCCTTTATTATCTAGTATTATATGATGATGAAGAAGGTTCTGGTGCTACCCCACGATGTGTACGCTTCACTACAAGATACAAAGAATCAAGAAACCTCTCTAGACCCCAGTATAAACAGGCTTAATAGAATGGAGAGTGAATTGTTGAATATATTAAATAAACAAATGCATCCCGATGGGAAAATAATTTTATACCAAAAAGCTCCTCAGAAATTTCTTCAAGAGGACGAAGATTATAAGAAACCTGTTAAGATACCCGTAGTTGTCAAACATAGTGATGGCACTGAACGTACCGAGTCTAGAGGCGAACATCCGAAGGACGAGGGAGGAAACAACCAACAGCTCGAACATATATTACAAAATAGTCTCCCTAATACACTGAACTAAAGGATTAAGTCTTTCTAATCTATAGAATACCACATTTTAAGGCCGCAGTTTAAGGCCTATTAAAAAGAGGAGACTCATCACCACTGAACCCTATCCACACGGATCTAAAATACACAAATGGCTGACAAAGAGAAAATAATTATTACGAAATACCTAATCCCGCCTCTTTGGGAGAGTTGAGAGAATACAGAGGTGTCTGTTGATTGACTGAATAACATAGAGTATAACATATAATAAGAATAACATATAACATAATAAGAATACAGAGGTGTCTGTTGATTGACTGAATACCATATAACATATAATAATAATTAAAAAAAATAAATACAGTATTTTTACAATTTACGACATAAATAATTGTGAAGCTGAACTATTTATTTGATTTTATTTTTATTTTAAGCTCATTAATAATAACATAAATCATAGTAAGAATTATTAATTAGGGCATTTATTAATCTTAAGTTATTACTATCGATATAACAAATGCAAAGTCATTATTGAAGGTACTATACCAATACCATACAAAGAAATCAATAGGTACTTACGTATTATTGGGACTACCAAACTGTTTATTATGTATTTTTGCTCTTGTCATTTTCGTTTAAACTAACGAAAATATCACAACTTAACCTACCCAATCATCAAGGGCGTACAGTTGACCTAACCGGGCATTCAGTTGGCCTAACCGGGCATTCATTTAACCTAACAGGCTAACCAATATTAACGTGTTACGTTAATTGAATGCCCGGTTAGGTTAATTGAATGCCCGGTTAGGTCAACTGAATGCCCGGTTAGGTCATCTGAATGCCCGGTTAGGTCAACTGTACGCCCTTGATGATTGGTTAGGTTAAGTTGTGATATTTTCGTTAGTTTAAACGAAAATGACGAGAGCAAAAATACATAATAGACAGTTTGGTAGTCCCGATAATACGTAAGTACCAATCAATATTATACATGAGAGATAAGAGATGAACAATCACAGGTAATGAATATTTAATCCTAGATTACACACGAGAAATTAATAAACTATAGTAATGTACAGTTGCCCACATATTTAATGTTCCTCGTCTCACAGGCGACATGTGGCAACGCCGCCGTGTTAATCAAGATACCCCAACTGGGGTAAGGTGGGTTGGAGAGGGAACAACCGTGTCCAAGTCTGTGTTTATAAAGATAAACAATTAATATGATCGTAAACAGCGTTAAACTCCATGTAGTTTACTAGTCTTATACAGTAATAAGGTTCCATTATGACTACTGCAAATCTATATGAACAGCTACTACAATAGGACTTTTTATATACTAGTGAATGCGAAATGTTCCCCTACAGAAAATTTTCCCGTTTTTCGCGTAGGCTATAGTTTACGCGAAAATATCGAGCAGGCGAAAATTTGACAATTTAAAATAATCTTTGGAAGATAGTAAGAAAATAAAACTTAGATCATTAAAATACTTTTTCTAAAGTAAATTCAGTATATTGTAATAAAACATTGTAAAGTAAAAGCAGTAAAAACATTTAAATTATACTCTATTATTAATGTATAACAAGAATGTTATGAATGCCGCTAATTTCCCAATCATTCCCAGTGGTCTCCCTCATTTTGTATAGGTTATCCCGTACAGAGACAATCCATTTAGCATGAATAGGTTTCAGTGTGGAGAGCTTCAAATCTATATTACCGAGAGTCATTTACGTTGTGTGCTGCTGAGACTTTATCCGCATACCAAGAGGTGAAACTTGCCTTCATATACGACCTCAACCTCAACCAATCACAGTCCAAAAAAAATGTCGCCATTTTTGACGTCATTTTAATCTGTAAGATTATAACTAGCAACTGTTGACCGCGAAATTATGATGCTCGTCCAAGGATATGAAAGAGCGAAAATTTGCTGCCGCGAAATTAACTTGGTTTACAATATATACACTTATAAACTCATACAATATTATACTAATATTTGTGAAATGACGATGATGGGCCAAACCGAGGTGTTGACATGGTTACTGGCATGATCTATGTTCATATTATATTTCTACACAGGATGACGAACACTGACTCTGAAAATGAATCCAGCTCAAAATAAAATTGCACAGCGAAGCCGGATAATTGGTATGTGGGAAGCAGGCCTCTCTGTAGCTGACAGCCATGGAACTGAGAATTTCGAAGCCTACTGTTTGACGCTGAGTGCAGAGGTGGCAGGAGATTCGGAATCTGCTAGATCGTCCTAAGTGTGGGGCACCAAGAAAGACCACCCCAGAAAAATACAGGAGAATAATGAACGAAGTGCAGAACGATCCTACCAACAATGCAGTCGCCATCCGGGCGGCACTACATATGGGCGTGTCAATGGACACCCTAAGGAGACGGTTGCATGAAGCAGAATATCACCATCGTACTCCTGTCAAAAAAGAAAGGATAGAGGAACGACATCGTCAGGCTAGGCTGTCGTTTGCTCGCCAGCATATGAATGATGATCTCGCATACTGGAGAAGAGTTATCTTCTCTAACGAGAAGACGTTTGCGTCTACAACTCACGGCCGTCTTCGGTGTTGGCGACAGGACAACACGAGATATGCCCGCCAAAATATTTACACGGCGAATGTGTGAGGATGGAGGCACCTGCAAGGACTAGAAGAGTTGACTGAGATCCATGGGAGGTTTACGGCAGATCAATATATAGAGATCATGGAGGAGGTAATGCTGCCTTCTAGAGGCGCGTATGCCTTGCCCTATCCTAATCAGATTATCTTTATGCAGGTATGTTGTATTTGTGTGTTACAGGATATTATACTATTACTAGAGGAAGATTTATGCATTACACGCACTTGTATGTCCGGTTTCCACATTTACTGTACATGGGACGAGTAATGGTCACAAAATTGTTCGTTAACTCTTTCAGTACTATGACAACACTTCAGGATTTTATTCTGGATAACTGCAGACAGTATTATTTGTATAACGGTGCACAATTACATTTAGCTGAAAGAAACCCCTAATACATAGGGGTTAAAACCTATTTCGAATAGTGGGTTACTGATGAAGCGTATGGATGAGATATAATTCTACTTTTAATAATTAAAATCCATTTGCAGGACAACTCTCCCATCCACAACGCCAGGATTGTTTGAAGGTGGTTCGAGGAGCAGCGAAATCTAGAACTACTGGACTGGTCTAGTAAGGGGTGTGACCTCAACCCCATTGAGAACGTGTGGGCGAATATGGTGAGCTCGTGGGAGACTGGGCAGGAGCGGACCAGTCGCCAGTTGCTGGATCACACTATGGCTGAGTGGGAGATGTTCCGAAGGAACCCACACATCATACGTAACCGTGTTGCATCTATTCCACACAGATTACAAGATGTAATAGACAATAATGTAATAGACCAAATACTAACTATGAAGTGGGTATACCTGTGCCATTTATGTTAATCTATAGCAAACTGTGAGCATTTTGTATGACTTTATTATTTTGTATGATAAACTATTAGTAAAACATTCTCAACCATTGCATATTTGTTGTAATAAAAAATTGGTGTTTTATTGTATATATAAACTATATTCCTTGTTAAGATCTAATAATGTCTCCACATTGATAATGCAAGAGGAAATTTGGAAAACATTAATGGGTTTATCTGTCCATCGTGATTAAATCATTATCTCTCCACATTGATAATACAAATACAATCTGCAAAACACAGAAGCTAAGGCTAACAAAGGCCCTAAGATCCACTCTAAGGTTAGCCCGAGAGAAAGAAGAGAGTAGGCCGTAGGGGGCTAAAAGAAGAGAATAAGGGATTAAATAAATAGCAAAACCTATCATTCGTGGGTTAACATTCATTCAGAAAAAGAGAGAGAAAGACTCACCATCATCATCCGCCAGCCACTGCCGACAAGTCGGAAAAATAGTCGAAGAGAATAGGAAAGGGGTGAAAGATGAAAAAAAGTAAAATAAGAACACTTACAAACCATGCAAACACAGTCTTAACTCAAAGAAACACTGTCATACTATGCAAACTACAGACATACAAGTAAGGAGAGGATGAGAAAAGAAGAAAAAAATATGAAGAATATAACAAAAAGTGGGTTAGTTTACGCTACGAGCTACATCTACGTTCGTGTTAGTCTAATTTTTTTTATTTTTTTTTATTTTTTTAATATTATAAATTTAACGCTGGCATATCACACGCTGGCATGTCACAAGCTGGCATCAATCGTAGACAGACTCAAACCTCGCGTACCACCCCCCGAGCTCCTGTTGCTAATTGTTTTATTATTTTAAACGACGTTAATATTTTTAAATGCCTATATAAACGGTTCTTAAATATATTAACGCTGGTAGAGTTCACGACGAAAGCGGGAAGATTATTCCATTTATCAATTACTTTAAAACTAAAAAAGTTTTAGCGATGTTAGTAATGAAACCCCTACCACGTAATTTAAATCCATTACGAGTATTGCTATTATCGAAAATGAACAATTTGTCAAAATTTACGTTATCGATTTCATTAACGATTTTGAAAACTTCACGAAAGCAAGTCTAACTCTTTAATCCCATCTTCGTAAGACTTCTTGCGTAGTGACGGAATTAGTTTCGTGGCGCGTCGCTGAACCCTTTCTAATCTATCAATATCCTCACGCAAATACGGGCACCAAAACTGAACGGCATATTCTAAGTAGGGGCCGACCGATAGTATTCCCAAAGTATCAGTACCGATACCGATAGTTAGAGCAAAGTATCGGCCGGTACCGATACCGAAACCGATATCTGTCCAAAATATCAAAATATGATTCGAAGAATGTAATTCGATACATGTGTTAACCCCTCCGTCTATGGCCTGGGTTGGTTCGAAGTCGACGGGGGTTCTAGTTAGGTGGCAGCAACGGATGTGTGACTTGTAGTAGTTTTCTTCTATATTACTCTCCGAGTTCTTCTATACTGGCTCGGAGGACTCTGGTAGACTTACTAAACTTCTCTGAAGATTCCGGACTCTTCTTATAGCGTAACCGGAAAGTTTAATGACTAAGTTCTTCTGAAGAGAGCAAGGCTCGAAGGATAAGATAAAGACTATCTTTTACTGTAATTTACTGCTAAAATGTACAGGTAGTGCTCAGCCTCTGAATTAGCTTCTGAATGACAATGGAAGATTTCTACTGGGGTTTATATACCCCAAAACTGCTAACATCATTATTATTAAATGCTATAAAGGCTGCATTATTTTTGCACAATATTCGAAAATAAAGTAAATTTTTTAGCTGTGGTAAGGCTTGAACGAGTAAACAAAATATTTGAAGATGAAACCATATTTTTATCTTAAACCGCGACTTTTCAGATCTGATGTTATCATGATCTGCCAAGTTAACTAAAAGTGGAAATCGGACTATGCATCTTTAAACTAAAATATCCAAATGAGTAAAATTTTAAGGTTTAAGATGTACAATTTAAATGCTTAGGCAAGACATGATCTCATCTTTTAGAACGAAAGAGAAAGTATACAAAATATGAACATTGCAAAGCTTAAGCAGGATTCCTTATTAAGTGAAATCTAAAAAAATGATTATGAGATTTTAAAAAAGAATAGGTCACCAATTATTTGGCAAAGTAGAAAGCAAATCAAAAATTTTATCCAAACTCGCGTTGGACGATTTTGGTCCTTATGTAAAAATGAATACACACACGTAAATACATATGAATATAGGCATTGTATAAAGTTAAATATATAAGAATATACAGGATTATATAAATACATGAACCATATGAACACATGAATTTTAAAATGGATACAAGAACTATATAAATGAATACAAGAATTACATGAAGAATATGATAGTACAGGAATATGGGAATTATTTATGGTTCATTTTTACACATGTATTGTAATTCAAAACATATATTTGAAGAAATGGAATTCACAAAATAAAAGTCATGTAATGGAAACAATATCTAATTAAAAAATTGTAATTCAAAAAGCGTAACTCAATATAACAGTCCACTCCATATTCAAAATTGAGGAACTTCAGATTTTTGGAGAGGATGATTTGTTCCTCAACGTTGATTGGGGTGATGTTGGCTCGTTTCGCATTGATAACATCTCCAGCCATTGAGAAAAGCTGTTTAGAGTCAACTGATCCAGAGGGGCAGCTCGTGCACTTCTCAGCAACTTTGGCAATCTCCTGGAAATCAGCAGAATGTTCTCGCCAGAAAATGAATGGATCCCTATCCCCAGCGATCCGAGGTTGCGACCAATAGGCGTCCAGGGCTGCTTCCACTCGTGCGTCTGGGACAGTGAACCTCGTGTCCGTATCCCTCGTTTGGGGTTCTTCAACTAGAATAGGACGAACGTGATAGTCGAGATCGCTACCTTCTGAATCGGAAAGGTTTTCCCAAAGAGCAATTTTCTTGGACGGAGAAACCAGACCACTTCGGCGGCGTTTCACAGCAATTGGACCTCCAATACGCTTTCGTTGGACCCCCTCCATGTGACTGCGTATCATTTGTCTCAACAATTCCTTTTTCTTTTCTCGCATGTCGTCGTCTATCAGCCCAGCTCCTTTGAATCGGGGATCAACTGCTGTGGCTAGCGGCAGTTTCTCATTTGAATTATGCTCTCGAAATCTCTGTTCGAGAGAATCGCCCAGCTGGCTCTTCAGAATCTTGACACCAGCATCATTCACTGAGCACGCTGCACAGATTCCTTTTGACAGAGATTTGACTGTAGGTAAAACTTCTGATAAAAGCGAGTTTTCCTCACTGATTTTGAGCGTTGCAGTTTTGAAGACAGCAAGCACGTCAATAAGCCTGATCATAAGCTTCCACTGCTTTGAAGTCAACGTATTTTCCATGGGCCATTCGACGTCATATTCAATGATAGCTTGCTTTTGGGAAAGGAGTCGCTGCAACACTTCCAGCGTGTAATTCCATCTGGTTGGCACATCTTGAATCAGCTTCAGTTGAGGCAAGTTAAGTAGTCTTTGAATTTGGTGTAGGCGCTGCGTCGCTTGCGGAGAGTGGTGAAAATGACCGACGATTTTCCGAGCCGTTGTCAAAAGGTTAGCCACACTCGGGAGGTTCAAGCAGCCATCCTTTATCACTAGTTGGAGTGTATGAGACAAATAACCGAAACTATCCATTCCTGTTTGTCTGAAAGCGGCTCGCATGTTAGCTGCATTATCTCTCATGATCATAAAAGTGTCTTCTTCGGACAATCCCCAACTTTGAATCATTTCTTGAACTTTGGCGGAAATTTTTTCTGCTGTATGGTCCTCGTTGAAGACAGAGACATTCAACATGATGTTTTCGCGCACGAAATTTGGGCCGACGAAGTGACAGGTCAAGCTTATATATGAGTAACTTGCTCGACTGCTCCATATGTCCCGGGTGAAGGAGAATTTCCTCTTCTCTTCCTTCATTTGTGACATCAATTCCTCGATCTTGCCCTTCCCTTGCCTGACATGTCTGGAATAAGGTTCGTCCTGAAAAACTTCTCAGAAAGAATCGTGTACTTCGGATAGAGAGCCTGAAGTAGTCGCCTAAATTCGTAAATCATGTTGAAACTTGAAATCAAACTTTATATATAACAACATTTTATATATAGCAACATCTTAGCAACTTTTGGGGGCCATGGGCAGGCTATAATTTAGAGACCCGAAACATACATTAAAAACAACAAATATTTAGACTTCCTAAATTTTTATTGAATTCATCATTTTTGGGGCCACTCGGACCACTAGGATGTTGGGGCTTTGAGCAACTGCGAATTCTCTCTGAGAATGTTTGAAGAATCACTTTATAGATTTTCATGAATCTACTCACCAGATTTTGTAGCAGAAGTTGTACATTGACTCTTATTGGCTTCATCAAACTCATTCTTGTGCTTGTTGATAAGATGACTCCTCAGGTTCGATGTAGAGAAGGTACTTGCGCTTGTTCCTCCACGAGAAACAGAGACACCGCACAAATTGCAGATCGCCTGTTTTCCATTAGTGCTTGAAGCAGTGAAGAACTTCCACACAATGCTTGGCATTGTCACTCTCACTAAAGCAAAAGCGAATAAATTTATACTAGTAGTTAATAAATTTACAAACAAATTATTACACACTTTTGAACTGATTCACAACTTGCGAACTGAGGAAATGACGCCGCGATGGTTACGGGCTCGTTTTATATAGAGCGGTAATGAGTCATGGAAATTTCTAGAAACGTCCAGATAAATCGCGAACACACACGTAAATTCTCGAGCAGCCGGGAAGTTTCTATTTGGAAAACGCCCGTTTTTTTTTATTCTTAGAAACAAAAAACTATCGGTATCGGTAGCTACTAACCATCGGTATCGGTACCGATACCGATACAACAACCGGTCGCTGCCTAATTCTAATTGAGGCCTGACTGAGGACTTGTAAAGGGGCAATATAATATTCTTCGATTTAAATTCGAAATTACGCGCTATGAAGCCGAACATCCTATTAGCTTTTGCGCAAGACTGCAGGCACTGGTTCCTAACTTTTAAATCGTTAGATACGCGTACGCCTAAATCTACTTCCTCGTCAACGCTCGCTAACTGTCTATCATCCATCATGTACGTGTAATTGTTGTTACGAGAACCTATATGCAAAACTTTACATTTGTCTACGTTAAATTGCATCTGCCACTTATTCGTCTACTCATAATCGTATTTACATCGTCTTGGAGCCAATATTTAGGATGGTTGTGTAATGTTTATTTTTGGTTCAAATTCACTAGTATATAAAAAGTTGTATTGTGGTATCTATTCATATAGACTTGCAGTAATCATAATGAAACCTTATTACTGTTAAAGAGTAGTAAACATTGTGTTCATAAAGATAAACGATTAATATGATCGTGAACAGCGTTGAACTCCGACATTATTATTAGAGGCCGTTCAAAAGTTACGTAACGTTATTTTTACTAAAACTTGACACCCCAGATCCCCCAAGAACGTTCTGTAATGTAGAACAGCCATGCCCTAAGATGTTATGTAACACTCCCCCCCCCCCCACATTACAGAACGTTACAGGTGGGGGGTGGGGGGGGGGTCAGGTTTTAGCAAAAATTGTAGTAGGTAATATTTGAACGGCGCATTACCTGCGTCATTGTTATATGTTGTTGGACTCGGTTGTCCACCCCAACCCCACCTTTCCTCAGTTGGGGTAACTTGATTATCGCTGCGGCGTTGCCACATGTACGGAATCACCTGTGAGGCGAAGAGCATTACATATGCCGGCAACTGTACATTGATCCTATATTTCTGTTAGTATTCCATTATTAATCGAGATTTCAACTTGGTTTTAAACAAATTTACATTCAGAATATTTTTTATATCAGCATTTATATCATTCCGTCGTTTCCATCCAATGAAAATGGGTAAATTTTGAGATGAAGACAATCTAAATTGAGTTATAACCTGCTTTGATCTATTCCTGGTCTGATATGAGTGGATTTCTTGATGATTTACAAAATATCTATTTTGTTACCCATTGTAAGTTAATGATCTTGTTTTTACACTGCAAATAAAAATAAAATGAGCTTTGAAGTTTTAGCATCAGATAATAACCTTATTGCTCTTTTTTGGATGACAAAGATACCGTTTAAATCGTTGTTTGCCAAGTTTCCCCAAACAAGGGTGCAGTACGTTATATAAGGAAGAACAAGAGTATGATGAAGAGTTAATAAAACCTGTTTAGGGACTACATTTCTAAGTTTAAACATTATAGCAACTCTCCTTCAGATCTTTTTATGCGATATTATTTACATGATCTACAGATCTACAGAAGCTAAGGCTAACAAAGACCCTAAGATCCACTCTAAGGCTAGCCCGAGAGAAAGGAAAGAGTAGGGGGTTAAGAGAAGAGAAGAGAATAAGGGGTTAAGTAAGGAGCAACACCTATCACTCGTGGGTTAACATTCATTCAGAAAAAGAGGAAAAGTGTCTCACCATCATCATCCGCCGGCCACTGCCGACAAGTCAGAAAAATAGTCGGAGAGAATAGGAGAGGGGTGAAAGATGAAAAGAAGTAAAATAAGAACGCTTACAAACCATGCAAACACAGTCTTAACTCACTGTCATACCATGCAAACTACAAACATGCAAGAAAAGAGTTAGAGACATGCAAAGTAAGGAGGATAAGAAAAAAAAAAATAAAAGTAGGTTAAAGTTAAACAAAAAGTGGGTTAGTTTACGCTATGAGCTACATCTACATTCGTGTTAGTCTAATTTTTTTTTTTTTTTAATAATTTTATTGCTGGCATCACACGCTGGCATGTCACAAGCTGGCATTCATCGTCAACAGACTCGTCCCCGAGCACCACCACCAGAGCTTCTGTTACTAACTTTGTTGTTATTTAAATTAAACAACGTTAATACCTTTAAAATGTCTATCAAGACGGTTCTTAAACATATTAACGCTGGTAGAATGAACGACTGACGCGGGAAGATTATTCCATTTATCAATTACTTTAAACGTAAAGAAGTTTTTAGCGATATTAGTAATGAAACGTCTGCCACGCAACTTGAATCCGTTATTGCGAGTATTACTATTATCGAAAGTGAACAATTTGTCAAAATTCACGTTATCGATGTTATTAACGATTTTAAAAACTTCAATAAGCTCACCCCTTAATCTCCTAGTTTCGAGTGAATACAAGTCTAACACTTTAATCCTATCTTCATAAGGCTTGTTGCGCAATGACGGAATAAGTTTCGTGGCACGACGCTGAACCCTTTCTAACCTATCAATATCTCACGCAAGTACGGGCACCAAAACTGAACTGCATATTCTAAATGAGGCCTGACTAGGGACTTGTAAAGGGGCAATATAATATCCTTCGATTTAAATTCGAAATTACGCGCTATGAAGCCTAACATCCTATTAGCTTTTGCGCAAGACTCCAGGCACTGGTTCCTAACCTTTAAATCTTTAGTTACGCGTACGCCTAAATCTACTTCCTCGTCAACGCTCGCTAACTCCCTATCATCCATCGTGTACGCGTAATTATTGTTGCGAGAACCTATATGCAAAACTTTACATTTTCTACGTTAAATTGCATCTGCCACTTATCCGTCCACTCCATAATCCTATTTACATCGTCTTGGATCCTATTTCTATCGTCCTCGTTAACAACCTTACCGCCTATTTTAGTATCGTCCGCGAATTTTGACACGTTACTAGTCAATCCTACATCTATGTCGTTAATGTAAATTACGAATAACAATGGGCCTAACACTGAACCCTGTGGGACACCGCTACCTACATCTAACCACCCCGATTCACTACCATTAACTACGACCCTCTGTCTCCTAGCACGAAGCCATTCTTCTAACCAGTTAGCTACCTGACCGCGTATACCGTGCGCTTTAACCTTCGCAATTAGTCTCCTATGCGGAACTGTATCGAACGCCTTTTTAAAATCTAAATAAATAACGTCAGCTGCCCTATGCCTATCGTATTCGCGCACTATTTCGTTATAAAATTCTAACAAATTAGTTAAACAAGACCTATGGCGTCGAAACCCGTGCTGACTACTATTAATCAAATCTCTACTTTCTAAGTGATCGATAATACGATCCCTAACTACGGATTCCAAAAGTTTACCGACAATTGACGTTAAGCTAATGGGCCTATAATTGCTAGCTACCGCGCGGTCGCCTTTTTTAAAAATAGGCGTGACGTTAGCTAATTTGAAGTCTTCAGGAATAATCCCCGTTTCGAGTGACTGATTAAAAATCTTCGTAAGGGGCCTACGATAACGTCTTTCAAATCTTTCAAATGTCTGGGATAAAAAGCGTCAGGGCCTGGAGCCTTGCTAACTTTTAGCCTATCGATATAATGCGCAATCTCAGCCTCGTAAACAGTTATTTCATCTAAAATAGTCTCGCTACTAAATGGAACGATATCGTCAACGTCGGGGACATTATTTACGTCTCTACGGTAAAAACTGTCGCAAAAAAGTTATTGAAAATACCCGCCATCGCCTGAGCGTCAGAAGCCAAAGCGCCATTACATCCACTAGAGGGCCTATGTTATCTTTACCGGCTTACGATTATTTACGTATTCAAAAAACTTTTTTGGATTATGTTTACTATCCGCAGCTATAACTATCTCTAAATTACGCTTGGCATTCCTAACTGATCTTTTAACCTGACGTCTAAGCTCGATATATCTATTAAAGTTAGCTACCTGGCCATTGCGCTTATAAGTCTATACGCTCTATTACGCTCGTTTATGAACTCGCCTATTTCCCTAGTCCACCACTTCGGCCTACCACGATTTCTAACGCGCTTGGGCCTACGAGGAATAAACTCCCTTTCAATATTCCTAAAACTTTCTTTAAACGCCACCCAACGCAAATTTGTCATTACCCATAAATAAGTTATCCCAGTCCACTACTCTCATCCTATCAGCAAAACTATCAAAATTAGCCCTACGAAAATCAGGGACTTCTATTACGTTACTATCCTGTGTGTTTTCTATCAATAACTTAAACCTAAGAATTTGATGATCGCTACATCCTAAACTCTCGCCTACTTCTAAACTTCGACTATATTCTCGCCGTTCGTCATCACCAAATCTAAGATATTATCACCGCGCGTTGGTTCGGTAACTATCTGTCGTAAAAAGTTATCGTCCATAAACTCAACCAGTCTCAAACCCTCTTCATTACCCGTAAAATTCTCGTAATTAACATTAGGGCAGTTAAAGTCTCCGACAATTATACTATTCCGATTGTCAATAAAATTACCAAGAAGTGAGTAAAATCTAGTATCTATATCGAGGGGTTGAACGGGAGGTCTATAAACAACACAAAATTAAAACTAATACTACGCGCCCTAACTTCAACACAGATCGCATTAATTGCTGCCGGAAAATCTAACTTAACCTCGATAGCCCTAAGGGAATTACGAATGTACAGCAAAACGCCGCCTCCAAATCTATGTAACCTATCATTAGTAAAGATTTAAAACCCGGTATATCAAGTTCCCCCAACAAGTCCCGAGTCACGGTATTTAACCAAGTTTCAGTGATAGCAACTATATCATAGTTGCCGGAATAAATTACCGCCTTAAATTCATTTAATTTATTTCTAATACTACGCGCGTTGCAATAAAAGACGTTTAAGTTATTTTTTACCACGGGCCCGTTTTAAACTATTTATCACGTCGGGCCCGCGTTTCCCGGACCCACAACGTTTAAAGAAGGCTTCGACCTATACAGCTTTCGCACGTTTTCGTCTATTAACCTACCTAGCCTAGCATTACCTATTTCATTAAAATGCACCCCATCTTTTATAAAAAGGCTAGGATCATTGAATTCGGACCACAGCTTTACGAAGGGTACACTTTCCTCAGCACAAATCTCTTCTAATTTGTTATTCAAAAATATTGTTTTGACGTAATTCTAAGACCCAACCGTGCCTAGGGGTAATACCTAGAACTAAAGACCTATCTGACCTCGCCTTCAGGGACCTAATTAACCCCCTATATCTCTCCAAAAGGTCAGGCACTCTCGTATCGGGCCTATACGAGTCGTTGCCTCCTACCATCGTCACCAACATTGAGTGACGGGAAGCAACGTCAACCCTATCCACTTCGTCTCTAACTCTGTCAACCCTGGCCCCGGGAGACAGACCCTCCTCCTATTGGTTGGATTCCGTTTAACGAACTCTTTGTCCATGTGGCGCACTAAAGAGTCCCCAATTAAAATAGTTTCCCCCTCATTCACGTCCCTTTCCAAATGGGCGAAAGGGTTCGAAACCTCGATAGGGGGGGGATTCCTATCACCTAATGTACGCGGCCTAGCTCCACCCTTAACCTCACTAAATCCCTCGCTATCTACTACTCTCGGACTAACCTTAACCTCTTCCTCAACTCTATCTAACCTTCCCGACAAGCTACCTAAACTAGAAACTAAGTTACGCACCTCACCCTTCAAATTACTAACGTCTTCAACGTTAGTATTGGTTCGGCTTCCGTCAACCGTAGCCCTAACCCTGCCCTCATCAAGCGTTGCAAGTCTATCCGCTACCTCACGTACACTGCGTTTTATGTCAACTAATTCCTCCATGAACTCGCAAAAGAAACAAACTGATCTATCGGTAATCGCCATTGGACCGCCGTTATAATCCTTAAATTCCGAATACCACCGGTTAACCCTCCACCTAACACACGACGCTTTCTGCGACGGCATCGCGGAGTTAAAAATTTAAACCGTCACAGGTATAAGTTAAATTAAGCCGGCACGCTATGAAAACTTCTAAATCGCTAAAAACCACTAATATTCAATTACTTAACTATAACAATGTAAATTTAAACGCAAGTATATAAAATTCAAAAACTATCCAAAGTAAAATTCTCAGCAATATACAAAAGTAAATGCAAAATCAGAGAGCTCAGGAAATGCGTCCGTTCAGTACAGAGTCTGGCTGACGAATTCAAATTCTTATCTAGCATTACACCAAAAAATGTTGTTATAGTACACTCCTTTACAGCGATTTCATGAACATTAAGTTCATGAAGATACACATTTCTTTTATTAGTAAAACTAATGAAATTTGTTTAACTCGTATTTATATTAGGAAGAGTTTAGTGGTGGTCATCTCTTTCATTGCACTGATAAATTCTGAATTAAATATGTTCTTAACTGTATTAATTTGCAAGAAAAAGTCAGTTGTATCATCTGCAAAGATTATGAAGTTAAGTATATCAGATGAACGTGGAAGATCATTTGCAGTATATATAATGAAATAACAGTGGACTTAGAACTGAGCCCTTTGGGACACCATGATTGACAAGCGCTTTAATTGAGGAAACCTTATTTACTGATGCAGAATGATATCTATTGGGTAAATAACTTTTAAACCAATCACTGATTGCTCCTCTAAATCCGTAACAATATAATTTATTAAGTAGAATATTATGGTTTATTACATCAAACGCTTACTCAAATTCATAAATGTTGATATCATTATTTATTTGTTCTCTTTAGCTATATTTGCATTTTCCATATGATTTAAAAATAGCCATTTCCGTTGTTTTATTATTACGGAAGCCATATTGATTTTGAGATAATAAATTGTAGGATTCTAAATATCGCTGCATTCTACTTTTTACAATTTTTTAAAAAATTTTGCTGAACACAGATAATGAACACACCGGCCTGTAATTATTTGCTAGTGCAGGATCATTCTACTGAAGGGTTAGAGAGAAAAGAGTTTTGCGTGAACAGGATACATATACACTTCAAAAGCCTGTGCGAAGAAGGTTTAAAACTGTTAAGATAAAACCAGCAGTGGTGGACACACTATAGTAGGCAGATTTAACTGCTATGCAAAAATACTTATGTAAAAATGACGAGTACGGATTTGTTTTATTTATAATCGATGTCTTCTCCAGATACTTATGGATTATACCTTTTAAAAATAAAACGCCTGAATCGTTGCGAAAGCTAAAAAGACCCTCATGCTAAAGTAAAATAGAATCCTGGCCTATTTCTGTACAGATTTAGGGAAAGAGTTTATAAGTAGATCTTTGCAAAACATGTTGGCCAAATTTAACATTAGTCATTTTCACAGTAACTCTGTACATAAAGCTTCTTCAGCCGAAAAGGTACAACGTACCATTAAGAAAAGTATGCATCGTTATTTTACGTACAAAAATACGTACAGATACAGACATTCTGGACCAGTTAGCATCATCCTACCATCGTTCTTATGACTAATGGGACAACTCCTAACGAAATTTTTAAAAGGGGAACGTATATAGAGCCAGGGCAGAACTGGGGCAGAAAAAAATAATAGCCCCAACGCATCATCTTTAGTAGAACGTTTCAAAACCGATGACTACATACAGTCCTCTGAAAAAGTTACGCTTCATCCTCTCAGAGATGTGACAGCAACGCAGTCCCTCTTAAACCCCAGTCCCCCACCCTCACTCCCTCTCCTCCTCCTCCTCTCAGGTGTTGTCATAGTAATACTTTTTTTTTGAAAACCAATTATTCTTAAAATTAAAGAATAGAGTACTTACATTATTTCACAAAAGTGGGATACTTTGAAAAACTTTCAATCATAAGATTTTGATGTGGCCATGTTATAGTTAAAGTGTAAGGTAAGTTGTAGTATCGACTTTTCCTCCAGGCAATAACATTTCTGTTTAAAGTCCATGCATCATTAACAAATGATTATCCAGAAAAAGGTCTGTGATGGAGAAATAATGATAACATAGTTAAATTTTTTATTACAAAAATATACATGAATCAAGTAAATTAAGGAATTTTCATAAGTACATATAAAACATAATGTTCAAATTATAAGGAACTGACAATTGTTCAAGTAAATAAATATACAGCGTGTTTCATAACATGTGGGACGCACTTTCAGGATGGATTCAGTACCTGAAACCAATGAAAAAATTTACATAAACATATGCCCGAAATCGCTTTGTTTCCGAGTTACAGCCCGTTTTGTGTTCCAGCAATTCTTTCGGCAAAATGTTTACAAACACTGCTTGCTGACAATGTTTGTGAGTGTGTACGAGACTTATTTCATGTATGGCCTTGCCGATTGTAATACTTCGTACACTCTATGACATGTTTCAATATCGATGAGTGTAGTGCCATCAGTCAGTTAGAGGTGCATCGCGGTGTTTCACTGTTCGTATTCGTAACTTCTTACCGTGAATAAGTGCAGTCCAGTGAAAAAAAATTAAAGTTTTGGTGCTATTCACTGATAGTGTGTATTTGAAGTGAGAATGGAGATTTATTCAAAGAGAGAAATGGCAGACATGCATCTCATTTATAAGATGTATACGGTATCTCAGGTTTATCATCGAAGCAGATAGAAAATTTTGCTTTTGGAACTCTACCTAAAAGAATATTAATTGAAATGCAGGAACACGCCTCTGTGAATGGCAAATGCAAAAAACAGGCATTGAAATTCGAAAATTTCGGCCTTAAAAAAATAACCTTGTACGTGAATGGGGTAGCTTTAGATGGGACATTGGAAACGAATTATTCTACAGATTACAAGTTTCCACTCTGCTCGAGAGCGGATTTAATTTTCCCATAAGAGTTCCTTGTTCCATGCACGGTCTGTGTGTATCGTGTACCATATATATATATATAAATATATATATATATATATAATAATGAAATTATTGTCACTCCTATTTGTATATGTGCGAAAAACATTGAAGACAATATTACGTAAAAATCTGTTGTATACAATAAACGAAATTATGTATTAATTTATAAATATACTAAAAATGTTTTCCATAGTTTTATTATTTAATAAAATGTTGAAAAAAATTGGCTTATTCTTAACCTACATGCACACACACACACACACACACACACACACACACATATACACACAAGGAAAATGAAAAACTTACATCGTTTCCTCGATTAACATAGAGTCTGTGTTTCAGGGCGCACTTTCGTATAACACAACCAACCGGATCGTCCCTAAATGAACAAAGAAAAAAATATTACAGCAAGCCACGCTTTATTATTATTGTTATTATTATTATTCTTATTATTAATTTCACAGGATAATGAGAGAGATAATTATTTTAAAATAAAATCTCGCCAGGGTTTTAAAATAGTAAAAATAAAACTAACTCAACAATCATTTCAAAAGAGCTTTTTATGTAAGAGGAATTAGTTAGTTACATGAGCTCTATCCTTAAACAATAGGCTGCTTACATGCTACAGACGATGATCCTCGAATTGTCTGTGTTTCTCGGACGAGCGCCAGTCTTGGGTTCAGCGACTTGTGGTGCCAATTCCTGCAGAGACTGGCTCGAAAATACACTCTGTGTCCACGTGTCCCATCAAGTGAACACACGCATGAGCTCTGTAAGATAATAACGTATACCTAGAGAATGGGTTACATATCCATATAAACATACGTGTATATATATAACTGAAATAAATGCATGAATCCCTGTTCTGAATGTATACGGATAAAAATAGCAGTACTCGCATTGTATCGCCCCAGAGGTATATCGGAGGCGAAGCATATTCGGATAGACATTTGTGTATGGATGAATCTGCCCTTGTGACAAAACGATAAAATGATAAAATTGGGCACAATCACAATAAGGCACATAATCACAAAATTACAAAATCACTAATCACAAAACTTCACAAAACACACTTCTACACAAATTTTAATACAGAACAATTAACTTCTATATATTTCACTTAGAATCCTGTCGTTTCTTCCAAAGAAAAACTGAAACACGGTAAACCAAATTTAAAGGAAAATTTTTTTTTGTCTTAATATACAAATATATCTTTAGAGTACTATTAAATAATACTACTTCTTTATATTTAGAACAGAGCATATAGGAAGTAGAATTACTTACAACCTGATGTTGGGGTAATCGTCAGACTGCATTCTTGGGTATAAGTTTGTAGGTAACAGCTGAAATGCTTCTCCAACACTAAAATGTTTCACATATGTAGCTGCTACTCTTTTTATACGACATGGAGAACACCCTCCTAGAATGGGGACATGCTGAAGAAAAGACTTCCCCCACGGCACTTTCAAAATTAGATCATTCATTGACTGAACGTGTTTTAGTAGGCGGACTCGAATCGAATTTTAATGGGCAGTTCTTAAGTTTTTATCAAGCCGTGAGAGAGAGAGAGAGATACACTCAGGGAAGAGTCCGTAGAATTGTCCATTGCTGTTCGGTCTCTTCTTCCTCCTCTTCAGAGATGATACCGCTAGGACCGAAGGTGTGTTCAGCTGTGGTACGTGCGAAGCTTGTCCCAAGTCTTTTAACCTGTTCAGATTACCTAGCAGTGTTTTTGGGGCGTTTATTTGCTGTAGTTTTGCTTTAATATGTTCCTATCCTGTTGGTGAGGGCCAATGTACAACGGGGTTCTCACTCGATACATTATAAAGACTTAAACTTTTATTCCTCAATGTATGCGGGAGCCTGCTTTTTAATACATGCTCGAAATGTTGCGGGGTCGCGCCGTTGTTCTTTGGCTGGTCGTTCCAGCTTCGGCCCGAGGTCCTATGCCTCAACGCTCAACGTCATCAGCGCTGTGCCTAATAACTACAGGGACCTCGGCCGGCTTCTTATAATTTTCGTAGTCATGAAGAAATTTCTGCAGAGCTTCTTCGTATAAGATTCTTTTCTCATCAAGAGACTTACTTCCATTCTTTTAAGCCTGCTTTTACGGTGTTCTAGAACCGCATCTGGATCTTCGAGCTTTGGAGTGAAGCATACACCTCGTGTGGAATCATAACTACTTTCTTCATTATATTAAACTAGTCAGTAAAGGCCCCAAAACTGAGAATAAGATGGGGAGGAATGAGCCCCCTATTTGTACAATAATTCGCTTTTTCTTCCCCACAGTTTGACTTTAACGAGCGAGTGCGTGTATTACGTTTTTGTAACGACATAGGCGAGCCTTCTGAAGGGGTTTCACTGGTACATTACATTTTATAACGTTAAGACAAATTTCACAGATGCATTTTAAAAAGTCGAAGTCAATATTTTTAACAAACAGGTGTTGGAGAATCCGTGGCAGCCAGTGATAGGTTTTTATTAATTCACGGTATTTCTTTAACCTCTTTGTCATTCTGGGATATACACCGTTTCAGCCTCGTTTAGGAATATATTCGTTCTTAGAAGCACCCTAAACGTGTTTCGCGGGTGAAGGTCACAAAGCAAATATCCGTAACGTTGGCTTGTAGCTTCTTTATAAACTTCCAAAAACTCCTTACGCTGATTCGGGAATATTTGATTGGCTAATACTCATATGTGACACATCTCTACGTTGTGCGAATAAGACTAGATATTGTGTATTTAGTGTCACATCGCGCATGTATCTATTTTTGAAAAATAGATTCTGATTGATGAAGAATACCCTTATGGTGGGAGAACACAGTAAATATCTAGGCAAACGTTTTATCCATTTCTAGCACGAGATCATCAATTACAATGACCCTGTGCTCATTGCCCTTCAAAGAACTAACATCATAAACACCTTTGTGGAACAAAATATCATCTTGGTACTCGTTGAATACTGGCTGGTATGTCGAATAGCACCATATGACTTTATGCACAAAATTTGAGAACATCTCCCCCTTATCTTTAATGATTTTAAGCATAAACACAGTTTTATCACATCCTGTAGGGCCAAATATAATGCATGTAGAGGGGTTCGTGAACCAGAATTTTTCTGCAGAATCCATCTCTAACACGTCACACGTTTAAGTGGAACATTTACAAAATATAATAAAATTTTAAGTGATACTCCTTATATTCTACAGTAGCGTGTAGCATCATGAGCGATCTGGAGGCACATTTCAGGTTTTGTACAATCAACCTTGCTGATTTCAGAAAACAAATCAAAAATTTTCTGCAACAAGCAGAACACCTTTTTCGCATGTAAAAAATACAAAATTCTTGTTAATTACAGTTGGCAACACTGACTGACATGGTACTTCTGGCAGCTTTCTAATTATTCTCAGTGAGTCATCCCCTGGAATTTCTTAGTTCTACGCTAGCTCGCTTGAGAGAAACAAGTATTTTTTCTGTGGAAGGGGTGTTCAAAAACCCCAAGGTACTAACGAAAGGTGCGTTTTGTGATATATACATTATACACATTTCTTTGTTTTGTTGTGTTTTACATTGTTTATAAGTTTGTTATATGTCTTAGGGTGTATATATATACCTATGGATATTTATATACATAATACATATGTGTGTGTGCAGTATATTTTTATATTTATATTGGTAAACTTATTGTTTACCAATAAACCAAGCCTTATATATATATATATACTCATAATCATATATATTTTTTATTTATACGTTTGTGTTTTTGTTTCAGTGTTCCTGTGTGATACTTGTTGAGTTTTGCTGGTACAATGAGCACGCAAAGTACACGGGGATCTGCCAGCCACATTGTCTTTGGTTCTCCACTATCAAAGCTTCCTCTGTCTGAACTTCCAACCCGTATACAAGTTGCAAGGCATTTCCTTTTCTTGAAGGAGAACAAGTACACCAGCACTGGAGGTATGCCAAACACACATTGACCTTTGGAATCGTGCTAACATTCCATCACAGCCAATCAAGAATGTGAAGACCAAGCTGCTCCAATTGATGGTAAAAAGCTCACAAGCATCGAAGCAAGGCAAGCAGGCCACAAAAACCAAGAAGTTCGAGGAAAGCCTGAATCACTTGTTTGACATAGCAACCTGCCAATGCGATGATCTGTCTGCATGCCACTGTGAAAAAGAAATGAAAGTTCCACGAAGAGAGCATGCCTTTCTGATCGACCAGAGAACCACGCGGATCATGCAGATCAGTTGGGTGGATACGAATGTGACTCAGATGATGGAGAGAAGGAAGTCAAGAGAGGATCGGATGCAAGCAAGACAAGAAGAGAATAGAAGAAAAACGGAACGGCAAGAGGTAGCATCCTCTGCAGATGTGGTCGAATCAGCTCAAGCAGAAGTAGACTCCAGTGGTGAAAGTGTTGGTGATGAGTGGATGGGTGATAGTGCCCAGGAGGACAGGAACATCACACCGATTCCCACTGTTGCTTTGGAAGCTGACCGGTGTGGTGTATTGAACAGGGCTGCTGCAGCTATCAGCACTGCAACATTGGTTGACTATGGCATCATTAGTTCTGATGATCAGATAAACGTAATTGACCACCACAAAGTATGGAGAGCACGGCAGAAGGTACGGAGGGGTCTGAAGGAAGCAGTAACTTACCACGATGTGGAAGTCACTGCTTTATTTTTTGATGGGCGGAAAGACATGACAATTGTCAAAGAGAAAAGGGGGAACAAATGGTACAGCACAAAGAAAGTTGAGGACCACTACGTGCTGGTCGGAGAGCCTGGAACCTTCTATCTAAGCCATCTGACACTGGAACGAGGAACTGGCACTGTCATTGCGGATGGACTTCAAAATGCGATTGAAGAAATAGGTATTGCAGACAAGATAATTGCAGTAGGAGCCGACAGCACAGCCACAAACACAGGGCACAGAAGTGGAGCAATACACCTGCTAGAGTGCCGCCTGGGTCGCCCTTTGCACTGGTTCATCTGTAGTCTGCATTTAAATGAACTCCTACTGCGCCACTTGTGCAAGGAACTCATCTGCCCAACAGAATCTGCAACTCAATGGAAAGGACCAATTGGCAAAGCTTTGGCCACATGTGAAAGTTTGCCACTTTCCTCTAGACTCTAGAGGAATTCAATGTATTGCTGATGGCCACACTCTCCCGGATGTTGATCTTACGGAATTGAGTCGTGACCAAACCTACCTCTACAGAATGATGAAAGCGATAAGGACTGGTGTTATTAATGAAGATCTTCTACGAGAGAAGCCTGGACCAATCTCCCATGCAAGATGGGTTACAACTGCCAGCAGAATTTGTCGGCTATATGTAGCGATGGCGCAGCCAAGTGATGAACTGTATTCACTCACACAGTTTGTTGTGTGCCACTATAAACCCATGTGGTTTAGCATGAAGTGCCATCCAAGGTGCACAGATGGCCCAAAACATTTCCTGGAGCAAATCAAGCTGCTACGATTACTGCCACCAGTTAGCAAGACTGTCACATGGCCTGTGATCCAAAGAAATGCATATTGGGCTCACCCTGAAAATGTTCTCCTGGCAATGCTTGCAGATGCAGGTCAAGCAAACCGGAAATTGGCCATCGATATAATCAAGACCATTCGACGAGCTCCCAAACCTGCTCAACAGCAAGTCAGAGAATTTCGGCCATCAAAGATCAAACAAAGTGCTCAGAATTTGAAAGATTTACTTCCACCAGTGGAGGAGTGCACACTGGAACCACCACTCACGAAGCAGTTCTCTGTCGAACAACTCGATAAGATCACTGAAGAGCCCCTTGTTGTCCGGATACCATGTCACTCCCAAGGTGTAGAACGCTGTGTTAGGATGGTAACTGAAGCGTCTGGGGCAGTGTATGGAAAGGATTCAAGAGATGGTTACATTAGAGCAGTACTTAAATCCCTTGACTTTATGCCGTCATTCAAAAGTAAACAAAATTTTAATGTATCATTTACTTAATAAAACTATCTAGTCTACCTACCTACCTACCTACAGTGTATATGTTTATTCCAAAAATAAATTTTAGTATTTTTCCTGAAAAGCAGTACATTGTAAGGGGTCAAATGATAGCTCAAACCCTAGGAAAGCAAGTGTCCAAAAGTTATGGATAACTAACAATTTTCACGATTTTCACATGCGAAAAAGGAGGTGTTGCACTTGTCACAAAAAATTTTTGTTTTCATTTTTGAATTTAGGGAGGTCAATTGTACAAAACCTGAAATGTGCCTCTTGATCCGTTACACTTTGCCCAATGACGCTACACGCTATTCTAGTCTTCTTTCTCAGAACCATAAATGATGAGGTACTGTGTCAGTATCATATCCCCATCATAGACATTGCTAATGATACCGATGACAGTGTAGATGTTGTTGAGGCTACAGAATGCCCCATTACCCCCGCTAGCTTTCCGGAACCCCCAGCAGCCACCACTGTAGCACTCCTACGTGACAATTCGAGGAGAAAGTGGGTGCATGACGAAGTTCCTAAATCGCTTTCCACATCAGGTGTAAAGCGCGCCAGGAGTGCGTCGGTTGTTAGACCCCAGCCCACTACGTCTTACAACACAGCCCACACAGTAGTTCTTTCTAAAAATAAAACTGTGCCCCTTTATTCCTGTTCAATACCGTCCGTACCCTCCACACCAGCATCTCATTCTGTAGACAGTGACAAAACATTCGAGCTGGTGCGCACCGCCACCCCCACCCTAGCCCTGACTAGAAACCAGTACGTAGTCAGGGTCGACCCGCGAACCATGTATAGCAGCGGTGTTGAACACAGACTGCTGCGTGTAGATGAACGTATTGTGCAGTTTGCCCTTCAGAACAGTGAGGGACGTGAAGCCAGAACGCGATTGTCCTTCAGTATTGGGTCAGATGACGGAGATATAGGGGATTTTTGGGTAGTAATACCCTACAGGCGTCTGACCGCCTTAGATGTAGACTGCATTTTGGGTCGTATAATGCAAGCCTCTCCAAGCAGTATCGCATTCAACATGGACAACTTCACGATAGATATTAACCACGTATTCCGTGTTGCGGGCCATACGGCCACACCTTATACGCTTAACTTCAATTCTCATTCTATTTACAGATAGCATATAAACTCCGAGCGTGGTTGTGGCTGTATAACAATAGTCTTCGCTCATATGTTTACAGTACTGAATACAGGGGCCAGAAAAATTTGGTTGCAGACGGTAGTGCAGCGAGCACCTAAACTGGCCGCAGACTGCAAGATCGAGTTTGACTGTGCTATGTGTCCTAAAGAGTTGAGAAGGCCAGAGCAGGAAATGAATGTTCGTATAGTTGTATTTGGAATGGATGATGGTCATAGGACTGTGTATGTTTTTAAAAGCAGTAAGAGACCGTACAAGACCTCTACTTATTTTAGGGCTGTCAGGGACAACACATCTCCCCACCCGTAACATATGAGTTCTTTACGCATATTATGATAAAAGTCGAAAATATGGAAGGTATCATGATTTGTGTAAGGGTTGCCTCGAGTTTGCGGATGATATAGTGAAATATTGTAAGGATTGCCAAATGGTTTGCGAGCAGTGTAAAAGCTCCAAATGTGAAAGTCGTGTAGTTGAAGCTGAGAAGAGGGACAGTAATGTATGTAGACGTACATTTTTCAATAATAACTGCATTGATTTCCATAAATCAAATGGTATGTGCAGGAAAATGAGAATCTGTGAATGCGGCATGTTTCATATGATTGATAACACTGCCCAACACCAATTTTGCTGATTTAATTCTAACACCTGTTTTTAGGTAACTTTGGTGTGCTGATTTAAAAAATCACCTTAGTTTTTGCCTATCACGTCAGGTTTTTGAGCAATCAAATACGGATATTTTGGAGATATCACATTTTGGCAGGGTTATGCCCAATTTTTTTTTCTTTTCAAAAAATAAGTTTTTACATACTCAGAATCAGCATAGAAAAGTAAACAATTGTGCAGGGAGTGAACTTTAATATACAATGGTAATATTGACATAAAGTGATTAAAAGTGTTTCAATAAGCAAAAAATGAATCCATATTAAAGCAAGCACGGGACCAGTTTTCTTAACATTGTCTTTTTCTTGTTTTCTTACTTTTCAGTGCTGATAAATTTTCTCTTATAGGACTTCCTAGAATGAGAGATGTCAAGACAATCTCTTTGCAGGCTCCAGCAGTAGTCAGCCATCATATGGGTATCCCATCTTCCTTGGTATCGTTCTTCCATCACTTTGATATCTTGGTGGAACCTTTCACCTTGCTCTTCACTAACATCACCAAGATTTTCTGGAAATTTATCCAGATGATTGTTGAGATAGTGAACTTTAATGCTCATGTTGCAACCCAACTGCTGAAAGTTTACAAGTAACGTCACTAGCGGAACCGACTGCTCTCACTCCGCCAATAGGAAATCTCTCTCAGATCATGACGTCACGCTCACACCTGGGGAAATCACAGATACCCAAGATTTTGATATGTTGTACATGACCTTTAGATTTAATGCACAGATCTGCGTATTCCACAGATAAAATTTTAACAGCAAAACAGCTGTTAACAGGTCTCAAAAATCATCAATTTTGATAAGTGCCCTTCATGGATCACCCAAAATAGGCATATTGCATTGCACGAAAACCTGATGTGATGGACAAAATCTAAGGTGATTTTTGAAATCAGCATATCAATATTATCCAGAAACAGGTCTTAGAATTAAATCAGTAGCAAAAAATTTTTTTTTTTGTTGGGCAGTGTAATTGGGGAAAATTCATGCATAAATGTGAAGATATTTGTTGTTCTACATGCCATGACATATATAAGGCTGAAGGTGTAAAGCATGTATGCTATATAAAAGACGCCAAACCTAAAAATAAGCCTTGTATAAATGTATACTACAGTACGATATAGAGACATACACGGATGCTGAAACCAAAGAGGTTATCCAACATCTACTTGTAAGTCAGACTATCTGCGACGAGTGCAAGAACGTCAAGTGTGATGAATGCCACAAGTGTGGTAACCGAATAAACGTTTTTAAAATAAGCGCACAAGACACCCCCGTGAAATTCTTTGTGTCCTATATTGTCAAGTTAGTGGACAAGTTAAAAAAATGACCGTGTATATTCTTGCCCGAACGGCGCAAAATTTTATGCACAGTTCATTTATAAGGAACTGCTTGAAAACGAATCATCGGAGATATTTACAGGCAATCCCTTGAAAAGCGGAAACAAGCTTATACAGATGCACATAAGAGGCAATATTCAGTTTAAAGACACTTTGTTATTCACACCTTGTAAATTAGCCAAACTACCCAAGGTGATGGCCGTAGTCGCCGAAGTTTCAAAAGGGTATTTCCTTCACACTTTCCTCATTAGCGACATTTTAAATTACGTAGGACAACCCAACCCAAACACACTTTAACTATGCCAACATGGCTGATAGTGATCGTGAAGATTTTGAAAGGTACTACAACAGTTTTAATGAAGATAATTCTCGCAATATAGCGAGGATTATGTTTCCAGGTCTTTAGAAGAATGTACATAGTTCGATTCAACTGCGGCCTGCTACAAGCCGCAACCACGATCGCCTCATTGTGTTTTACTGTGTTCAAGAACAACTTCATGCCTAAAGACACACTAGCCGTCATTCACAGAAACAACCCACGCAGTTATGGGCATAAGGCTATTTACTGGCTCTTACATCCACAGCAACAGACCGGTGTATACATAAAACATGCCCGCAACACGAGGGAAGTGGCCATTAAGATCAATGGTCGTGTTTTTTGGGTGGATGGTCCAAGCGAAGACCGTGCCACTGGTGAGGAGATTGCGTACTCCTTTAACAGGTGCTGTTTGCATGGATGCCCGCGTCGTGGGTGTGGAATCGCGGGAGATATCCATGGTAGATTTCCTGCCGACAATTTTGCATGGACCCACATCCGCGATCATCTTATAAGGTCCCAGTTCACTCACAAGGTCTTGTGGGAGTACGAATATGATGCATGGATGCATACATATGGAGAGTACTCCAAGGAATAAACACCATGAAGCGTTCAATGGTGCTGGATCCTCTCAAATGCAGCGATAGTTTGTTTGGTGGGCGTACAAAACCCTTCAAACTATACTTTCCGCCTACGAAGGGTGTGAAACTCCATTACTACGACTTCTGTTCTTTATTCCTCTAGGGTCTAGGTGATGAACAACAATCCGTACCCCGTAGGCGCACCTCAAAAACTGGTGGGCCCCGCCCTGACAACCATCGAAGAGCTCTCACCTAATTTGAACAAGAACTATTTCGTCTTTTCTTTCGTAGATTACTCCCGCCTCGTGATTTATGGGTGCCAATCTTACCCGTCGTTATTTTTCACAAACTCATGTTTCCCCCTTGCGTGAAGTGCGCAGGGGAGAACAATGGGGCCTGTAATCACACAACCAACCAGAAGAAGATCAGAGGCGTATATACAAGTCATGAGCTGTCCCTAGCCGTTCGTCACGGTTACAGAATATTGAATATATATGAGGTGTGGAGGTTTCAGAAGCTCCTTTTCACACAATATATAAACACTTTTGTGAATGATAAGGTAGAAGCATCATGGTACCTACGAGTAGTTGAGACCGAAAATGAAAAATCGGCGTATATTCAGAGCTACCGTGACCGTGAAGGAATACAACTTGTACGGGACGAAATTGCGAAGAACCCTGGCAAACGCGTGAGTGCAAAGTTGTACCTAAATAGTCTTTGGGGGAAATTTGCTCAGAATACAGAGAAGGGGAACGTCCACCTTACCCTAAGTTATAACGAGGTGTGGGATTACGCCAACGCTCCCGATAAAGAGGTCATGTAGATTGTGAATGTGGGTAATACGTACATAATAAAGTACAACAGAACCGAATTGGCTGTAGATACATCACGTGTTACAAACATACCTATAGCTATTTTCACAACAGCATACGCCCGCATCAAACTTTGGAGTCTACGGCATTCTCTTGGACGGAGGGTTCTGTACGCAGACACAGATAGTGTGATATTCACGGAGAGGGAAGGTGAATACATGCCACCTGTTGGGGAATTCCCAGGGAGTTGACTGACGAGATCAAGGATGAATATGGACATAACGCCTACGCTGATTCTTTTCTCTCAACAGGCCCAAAAACTTACGGGGTACGTGTGAGGGAGGGGGAGGAAATGAAATATATCGTGAAGGCTAAAGGCATCACTCTTAACCAGTCGAACCGGTGGATCGTCAACTTTGATTTGATGAAAGAACTAGTGAGTTTAGAAAATGAGGGTGACCAACCACACCAACTGACTGTAGGTCTCATAACTTTCG
Organism: Bathynomus jamesi; assembly: GCA_023014485.1. Taxonomy (NCBI): domain Eukaryota; kingdom Metazoa; phylum Arthropoda; class Malacostraca; order Isopoda; family Cirolanidae; genus Bathynomus; species Bathynomus jamesi. The sequence continues at coordinate 242,706 of JAJOZX010000388.1, forward strand.
CGCACAGAAGCTCGGGGGGACGTGAAGGAGCTTAGGTTGACGGAAGTGTGTCGTAACACATCCAGGAAATGCTACCAGGTGCCTCGCACTTACAATACTGTTCCCTTTGGATACCACGAGGCGAGAATATATGTTGTGTTATATTAGTCTATTTACTTGTTGACGAAATTTTACAGTTTATTTATTTTTCTATTTATTACATGTATTTAATTATGTTTCAGTTGGCTTTTCATTTTCTCCTTTTAGTACGTGCGTGCGTGTGTGTGTGTGTGTGTGTGTATGTGTGTGTGTTGTGTACAAGAAAAACTCGAAGCACCACCCACTGCATGTTGGTACCCAATAAAAAGAGTCACGTGACTCATGCTGCTAATCGGGACATTTCTCCTTCCTGCGTACTCAGTTAATCCCAGCAAGCCCTGGTTCTCAGACGTGTCTTTTTACCTTTTAAAGAATTCTCGCGTAGAAGAAAAAATAACGATGGCGTCCAATGATATTGCATGCTCTACATTCCTGAAGTGGTACTCGCTAAAGTCTACAGATGTGGTGAACACCCAAAGAATTTCTAGTCATCCCTCATTTGAAACCTTTAATACTACATTAAATCGTCCTAAGCTTGAGGAGCCCGACGTCCAAATGCTCTATGGATATTCTGGTGAGAGCACTGCGGGATTTCGCGGTACAGAAGATGTAATGGATTATGCTGCAGGATTAAACTGCACTAGGGAGCTCATATATCGTGAAGTGAAAGAATCCAGTCTTACAGAAGAGACTAAAGGAACTGGATTGTGAACCTCTTTGATGATTGGTGTGACAGGAGATATTACACCATGTTATATCACACCCAGTACGCGCACACTGGGGTGGTGAATATAAATCTTGTGATTATGGACAGTAAAAAATATTTCTACCACTACGTCCATGTATATTATGACGAGGTGCCCAGTGAAATTGTAGCTAAAGGATTGGACGAGTTTTTACTAGAGTTTAGGGACGAGTATAGTTTGTCCAGCAAAAAGGACAAGTATGGCCACATGTTTCTCTCAGATAGATAGCCGGAGTGTTAATAAAGTGTGCATAGTTCGAGAAAGTACAATGGCGAATACCTCTGAACGTAGATATATGGTGCGCATTCCAGGGAGTGGGTGTGATAAAGCATTAAAACCGATATTACTTCATGAACGCAGATGGAAAAATTCTCTAAACACCTACCCAGTATAATGGGACACAAATTTTCGGATGATTTGACAGGGCGCAGCGAATCTTTCATGTTGGAACAATCACGTACACGAATCACTAATGCCTGGAATCGCTCATAACGCAACCCCGTGTGACTCATACCCACCCTACGCCTCCCGCCTCCCCAACCACCCGCACTGTCCCTTCGAGTCCAAAAACAACTCGTCGGCTGCTCATAGTCGCCTCAGAGCTTGACCTGACTGGACGTTCTCACCTCGCAGGATCAATAGAAAACTATTAAAAGATGGAGCTTCCGTTCAGCAGCACCGTCAATGCAGTATACGACGTGTTCGTGCTGAAGTCTGTGCGTGTATTCAGGTGTAATACCGGTGCTATTAATTATGTACTTGAAACGAGATGTAGACATTCAAACTCTGGTAGACGCAATATTATTTATTTAAGTGTTGAAGAGATGACCAGAATCTTCGTGTTGGTTGAAAAGTGGGGGAGGACCGTTATAAAATACCTGTGGGCGTAGGCACAAAAAGAGAGCAAATTAGCGACGCACACTCATACGCCATTATTTGCACGCTATGCGTAAATCGTGATACAAACCAACCCTGCTTTGATATAAAGTTGATGTGGAAGAATTCTGCTGCCAATAACGCCCTTATCCCCACACGAAGCCGATTCATTCTCGACAGAATGTTTGAAGTCGTCGATTTCTGTAAACTGAAACCTATATTAGACGCTCGTGTTGCTGATATGCATTATTTTGATACGGTTCTTGAATACACGTACACCGTCCTGCTCGATGATTGTACCAAGTGTAGAGCCGAACAAGACGAGAATGGTTTGGAACTGGCTGCGTATTTAGAAGGTGCAGACTCCTCAAACTATCATGAACTTTGGTACAAAGGGCTAGAATGGTACAGGGCTGAACTCACCACTGTTCACCCTGAAGAATTATTTCTTTATATAAGACACAGTTGTCGGCACGATTTAGAGACGTACTTCAATTGCCGATATGAGTTGTGAAGAAGAATTTAAGTTGTAAAGGTCAGCGCTGAAAGAATAAACACCCGTTTGGAAAGGAATGTTTATAAACTTGAATTTAGTGGTGATGTTGTAGCAAATGATGACATCTTTGTGCGTGCTTTTGACTGTATTCTATCTGCGTTTAAAGAGCGTGATAGTTTGACTTCCAATTGTAAAATGGGTACAAAAATAGTGTTAAAAGAGCTGAAAGCCCTTTATATTGAATATAGACACCCGCATACTTTGAGCGGTGAAATAATGTTGAATCGCATTTATTGTTTATTACAGAGCAATGAGGATGTAAGTGTGGACTCGATTACTTGCGAGTTTTCTATTTTATTTAAGTGTGGTAAAACTTAAAGCATGTATTTCCATTTTTTCTAATCTAATTTGTTTTATCATTCTACTGAAACTATTGAATCTATTCCAATTCTAGTATACGTAGTACTAACAAGGAAGGGACACCTGTTCAGAGCTGCGAAAAGGAAGTGTAGTCTCAATAAAAAATTATATCAATGTAAAATGAACCCCATAAAAATTATGCCTCTCTCGTTGTCGTACATCTGGCAGGCCTCATGGTACCTGTCCCAAACTATGATACTATAGATCCGTCCCAAGCTACTCTCAACTTCCCTATTTTTTCTAATGCATAAGAATGAGCATAAGAAAGGACACGATCAGTTGTAGGGCTGCTTTTCGCAGCTAAAAATGTGTGCATGAGCATGCACAAAATATAATTATCATAAAATTTATTTTTTTATCTTTCAGTTTTAAAATTCGAACTTCACTTACTTTTGTAGCGCCCACCTAAAACCTCAAAACGCCCACTGCTGCTAGGCGCTACCGCCCATGTTGAAGACCCCTGTGTAGTGTGTAGTGCATCAGATCACGCGGCATGAAATTGAGAATGTTTTCCAATCTCTACAGAATAGGATCGAACGCTGCACTGCCCAAGATGGAGGATATGTTGAAGAGTAAAGTGCGAGTGTGAACGACAAACAGCTTTGAGTCATAGATTTTCATGATATGTGCTATTCTGTTTGTTATATTTGGAATAATTAAAACGTTATTTATTGTATATTTCGTTTTTATAACATTCAACAAGTATTTTATTGGCCATATATATATATATATATATATATATATATATATATATTTATTTATTTATTTGATTTGATATGTAAAATAACCTGAAAACAGTTATTGAGCCTATGCTGTAGCTTGTAGGTCTACGTTTAATTAAAAACAAATCTATTTTTCATATTTAAATTATGTATATAAAATATCATTTTGTTTTTACACCATCTAAAGAACAGTTTATTGAAATTATATATTTATTTTTTATGTAAGCGGATGTTGTATTGCATGCAGCATAAAAATAAGACAAAAACTGGGGATAGGGGTTGTAAAAAGAAAGCGAACAAACTCCCTCCCTCCTTGCTTTTTTGCAACTAATATATACACTCATTATACAGTGTATATATATATATATATATACTATATATATATATATATATATATATATATATATATCGTAAAGAACGACGCTTGTATAGGAGATATTCCGCGCAAGACGAGAGAGAGAGAACGAAACAAATGAAAAAATGAGGTAACCACCCGGGAATCGAACCCGGGATCTTCTGATTGCCGGTCAGATGCGATACCATTACACCATGGGCCTCACTCTTCCAAATGCCGTAATTCTTCTACATACTCGCAGAAACCAATGCCCCAAGGGGGCACCTCCCGCATGCCGTAACATTATATACATTCAACTGCAAAGAACACGCAGTATAAATAACGTAAAGAACGACGCTTGTATAGGAGATATTCCCCGCAAGACGAGAGAGAGAGAACGAAACAAATGAAAAAATGAGGTAACCACCCGGGAATCGAACCCGGGATCTTCTGATTGCCGGTCAGATGCGATACCATTACACCATGGGCCTCACTCTTTCAAATGCCGTAATTCTTCTACATACTCGCAGAAACCAATGCCCCAAGGGGGCACCTCCCGCATGCCGTAACATTATATCTGACCGGCAATCGGAAGACCCCGGGTTCGATTCCCGGGTGGTTACCTCATTTTTCATTTGTTTCGTTCTCTCTCTCTCGTCTTGCGCGGAATATCTCCTATACAAGCGTCGTTCTTTACGTTATTTATACTGCGTGTTCTTTGCAGTTGAATGTATATAATGTTACGGCATGCGGGAGGTGCCCCCTTGGGGCATTGGTTTCTGCGAGTATGTAGAAGAATTACGGCATTTGGAAGAGTGAGGCCCATGGTGTAATGGTATCGCATCTGACCGGCAATCGGAAGATCCCGGGTTCGATTCCAGGGTGGTTACCTCATTTTTTCATTTGTTTCGTTCTCTCTCTCTCGTCTTGCGCGGAATATCTCCTATACAAGCGTCGTTCTTTACGTTATTTATACTGCGTGTTCTTTGCAGTTGAATGTATATATATATATATATATATATATATATATATATATATACAGGGCGTCCCAAAAAAATGTATACACACTTTAAATAATTATAAAGGCAGTGTTTATTAAAATACATTTCATTTTCAAAATGTAATAGAATCTACAGACATTATTTAATTGTTTTGTCAACGCCTGTTTTCAAACTGACGTCCGTTCTGGTCCAGGCACTGCTGATAACGCGAAGCAATGGAATCGCAAACATCACGAAACATTTCGTTTGGTATTTGTGTGCATTCTCGTTCAATGGCTGCTCTCAATTCAGCGACTGTTGCAGGTTTTATAGCGTAGACTTTGTCTTTTAAGTATCCCCATAAAAAAAGTCTAGTGGTGTGAGGTCTGGTGAACGCGGAGGGTATTCTACGAAACCCCTTCGTCCAATCCACATCCACATCGTGCCAAGTACCACTCGCAATACTCCACTCTTCGGTCCGGATCATCTTCATTAATAGCATGGACTAATCTTGGAATGTAACTTTTCCATTGACAGCGCTTCAAAATGCGTTGGACAGACGATTCTGAAATTCCTACCTCACGACTCGCTTGCCGCACAGATTTTCTTGGACTTTGGTGATACGTTTCCAGTACTCTTTCTTGCTTTGTGGGGCTTGTCGATGTCCGTGGTCTTCCGGAACGCTTCTTGTGGACATTCTGAACAGTTCCATCGGCTTCAAACTTATCTCTAATTCGAGTGATGGTAAGTCGCGTTGGTGGATCTGTTTGAAACTCCCTCCTAAACTGTCTTTGCACTTCAACTGCGTTTTCACACTTCCAGTAGCATTTTAGAATGAATTTCCTTTGTTCAAAGCTTAGTCTGACTGCCATTATTAATTCTAATAGATAAATGTAAAGTTTTGCATCGTAGATAAATGTAAAGTTTTGTTTCGTAGATAAATGTAAAGTTTTGCATATAGGTTCTCGCAACAATAATTACGCGTACACGATGGGTGATAGGGAGTTAGCGAGCGTTGACGAGGAAGTAGATTTAGGCGTACGCGTAACTAAAGATTTAAAGGTTAGGAACCAGTGCCTGGAGTCTTGCGCAAAAGCTAATAGGATGTTAGGCTTCATAGCGCGTAATTTCGAATTTAAATCGAAGGATATTATATTGCCCCTTTACAAGTCCCTAGTCAGGCCTCATTTAGAATATGCAGTTCAGTTTTGGTGCCCGTACTTGCGTGAGGATATTGATAGGTTAGAAAGGGTTCAGCGTCGTGCCACGAAACTTATTCCGTCATTGCGCAATAAGCCTTATGAAGATATGATTAATGAGTTAGACCTGTATTCACTCGAAACTAGGAGATTAAGGGGGGAGCTTATTGAAGTTTTCAAAATCGTTAATAACATCGATAACGTAAATTTTGACAAATTGTTCATTTTCGATAACAGTAATACTCGCAATAACGGATTTAAGTTGCGTGGCAGACGTTTCATTACTAATATCGCTAAAAACTTCTTTACCTTTAAAGTAATTGATAAATGGAATAATCTTCCCGCGTCAGTCGTTCATTCTACCAGCGTTAATATGTTTAAGAACCGTCTTGACAGACATTTTAAAGGTATTAACGTTGTTTAAAATTAAAAAAGAAAGTTAACAACAGGAGCTCTGGTGGTGGTGCTCGAGGATGAGTCTGTTGACGATGAATGCCAGCTTGTGACATGCCAGCGTGTGATGCCAGCAATAAAAAAAAAAATTAAAAAAAAAAAATTAGACTAACACGAACGTAGATGTAGCTCGTAACGTAAACTAACCCACTTTTTGTTTAACTGTACCTACTTTTTTTTTCTTTTCTCCTTTCTTGCATGTCTGTAACTCTCTTTACTTGCATGTTTGTAGTTTGCATGGTATGACAGTGAGTTAAGACTGTGGTTGCATGGTTTGTAAGCGTTCTTATTTTACTTCTTTTCATCTTTCACCCCTCTCCTATTTTCTCCGACTATTTTTCTGACTTGTCGGCAGTGGCCGGCGGATGATGATGGTGAGACCTTTTTCCTCTTTTTCTGAATGAATGTTAACCCACGAATGATAGGTGTTGCTCCTTACTTAACCCCTTATTCTCTTCTCTTCTCTTAACCCCCTACTCTTTCCTTTCTCTCGGGCTAGCCTTAGAGTGGATCTTAGGGTCTTTGTTAGCCTTAGCTTCTGTAGATCTGTAGATCAATTGAGCTATCAGCTGTTAAAGTGTGTATACATTTTTTTGGGACGCCCTGTATATACACACACAGTATATTCGTTTCTGTTCTTTGCTTATTTTAGAAATATGTAACTTCGAAGAAGATACCTCTTTATTTTGTGTGGTTTAACGATTTCGAAACTAGTTTTCGATATCTGCGTACAAGATAATAGGTAACCAATTTGTTTTCGATATATCTATAATAAATTCGTCAAACAAAGTGTTCGATAAACAAAATATTCCGAACAATTGGAGTATTTTTTGGTTCTTTTGCATTATCCTCCCAACACAAATTTTTTTATATAATGTTGGTTTGGTTTTGGTTATGGTACTTTATTTTCCTTCCATTATAAAAAAAATTAGTGTTGGTATTAGGTTAGGTTAGGTTAGGTTTGGTTAGGTTAGGTTACGGTAAAAACAGCCCGCCGCAGACGTTAGCCGTTATAAAAAAAATTAGTGTTGGGAGGATAATGCAAAAGTACCTATTTTTTTTTATTTGCTTACTTATTAAGGAAGAAATTAATATGGACAATATCCAGAATTGATTGTGTTTAATAAAAATGCTGGATATTTAAAATCGATGGATATCGTACGTACAATTTAGTTTTGAAGTGGATTTTAAGCTTTGATATTGAATGTCACCATAATAAAAAGTATTTCTAACTTAAATTTGTTGAAAGTGTACTCTGACTGATTTAAGAGAGCGTTTATCATACGTGGGAAGGAGTATGCCTGTGATGTACGATATGAGTGGTGTGTAGCATTTTTCATGCGCTGTTGATGGAAAAGGTACCAGCAGAGTAAGAGTAAATATTAGTGTTCCGTATTACATTCAGAGAAACATTTGATGCCCTTTTTAAAACAAAATATGAACTGAAGTGACGCGTGAGATATCATCGTTAATAAACTATTTACTAGAGTAATAAAAGTAATTTGTTTTTAAAGAAATATTTGAACAGAGATGAAGGAATAGGTATGTAAATCTTCTTCTTCTTTCTCTTCGCCCGTTCCCGCCTCTATGCGGGGTCGGCGTTTCTGACCAGCCTCCTCCACACAGCCCGGTCCTGGGCTTCTTCCCCCGACAAACCCTTCTCCCTCAAATCGTCCCTCACCTTCTCCATCCACCTTCGCTTCGGTCTGCCTCTCTTTCTCCTGCCATGCACCTCCATATTCATCGTTCTCTTACCCACATAATCTTCGTCCCCTCTCATCACATGTCCATACCATTTCAGTCTACTTTCTTGTATCTTCCTCGAGATTTCTCCAACCTTTGTTGTGCCCCTTATCCTTTCATTCCTTACTCTATCCAACCTTGTCACTCCGCACATCCATCTCAGCATTCTCATCTCCGTTACATCTAGTCTTTTCTCATGATCTTTCTTTATAGCCCAAGACTCAGCCCCGTACATCATAGCCGGTCTTACCACAGTCTTATACACCTTTCCCTTAACCCTTGCGCCTATTCTTCGGTCACACAACACCCCTGAAACTTTCTTCCAATTTTTCCAACCAGATTGCACTCTGTGTGTTATTTCTGTGTCCAGCTCACCGTCCTCAGCCACTGTCGATCCCAAGTACGTAAACTTACTTACTCTCTTTAACCTCGCTCCCTCTAAACTAATTTCTGAGTCTTGATTTTCGTAGAACCTCAGGTACTCCGTTTTCTTTCTGCTGATTTTCAACCCTCTGTCTTCAAAAGCCCTCCTCCATTCCTCCAATTTTCTTTCTACTACTTCTCTCCTGTTGCTGCACAGAACAATATCGTCTGCAAAGAGCATACACCAAGGGGATTGATCTTTTATCCCCTGGGCCAACACATCCATAATCAAAACAAAAAGGTACGGGCTCAAAGAAGATCCCTGATGTAGACCAACCCTCACGGGGAACCATTCCGTTACATCTACACTACTCCTAACCTGGGTCCTTGCTCCTTCATACATACTTTGCACCAACCTAACGTACTTCTCCGGCACACCTTTCTCTCTCATACACCTCCAAACCTCCTGGCGTGGCACTCTATCATATGCTTTATCTAGGTCGATGAAAACCATGTGCAGTCCCTTTTGTAGCTCCCGGTGTTTCATCAACTGCCTCAGTGCAAAAATCGCATCAGTTGTTCCCCTACCTGGCATGAAACCCAACTGCTCTTCCCCCACGGTTGTCTCTTCTCTTAACCTTTTCTCTATAATCCTTTCCCAAACCTTCATCGTGTGTGACATAAGCTTTATTCCCCTATAATTTCCACAATCCTGGATGTCCCCCTTCTCTTTGTAGATAGGTACGAGTGTACTATCCCCCCACTCCTCCGGCATTTCCTCTTGTTCATATATCTTCTGCATCAGATCCCACAATAGATATATGCCCTCATCTCCCAAACAATTCCACGCCTCCACTGGTATCCCATCCGGTCCCAATGCCTTCCCCTTCTTCATTCCTTTCAACGCCACCTTCACCTCCTCCCTACTCACTCCTGAAGTTAACCCTTGATTTGGGACACCATCTTCAAAAATAACCCTTGGGTTTTCCTCATTTAACAGATGTTCAAAATAACTCTTCCATCTATCCATGATTTTATCCTGATCCTTTAAGACCACTCCCTGCCCATCCTTTACCTGTTTAATTTGAGTAAAATCTTTACTCGCCTTATCCCTAGCCTTCGCTATTCTAAGGATCTTTCTCTCTCCCGCCGGTGTCTCCAACTCTTTATATACTTCATCCATCGCCTGCGCCTTGGCTCTTGCCACTCCCTTCCTCGCCTCCTTTTTCGCCTGCCTATAGCTTTCTCTATCCTCTTGTCTACCAGATGTGTCCCACTTCTTTTTAGCATCTTTCTTCCTTTTAATCACCTCCTGAACCTCTTCATTCCACCACCACGTCTCTTTATCTTCAGGGGGTCTTCTACCTGATGTTTTGCCCAGTACT
>JAJOZX010000388.1:255000-327500 GCA_023014485.1 Bathynomus jamesi
AAAGCTCATAAGTCTTGTCTATTAACCACTTCTTATCTTAAAAGCATAATTATTATTATATGACATATTTTTATATTACCAAATTAAAATAAATTGAAGTCTCGCGCGACTTCATTTTTTAAAAGTAATTTTACTGTTAAAATTTAGGAAGGTTCGAAAAATTATGATTCATTTTGGCATCGCATTTTTTATTATAGTTTGTATCGTATCTTTTTTCATGTTTTAAGTTGCATTCCGTTGCATATCGTTGTATTATTTTATTTTTTTTAAATTTTAATATGTTATTTTTATGTTTTAGTTTGTAATTTAGGGGCCGACCGATAGTATTCCCAAAGTATCGGTACCGATACCGATAGTTAGAGCAAAGTATCGGCCGATATCGATACCGATATCTGTCCAAAATATGAAAATATGATTCCAAGAATGTAATTCGATACATGTACTGTAATTCAAAACATATATTTGAGGAAATGGAATTCACAAAATAAGTCATGTAACGGGAACAATATGTAATTAAAAAATTGTAATTCAAAAGGTGTAACTCAATATAACAGTCCACTCAATAATCAAAATTGAGGAACTTCAGATTTTTGGAGAGGATGATTTGTTCCTCAACGTTGATTGGGGTGATGTTGGCTCATTTCGCATTGATAACATATCCAGCCGTTGAGAAAAGCCGTTCAGAGTCAACTGATCCAGAGGGGCAGCTCATGCACTTCTCAGCAACTTTGGCAATCTCCTGGAAATCAGCAGAATGTTCTCGCCAGAAAATGAATGGATCCCTATCCCCAGCGATCCGAGGTTGCGACCAATAGGCGTCCAGGGCTGCTTCCACTCATGCGTCTGGGACAGCAAACCTCGTGTCCGTATCCTTCGTTTGGGGTTCTTCAACTAGAATAGGACGAACGTGATAGTCGAGATCGCTACCTTCTGAATCGGAAAGGTTTTCCCAAAGAGCAATTTTCTTGGACGGAGAAACCAGACCACTTCGGCGGCGTTTCACAGCAATTGGACCTCCAATACGCTGGCTCTTCAGAATCTTGACATCAGCATCATTCACTGAGCAAGCTGCACGGATTCCTTTTGACAGAGATTTGACTGTAGGTAAAACTTCTGATAAAAGCGAGTTTTCCTCACTCATTTTGAGCGTTGCAGTTTTGAAGACAGCAAGCACGTCATTAAGCTTGACCATAAGCTTCCACTGCTTTGAAGTCAACGTATTTTCCATGGGCCATTCGACGTCATATTCAATGATAGCTTGCTTTTGGGAAAGGAGTCGCTGCAACATCATCTGGTTGGCACATCTTGAATCAACTTCAGTTGAGGCAAGTTAAGTCTTCTTTGAATTTGATGTAGGCTCTGCGTCGCTTGCGGAGAGTGGCGAAAATGATCGACGATTTTCCGAGCCGTTGTCAAAAGATTAGCCACACTCGGGAGGTTCAAGCAGCCATCCTTTATCACCAGTTGGAAAGTATGAGCCAAACAACCGAAACTATCCATTTCTGTTTGTCTGAAAGCGGCTCGCATTTTAGCTGCATTATCTCTCATGATCATAAAAGTGTCTTCTTTGGACAATCCCCAACTTTGAATCATTTCTTGAACTTTGGCGGAAATTTTTTCTGCTGTATGATCCTCGTTGAAGTCAGAGACATTCAACATAATGTTTTTACGCACGAAGTTTGGGACGACGAAGTGACAGGTCAAGCTTATATATGAGTCACTTGCTCGACTGCTCCATGTGTCTCCGTGATGAAGGAGAATTTCCTCTTCTCTTCCTTCATTTGTGACATCAATTCCTCGATCTTGCTCTTCACCTTGCTTGCCATGTCTGGAATAAGTTTCGTCCTGAAAAACTTCTCAGAAAGAATCGTGTACTTCGGATCGGCAGCCTGAAGTAGTCGCCTAAATCCTACCCGTTCGACATATGCGAAGGGCTGACGGTCGATGCAGATCATCTCTGCCACCTTCCGGTCAGGATCAATCTTCTTTCGGTCATTATGAGCGTATGGAATGGATTTGGAAAACGCGACCTTAATGGATTGAGTAGCCGTGGCGGAAGAAGTTCCAGCATGTCTCCTGGAGAGAAAAATAAATTTCTATACAGTATATATATATAAAGAAAATAATTTTAATACAGAAATATTTATATGTAAAGTTTTATATATTTAATATTTTTTAATAAATAGAAGCTAAGTAAGTTAACAAAGAGAATTAAATTTACTTTAGTTGTATCTTAATTCTGATTGGGGGAAATTATAAACAAATAGAAAACGGCAAATTCAGGGAGACTGATATTACAATAAATTCGTAAATCATGTTGAAACTTGAGATCAAACTGTATATATAGCCACTTTTTATATATAGCAACATCTTAGCAACTTTTGGGGACCCTGAGCAGGCTAAAATTTAGGGACCCGAAACATACATTAAAAACAACAAATATTTAGACTTCCTAAATTTTTATTGAATTCATCATTTTTGGGGCCACTAGGATGTTGGTGCTTTGAGCAACTGCAAATTCTCTCTGAGAATGTTTGAAAAATCACTTTATAGATTTTCTTGAATCTACTCACCAGAATTAGTAGAAGAAGTTGTGCATTGATTCTTATTGGCTTCATCAAACTCATTCTTGTGCTTTTTGATAAGGTGACTCCTCAGGTTCGATGTAGAGAAGGTACTTGCGCTTGTTCCTCCACGAGAGACAGAGACACCGCACAAATTGCAGATCGCCTGTTTTCCATTAGTGCTTAAAGCAGTGAAGAACTTCCACACAATGCTTGGCATTGTCACTCTCACTAAAGCAAAAGCGAATAAATTTATACCAGTAGTTAATAAATTTACAAACAAATTATTACACACTGTTGAACTGATTCACAACTTGCGAACTGAGGAAATGACGCTGCGATGGTTACGGGCTCGCTCTATATAGAGCGGTAATGAGTCATGGAAATTTCTAGAAACGTCCAGATAAAACCCGAACACATACGTAAATTCTCGAGCAGCTGGGAAGTTTCTATTTGGAAAACGCCCGGTTTTTTATTCTTGGGAACAAAAACTATCGGTATCGGTAGCTACTAACAATCGATGCATCGGTTGATGCCTAGTTTGTATGTACAGTAATTTGGAAACTTGCTTTTTATTTTATTTTCATTCTTTTTTGCAAATGACTCAAAATTGCTGTAGAACACGAAACTTTGTTGCCATTAGAGATGATTTAACAGCAACCAATGAAGATAGTGGTACTCGCATGCCATATAGGTATAAAAGACGGTTGGAAGGTTGGAACCGCCCAAATCGAAACCGCATCGGAGACGTTCTTGAACTTAGGGCTGCTATGTCCATACTGATACGAATAAACTACGGATAAAAAGGTAGATTTTGCGATGTGGGTTCAAAAATTCCTTTGAGAAATCTTAACGATTCTGGCTGGACCCGTTACACATGAATTCGGTCCGATTAAACGGATTTGATTCAAGAAGATATTTACTGCATATCTACAATAATTAGACGTATATCTTTTGTTTATTATTAATTAAGACATTTTCTGTTGAAAAAATAACTGTTTGGATGTCAACTGTGACGCGTCTCGAGCAAGATTCAGTATAATGAGTTAATTACTTGAACTAAAACAAATTCCATACCGTTCGAGGAAAGCTTTTATTTCATAGTTTGTGGTCTATTATCAATCCAATTGTTTTAGTTTTAAGATTAGACATTTTCCTTAAACCGTTTAAGTTAAAGTTAACCATATAAGGATTATTATTATTATTATTATTATTATTATTATTACTGAGAAATCTTTTCTAACTTTATAAAAGAATTATTATTCAATTAGATTATAATGAGGCTTCGTTCAGCTTTCCTACGATTTACTTTTATTTCATAGGTTAATGAGGAGAGTAGTATAGCCGCAAAAGGGGAGAGTGCAGGAATGTTGCAGGTTATTATGTAATGTTGCAAAGGGGGGTGGGGGTTGTTGCAAAGGGGGAAGGGGGTTGTTGCAAAGGGGGGAGGGGGTTGTTGCAAAGGGGGGAAGGGGTTGTTGCAAAGGGGGTTGTTGAAAGGGGGGTGGGGGGAAACTTGGAGGCGGCGTTATCCCCCAAGAGAAAGGAGGAGGAGGAGGAGAGAAAGGAGGAGAGGTGTTCACCTGGCAGGAGCCAAGTGCACATTAAGACTTCCAGCCGGGCTGGCGTTGTTTTATAGGCTCCGAATCAGCCAGAATCAGCCAGTTGGCTGAGCCAAGGTGAGAGAGACGCCTGAAGGAGAGAGAGAGAGAGACAGCTGAAGGAGAGAGAGCTGAAGAAGAGAGAGATGCCTGTAGGAGGGAGAGACGCCTGAAGGAGAGAGGATAGGTACACATGCTGAAGGTACACATGCTGGAGGTACACGCACATACGCACACATGCAGGAGTACACATGCAGTAGGTGCACATTCTGGAGGTACACACATACGCACACATGCAGGAGTACACATGCTGGATGTACACATGCAGTACACATGCTGGAGGCAAACATGCAGGAGAGAGAGAGAGAGAGACACCTGAAGGAGGGAGAGAGACACCTGAAGGACAGAGTGGAGTTCTCCCCCAATTTATTTTCGTTTCCCTAACCTAAGAGGCCACTATGGGGTTTACCAAAGGGCCAGAAATAGAAGGAGCAGAGCTCTTTACTCGGCCGGAGCCGAGGGGGGAATGGTTCTTCACCAGCTTCGCGATCTTTTATAATCCTCTATTCTGGCTGAGTTGCCAGATAGCGCAAGGTATTCCAGATAGCGCCATGTATCCCATTAATCGTGTAACACATATATAACGGCTGTTATTCCAAATGTACTTGTATATATAATAAATTAATGAACCATATAAAATACCACAATATATATTTATATGGTTATTCAAGATTCAACCGTATAAAATAACACAAGCGCCTCTTTCATTACGCTTTAATAGAATTAACAAAGTTACCCTATTTCGTTAGAGAAAACGAATTTTTATAAGGGATACCCAACTAATTATCCACCAATCAATAAATAATAGCAAACGTGAATAAAGAGTTCCAATTCAATGGGTAACTATATCGACATAAGCTTATTATTGTAACGTTTGCTCCCAATATAAATTTTCCTAAATAACAGTAAAACCAATTAATTTAATTATGAAACTTCATTTAAATAATTTACGATACAATTCCACCAAACGAGATGAAAACTTATGAAACATATAGCCTCATTCCTGCGACGAAAAAATGAAAAAATGACGAAAAATAAAGAAATTATTCATTTGGAATTGCCCAAGCCACTATAGCGGGGTCGGACGGAGATTATCTGTTCTTTTAAACATCTTATTTCTGCTTATTAAATAACTTTTTAGACACTTGATTTTTATTATAAATATTTAAGTCACGAATAACAGTGGGAAAAACGTCCGACCCCGCTATATATATATATATATATATATATATATATATATAATAAACAACTCATGCACACACACACACACACACACACACACACACACACACACACACACGATGAAAGGCAGAAACTAAATCAGTTCGAATCGAGTCCCTAGAGACCTTTTTCGTTCGATTCGTGTCCCTAGAGACCTTTTTACACCCAAAACATAATCCGATAGAGGAAAGGATTTCCGAGAATCTGCCCAACTCGGTCGGCCTTATTTTACCTTTCTACGAGTCAAATCAACCAAAACCTCGCCTCACTCCTTGTTTCAGCATTCATTCATTTCACGTTTTATTGTGAATTTCATCCCATATATATATATATATATATATATATATATATATATATATATATATATATATATATTATTATTTATTATTTCTACAATGAAACGGGGTCGGGCCGAAGAACGGGTGAGAGATCTCCCCCCCAATATATATATATATATATATATATATATATATATAAATTGAATTTACCGTGGTACACCATGTTTGGCAAACGCTTTAGTGGTGCAAGCCTCATTTACTGATGCATATTATATCTATCGGGCAAATAACTTTTAATTCAGTCACTGATTGACCCTCTAATACCGCAACAGCACAAATTATTGAGTAGAATGTTGTGTTCTATACATCAAACAACTTACTCATACCCACTGCCATAATTTTATTTTATCATAACTCAGCCGAGCAACTAAGCGACGTTGGATCTGAGTGGTAGTTGGATGGGGAGTCATCCACCACAGCAGATAATTTACATTCGATAAATGTAATGAAATAATTAAATAAAATATGCATTTATTTTTATATCACGGATGGAGTCGATGTAGACAATGCAGGTCCTGAGCTTAAATTATCTAAAACCATAACAATACAAATTATTTCAATAGAATATTATGGTCTATTACATTATTACACCTTGCCCAGATCCATTACCAATAACCTCAATTTAGTAATAATAACAATTATCTCTCATACACTATAATATATAATATATATATATATATACATATATATATATATATATAGAAAGAGAGCGAGAGTTTTGTTCAAATAAAGGATTCAATTTATAATGAAAAGGCACGACTTGGGATGTCATTCGATTATTGAGAGTTATTAGCAATGAAGTTCAGTAGAGATTACCCCATAGGACACGTAGGGTGCCCATTTATCTGCCAACCACTTTATTTTATTATGTGTAATGACCACCTTAGACCTACAGTTTAACGTTGAAACCGAATGTTATTTTTAAAATATAATTATGATATATTTCTTTATACCCTCTCGATTACATTAGTGACTAATGATGCGGGAAATTGAGTAAATGGAAATATTATTTTCTCGAAAACTATGGGTGATAGAAAACTTCTGAAACCATATTTGGAATCAATATCAAAAGTTCTATACGAATCACCAAATACTTTTCAAAGGAGAATAAGAGCATTAATTCTATTAGTGAAAATATAAAGATGCAATTACTCGTCCGTACCCGTTATAGCGGAATGGTACACGTCATAGCTCCACCCAGCTACATCGGCAGCCAATCACGACGGACATCTGGTCTTTTGGGCGGAGCTTGGCGAATGTGCATATAAAAGGGGATATTTTCAGTTGGGAGTAACAGTAGCTATTTTCGCATCAGTGAATAATCATTCCTCGACCATGGACCTGTACGTCTCCCCAGACTTGTATGAAGAACGTGATACTGCAGCATTAACCACAATTAGTCTTTTCAATGCGGCTGATTGTGGCGAACTATTTTCGACGCAAACCGTAGAAGATATTTGCAGTGACGCTCCTTACAATCCGACGCAAGGGACTACCATAGAAATGTAAGTGTCCATAATTCGATTTTATATATATATACGGAGAGTTGTAGTATTTCGTCAAATAGATACTAGTCAAAAATGTCAATCAATGTTATTTCCCCATCATGCTAAAATCGAAATTGGTAATCGAATCAAAGATATCTTCACATAATGGAGATCTGTCTGTCTGTATACTCTGTAAATGTTTTCATTATTCCTTTAAGGTCCGATGAGGATTTGACACGTGTTATACAATCTTTTGAAGGGAATACGGATGATATACTGATCAGTCAGCAGTGTCACACATCCTCCACCATGGACCTGTACGTCTCCCCAGACTTGTATGAAGAACGTGATACTGCAGCATTAACCACAATTAGTCTTTTCAATGCGTCTGATTGTGGCGAACTACAGTGCCCGCGAAAAGTATCCGATCACCCTTGAAATTTGTATTTTTTACATAAAAAACAATGTTTAAATGTATACTAACCTTATATTAGTATTTTGTCATCTGTCCTTTGGTTTGGATGACTTGTTCTAGACGTTTTGGCATGGATTTAATCAAGTTTTGACAAACTTCCACTGATATTTCCTTGCACCATACCTTTTTGATGGCCTCTTGTAATTTTTCGACTGAGCCAGTGTCGTGGCATTCAACCTTATTTTTTATTAATAGCCACAGATTTTCTATCGGATTGAGATCTGGACTATTACCAGGCCAATCCAAAATATCAAATTTATTGTCAGTAATCCATTTTGTCACTATTTTGGCCCTGTGACATGGTGCACCATCATGCATGTATGTTTTTGTCCTTTGGATTGCCATTGCCATTGGAAGTTTATCCTGTAGCATTGCTAAATACCGTGCACCATTCATAGTTGTGTTCTTCGGAAGAAAATATGTTTCCACGCCCATAGTAACCGAAACAACCCCAAACCATCACACTTGGAGGGTGTTTCATTGTCTTTAGGGTGTATTTAGGGTCCATCCTATTTGAGCCAATAGGCCGGCGAACCTTTTTTGGACAACTTCTGAATGTCAAAAATGTCGACTCATCGCTAAATAAAACCTTCTTCCAGTCATCAACAGTCCAATGAATGTATTTTTTACAAAATGCGACACGTTTTTTACGCATTTTTTCATTAATGAACGGTTTCTTAGCAGCATGGCGAGATGGTAATCCGAGTTCTTTTTGGAGCCGCTCCTGGATAGTTCGTTCAGAAACACCAGATAACAAATTATTCATATTAAATTTTATTTCTTTCGCAGTTATTGTTGGGTTTTTCAATACTAAACGTTTCATAAGTTTGTCTGTTCGCGAATTTGTTTTTCTCGGTCTGCCAGATCGTTTTTTAGGGACTGGCGTGGTTAGGCCACCATTGTTCTTAGCCCGTGAAACCCATAAATTAACGGTACTTTGGGATATGTTTAATTCCTTAGCTATCTGTCTCTGTGATTTCCCACATGCATGCAAAGCAAAAATAGCACCTCCAATCACTCTTAAGTTGTTTTTTAGCACACATTATATATAAATTTTATTTACACCACTTTCTGTAAAAAAAAAAAAATATCAAGAAATTTACACAAACAGTGAAATCTGACAAATTTGAGACACAGCCACCCGCAACGAAGGCTACCAGAACACTAATTTGAGAATGCGTTGGATAGCTCTCATATCAGCGAGCAACCTCAAAGTTACCAGATGTCGCTAGAACAAATAGAAAGTGAATTACGTGTCTCTGAATATCAAGGGAAAATATTGTATTTTCTTGAGTGATCGGATACTTTTCGCGGGCACTGTATTTTCAACGCAGACCGTAGAAGATATTTGCAGTAACGCTCCTTACAATCCGACGCAAGGGACTACCATAGAAATGTAAGTGCATATAATTGAATTTTATATATATGGAGAGTTGTAGTATCTCGTCAAATAGATACTCGCCAAAAATGTCAATCAGTGTTATTTCCCCATTATGCTAAAATCGAAATTTTTATGGCGTTCACTCCTCGAACCAAAGATATCTTCACATAATGGGGATCTGTCTGTCTGTATACTCTGTATATGTTTTCATTATTCCTTTAAGGTCCGATGAGGATTTGACACGAGTTATACAATCTTTTGAAGGAATACGGATGATATACTGATCAGTCAACAATGTCAAATAATGTAAGTGTTTTTCGATCTTTTTGGGATAAGAAGACACAAAATATTTTCATAAATTTATTAAATGAAAGAAATCAGTACAATAAACGAATATACAAATATACGAACAAAAACATTATAATATACAACGAGTACGTACAATTGGAAAACGGTTTTTATCTGTCTGCATACCATTTCATCGTTTCGGTGAGTGTGACACGGGTCAAATAAATTTAAAAAATTTATAAATTCTTTATCATTTGACATATGCATGAGAAATGAGACACAGTACATTCCGCAAACATTAGTAAAATATCCCTGCATACGAAATGGGTTCCATACAACTTCGGGAATATGTAACTGAGCGAGAAATTTTACAATAATAGGGTCACTCCAGGGTTGAGTACCGAGTGAATCAAAACAGTACAGGCGCTGTCTATTTTTAAAATAGACAGCGATCCAGTGAATCCCTTCATTACCGATGATGTCTGTGTTCACAATAAGACTACCGCATTCTCGCGTACTTGGCAAACTCAATGTTTCATTCTTCGCAAACACGCCGATAAATTTGGAACGTGTGACTCGCTCCATTACTTTCTGAAGTGTATTAGCATCCATTTTAAAAGTCAGTGATAACGCTTCTAAATCTATCTACTTCTATTAGGGCTTGCGATTCGAGATATACTAGTACACTAATAGGAGCGTCTATAGGCTTGGCGAATTCCAGTCTCACTGAGATGTTACCGCTCTGCTGTGGTGTTAAATGGGTATTTACGCTAGCAGATAAGTCAGGTGTAATGTCAAACGGATAAAGGTTAAATTGATCAATGAATTCTTCCTGCGTTACCCCATTACCAAGCTCATCACAATCACCTGCAATATGGGTCAGATTACTATAGGCTCTGGCACAAAGAGGTAACACAGCGTCTGATGAATAGTCCGTACCCATTGTTCCACCCAAAGCAGTGCCATTAACGTATAGAGTTATATTTTTAAGTCCGAAATTCTCGAATTTAAAGGCACTCTTTTTATATTTTCCATTCACCGAAGCGTGGTCCTGCATGCCGATTAATATCCTTTTAGGAAGATTTCCCAGGGCAATGTTTTCTATCTGCTTCGATGCCAACCCTGCAGGAACCGTATATAGTTTGATCTGCACTCTGTTAATAGGATATTTCACTGTAGCGTTTAGTAAATTTTTCTCAATTTCTAGTTGTTTTGGTGAACTTAATTTCACTCGCCGTACGCGGAGGTATGTGTCCATAATGTGAACCACAACGGACTTTGCACCCTCTTCTTGATTCGCATCCAGATTTAAGCAGATCTCAGGACTCGTGCGGGTGAGCTTTATTTTCATATCCACCCCGTTCACAAGCAACTTCTCCTGGAAAGTGAAATCTGTGTGCAACCGTCCAAAACACTCGTATATTTTCTTTTTAGAATTTTTAAATTTGTCCTTTATACTATTTTCATCTTTAGTTTGATAATATCCCTCCGCACTTAAAAAGGTAGCCTTCGCTTCTTTGGAAAAGTTGAGGACATTTTCCAAATAGGCTCGTAGATGATAGTACCCCGTGCCTGCCGATATGTTGGTCTGATTTAAATATACGTCACACTGGTTGAATATGGCGTGCAGAAAGTTTGTTTCAGGGTATACAGCATATTTGTCATCGCAGGCCGTTCCATCAGAATGGGCTATACGTAGCTTAGCGTACATGTGCACACAGCTTGGATCAAAAAAGTAAGGACCTGAGCTGGGTATCACGAATTCTATAGGTGCACTCGGTGAACTAATTGTGTTTAAAGGGTTAATTGTAATAAAGTCACTGTGCTCAATAGAAACTTGGGTTGGCGGGAGCTCAAAAAGGACAGCTCCGATTTACAGCATTGTGAACTACATGGGTGGATGAAGCGTGCCATGGCGAAATAGTGACTCCTCTCTCGACAAGTGGTAAACAAACTATGATTCATGAGATCAATATCCTTAGCTTATATCAGTCAAAAAGTGGTCAACCATAGGTTTCATTCGCTTACAGCATTTCTTTTTTGATAGCTTTTTACGTTTAATACCACGTGACCCCTTCTTCTTCTTCCGGGGAGCCCTCTTCTTCTTCCCGCCACCACGCATTTTTCTCTTTGCATTTTTGATGATTTCGTTCAGTGTACGCTTTAAATGTTTTTTTAGAGCTTCTTTAGGTTTAGCCCCGGCCAATATGTCTTCTGCAGTGTTAAGGCCTGATTGTAGCGCTTTCCTTCCAAGGTATCTGGCACCCCTCTTCAGCAAAGGAACAGCCGTACGTAGTATGGATGAAAAAATGGATCCAAATCCACTACCGCGCTGGTATCGCATCCCTCGATAGACGGTGAAAGGCTTTCTATCCATTATAACTCAGTGCGTCGAAAGTGTAGCTTCACTGTTAAGCTCCCGTTACCGAATGGGAAGTTTTCGCCCTCAATCGTTCTTATATATATGTGATATTGGTTATTAAATTAGTTGCGACATTCACATAATGGGGTCTGTCATATGTAATACTCAAACTCCTTCCTCTATGGATGGGGATGTGAGCAATGCGCAGCAGGCGTGCCTGGGTATCCCCAACAAACTGGTGCTCCACTATATTACTGTAAATATAGCACATGTCTGGGGACCTTTCAGCCAATTTCTCCATCTTCAATTGATACATTAATCTGGACAAGTTATACTGTGTCTCGTGAAATGTGTCTCTTTGGAAGGCTGCGCTATATCGGCCGTTGGTTAGAATTTTGAACTTTCTATGTTCTTTAAGACATCTGTTAGTCTTTGATTTTAGGATTAGTGTATGTGCAGGGTTGTTTACGATTTCATATACTAAATCATTCGTAAGGTTTGAGTTTCTTAAACTTACGTTTAAGCCTCTCACAACATCCTCGGCCGAACCATATTGACCCGGCCCTAGTCTTACTTCTGTACTGTAATACCGTGCAATCTTAGTCCAAGCGATGCGCATAGTTTCATCCATAGCTACCCCAGCTTTTTCACACTCGTCAATGTCTCTAAGAATCATAAAACGGTTTCTTTATGTTCAATATTTAAAAAGACGGTGTCCAGCTGAATTTCGCATATCCCCACCTCATACGAATCACGACCCAATTCAATGTGCCCATGGAGTTCTGTTACAAAGTTGGCTAGCGTGTTGTTAGGGTGTACAGACAGGGACGAGGAGGACGGGAGTGTGACGTAGAAATGGTTAGGAGCCATGTTGCATACTATTTAAGCTTCATTATTGCATCAGCTTTTATATAGGTGTTGAAGCTTTCTGGGTACCCTAGCCATTTCACCAGGTACATTTTTCTCCTTCCTGAACCTTTGCTTCCTAAAATTTTCTCAATTTAAACACATTTTTTTCTAAATTAAAAGCAACTTTCTGCAATTCCTCGCGGTAAAAGCCTCCTGAGATTTCTTCCCCATTCAAATCTTCAATGTAATACATCATTATCACACCTTTAGGTCTCACAGCCCTAACTTTAAAAAATCTCGCGTGTCCATCCTTGCTCAAAACCCTTTGCGAATTTATTCCCCGAACGCGACAGCCTTACATAATCATTGATTTTGAAGCGCACAGAGTGTGTGTGGTGGTGGTGGTGGTGGTGGTGGTGGTCCATCTCTTCTCGGGAGCGTACCTCTTTCTAAAACTTCGTTAGGTGTTGCCCCAATCGTGCGATGGTGTGAGCGGTTGTAGGATGATGCCAATGATTCCAGAATGTCTAGAAATCTGTATGTGTTTTTATGTGTAAAATAACGGTGCATGCGTTCCTTTATGGTGCGCTGAACTCTTTCAGCTAAAGAAGCCTTATGTATAGAATTGGTTGTGTAATAGCTGATATTAAACTCTGTCAACATATTCTGAAAAGCACGGCCTATAAACTCCTTCCCCATATCCGTACAAAAATAGCCAGGAACCCTGTTTTCTTTTAACATTAGCGTTTTGGTGGCTTTAGCAACTGTTTCAGGTGATTTATTTTCAGAGGAACTAGCCACAGATATCTAGAGAACACGTCTATTATGAATAGAATGTAGCGGTAACCATCGTTATACACAGAATATCTTTGCATGTCTGTTAAATCTGCTTGCCAAATAGAATCAATCGAGGAAGCCGTTGTCTTGGCTGTTTTAAACCTTTTTCTCACAGGCTTATGAAGCGTATAAGCGTCCTGCTCCCTCAAAAATCTTTCAACATCTTTTTTTCCTACTCCGTAAACACTTCTGTACAGTCTATCTACGCCGCCGTAAGAGGATGGGGTAGAAATGTCATAATAACGTTTTAGTTAATACGTTAGCCATTTGCGTATTTTAGAGGCACGTGGGTAGGGTTGGTTTAACCTCTTCTTGCTCCTCTTCAAAGGTGTTACCGCAGGGGGTGACGGCGCCTTCAATTGTGTCACAGACGTTGCGTGTTCCAAGTCTTTTAACCTGTTCAGATTTCCTATCAGCGTTTTAGGGACATTTATTTGTTGTAGTCTTGCTTTAATATGCTTCCAGCCTGATGGTGATGGCCTATCCCACTTTCTCACCAGATCATGGACAATGTCTACGATATTCGATCCCTGTACCTTTGATCCTTCCACAATGATCTCCCCTGTATCGGTCCATTGTATGGCGGGATCCTCATTCAATAGATTATAAAGACTTAAGCTTTTACTCCTCAATGTAAGTGGAGGGTATTTTTTAATACATGTTCGATATGTTGTGTGGCTAATCTTTTGGTTGGTCAGCTGTGTCGTCGGTACAGGTCCTATGTCGCCATCGTCCCCCGTGCTGTGCCTAATAACCACAGGAATCTCTGTAGGGCTCTTATAATTTTCGTACTCGTGAAGAAATTTCTGCAGAGCTTCTTGGTATAAGATTATTTTCTCATCAGGTGTTTTTTCACTGTTTAATAGGGCTAACAATTCGCTTTCCATTCTTTTAAGTCTGCTTTTACGGGGATCTAGATCCGTGACTCTTTGCAGTGAGGCGTACACCTCGTGGGGAATCACTACCACTTTCTTCATTATATTAATCTAGTCAGTAAAGGGCCCAAAACTGAAAATAAGATGGGGAGAATGACCCTCCTGTTTGCACAATAACTCGTTTTTTCTTCGCTACAGTTTGACTTTTACGAGCGAGTGTACGTATTATGTTCTTGTAGCGGCGTAGGCGAGCCTTCTGATGGGCTTTCATTGATACATTGCAATTTATAACGTTAAGACAGATTTCACAGATGCATTTTAAAAAGTCGGCGACGATATTTTTAATAACATCTGCTGCATTGCCCGGGCAGTCGATGATAGATTTTTATTAATTCATGGTATTTCTTTAGTCTCTTTGTCATTCTGGAATATACACCGTTTCAGGCTCGTTTGGAAATATATTCGTTCGCAGAAGCACTCTAAACGTGTTTCGCGGATGAAGGTCGCAAAGCAAATATCCGTAACGCATGCTTGTAGCTTCTTTATAAACTTCCAAAAACTCCTTACGCTGATTCGGGAACATTTGATTGGCTAATACCCCAATTTGTGATACATCTCTACGTTGCGCGAATAAGACTAGATATTGCGTATTTAACGACACATCGCGCATGTATCTATTTTTGAAAAATAGATTCTGATTGATGAAGAACCGCTTATGTTAAGATGGTGGGAGTATACTGTAAATGTCTCGGCAAACGTTTTATCCATCTCCAACATGAGATCGTCAATTACAATGATTGTATGTTCAGTTCCCTTTAGCGAATTAACGTCATATACACCTTTGTGGAACAAAATATCATCTTGGTACTCGTTGAACACTGATTGATACGTCGAATAGCACCATATAACTTTATGCACAAATTTCGAGAACATCTCGCCCTTTTCTTTAATGATTTTAAGCATAAACACAGTTTTACCACATCCTGTAGGTCCAGATATAATACATGTGGATGGGCTCGTGAATCTGAATTTTTCTACAGAGTCCATTTCTAACACGTCACACTCCTAAGGTTGCACGTCCAAAGCGGAGGTATGAGAACCCCACATCAGGTATAAAGCGGCCGAAATACGTACCTGTTGCAGCAGACCCCCAACCCTCAACCTCTTACGCAACAACCTCCCCGGCAGCAGCACCTAATATACCCCTTATTCCGCCCCCCGTTCTGTTAAGTCTACAATAATAGATCCCCAACCCTCCTACGCAACAGGGCCCCCAGCAGCAGCACCTAATATACCCCCTAATTCCGCCCCCCGTTCTGTTGAGGATGTTATTACGTTCGAGTTAGTGCGCGCCGCAGCCCCCACCCCCGCCTTGACTAGAAATCGGTATAGAGTCAGGGTCGACCCTAGAGCCCTGTATAGCAATGGAATTGAGCGCGGGATACGCAGGGTAGTACAGCATATTATAGAGTTTGCTCTTCAGAATCGCGACGAGCGTGAGGTCAGGACGAGTCTGTCCTTTGGGTTCGGGTCAGATGACGGTGATGTAGACGATTATTGGGTGATAGTACCGTTCAGACGTTTGGCTGCTGAAGATGTAGAATATATATTAGGGCGTATAATGCAAGCCGTCCAAAGTAGTATAGCCTTCAATATGGACAACTTCACGGTAAATATTGACCGTGTATTCCGTGTTGCGGGTCATAGTGCCATACCGTACACTCTTAACTTCAATTCTCCAACTATTTACCGAAGGCATATAAACGTCGATCGTGGTTGCGGCTTTATAGCAGTACTCTTAGCACGTATGTTTACTGTACAAAATACACGGACTCAAAAAATTTGGCTGCCTACGATCGTTGAGCGTGCCCGTAAACTAGCTGTAGACTGTGAACTTGAATTTGACTGTAATATGGGTCCTGAAGAGCTGAGAAAGGTAGAACAGGAAATGAATGTGCGCATAGTTGTATTTGGTTTGGATGATCGCCGCCGGACTGTGTATGTTTTTAAAAGCTGTGTGAGAGATCGTACAAGGCCCCTACTTATTTTAGGATTGTCAGGGACAACGTATCTCCCCATCCGTAATATAAGGGGGCTTTACGCGAGTTATGACAAAAGTCGAAAATATGGGAGACATCATGATTTGTGTAAGGGGTGCCTCGAGTTTGCGGATGATATAGTGAGACATTGTAAAGAATGTCACATGGTATGTGAGCAGTGTAAAAGCACCAAATGTGAAAGCCGTGTAGTTGAGAAGAGAGACTGTGATGTGTGTAGACGCACATTTTTCAATAATAGCTGCTTTGATCTCCATAAATCAATTGGTACGTGCAGGAAAATGAGAATCTGTGAATGTGGTATGTTTCACACAATGGATAATTGGGGAAAATTTAAGCACAAGTGCGACGTAATTCACTGTCCTACATGCCAGGAGGAATATAAGGCGGATGGAGTAAAGCATGTGTGTTATATGAAAGATGCTAAGCCTAAAAATAACCCTTGTATAACTGTGTACTACGATATAGAAACATATACGAACGCTGAAACCAAAGAGGTAATTCCACATTTACTTGTGAGCCAGACCATCTGTGATGAGTGTATGGGTATCGAATGTGACGAGTGCCCCAAATGCGGTAAACGGACAAACGTTTTTAAAACGAATGTCAGCGATAGTCCTGTGAAACTATTTGTGTCCTATATTGTCAAGTTAGCCGACAAGTTCAAAAAAATGACTGTGTATATTCTCGCCCATAACGGGGCAAAGTTTGACACGCAGTTCCTTTATAAGGAGTTGCTTGAACACGAATCCTCTGAGATATTTACAGGTGATCCATTGAAAAGAGGCAACAAATTAATACAGATGCAGATAAGAGGCAATGTACAATTTAAAGATACTTTATTATTCACACCTTGTAAATTAGCAAAGCTACCCAAGGTGATGGGAGTAGCAGCTGAAGTTTCCAAAGGATACTTCCCATACACTTTCCTCACCAGCGAGACTTTAAACTACGTAGGCCCACCCCCCCAAACATTATTTTGACTGCATGGATGAACGTGAAGACTTTGATCGATACTACGACAGTTTTAATGAAAGTAACCCTTATAATATAGCTGATGAATGTGAGCGTTATTGCGTGAATGATGTGCGCGTGCTTAGAGTATGTTTCCAGGCCTTTAGAAGTATGTACATAGCCCGTTTCAAATGCGATCCACTGCAAGTCGCAACCACCATCGCATCATTATGTTTTACGGTGTTCAAGAATAACTTCATGCCTAAAGACACCTTAGCCATTATTCACCGAAACAACCCCCGCAGTTACGGACACAAGGCTATTTACTGGCTCATACACCTGCAGCAACAAACAGGTGTATACATAAAGCACGCCCGCAACACGGGTGAAGTACCCATTAAGATTAATGGACGTTTTTTGGGTTGATGGGTTAAGTGAAAACCGTGTCACTGGTGTGAAGACTGTGTATTCCTTTAATGGATGCTGGTGGCATGGATGCCCCCGCCCTGAGTGCGGTATCGTCGGAGATATCCACGGTAGATCTCCTGCCGACTGTCTTGCAGGGACCCGCACCCGCGATCAACTTATAGGATCACAGTTCACTCACAAAGTCTTGTGGGAGCATGAATATGATGCACGGATGGAGACAGACGATGTATACCGTGAGGAAATAAAAACGATCAAGCGTTCAATGGTGCTGGACCCTCTCAAATGTGGTGATAGCTTGTTTGGAGGACGTACAAATCCATTCAGACTATACTTTCCACCTACGGTGGGCGTGAAGCTCCATTACTACGATTTCTGTTCTTTATACCCATACGTGATGAAGAGCCATCCGTACCCCGTGGGCGCTCCTGAGAAACTGGTGGGACCTAGCATACCCTCCATCAATGAATTTTCAAAAAATTTGAATGATCATTACTTTGGGCTCTCTTTCGTAGACGTACTCCCCCCAGCATTTATGGATGCCGATCTTACCTGTCGTTATCGACGACAAGCTCATGTTTCCCCTGTGCGTGAAGTGCGCGGAAGAGGATAACGGCGAATGTAACCATATACCCCACCAGCGTAAGATCAGAGGCGTATATACAAGTCCTGAGCTGGCCCTAGCCGTACGCCATGGTTATAGAATACTGAAGATACACGAGGTGTGGAGGTTTCAGAAGCTCCCCAACCTTTTCACACCATATATAAACGCCTTTTTGAAGGATAAGGTTGAAGCATCAGGGTATCCGCGAGGAGTTGATACCGAAGATGAAAAGTCTGCCTATATTCAACGTTACCGCGACCGCGAAGGTATACAACTTGATCGTGTCCAAATTGTAAAGAATCCTGGCAAGCGCTTTAGTGCAAAGTTGTGTCTAAACAGTCTATGGGGAAAATTTGCGCAGAATACCGGCAGAGGGAACATTCATTTGGCACAAAGTTATAGCGATGTCTGGGATTATGCCAATGCCCCCGATAAAGAGGTCATGGAGATCGTGAATGTAGGTAATACTTACGTAATAAAGTACAACAACACTGAATTTGCCACAGATACCTCAAGGGTTACAAACATACCTGTGGCGAGCTTCACAACAGCCTACGCCCGTATAAAACTTTGGGGTCTATTGCATTCTCTTGGGCGGAGAGTATTGTATGCCGATACAGATAGCGTGATATTCACAGAGAGGGAGGGTGATTACATGCCCGCTATTGGGGAGTTCCTCGGCGAGCTCACTGATGAGATCAAGGATGAGTATGGGGACGACGCATACGCCGACTCTTTTATCTCAACAGGACCTAAGACTTATGGGGTACGGGTCAGGGTAGGGGATGAAATGAAATATATCGTGAAGGCAAAGGGTATTACGCTCAACCATGCGAATCGGGAGGTTGTTAACTTTGAGTCGTTGAAGGATCTAGTATGTTTGCAACCTCACCAACTAATTGTAGGCACCCACAATTTTCGGGCGCAGAAGCTGGGAGGCGTGAAGGAACTTAGGGGTACGATGGTGTGCCGTAACACCTATAGGAAACGTTACCAGTTACCTGGTACCTATGATACCGTACCCTTTGGATACCAATGATGCTTCTAACTCACACGTCTTGTATATAATCGTATCTATTTGTAAATATATATGTATATATATAACTTGAATATCTCGTTTATTAAATCGTATTTGTAAATATATATATAACTTGACTATCTCGAATCGTATTTGTAAATATATGAATATCTCAATAAATCAAATAGCGTTTCACTTTCTCCTTTGTGTGTGTGTGTGTGTGTGTGTGTAGGTGAAAGTTCTAAGCTCCGCCCACTGCGTGAGTCATGCTACTATCTGGGAGTCCCTGCGTGGTCAGTCGACCGCAGTAAGCCCGAGAGATCAGACGTGTATTCAGATCAGACGTATATTGAAATGGCTACCTTTAATATGCTTGCACAACGTTTATGAAATGGTATTCAGTAAAGTGTGAGGATGTGGTGGATACCGAAAAACTTCCTATTCCCCCCTCCTATGCCTCTTTTAAAACCACATTGGATTGTGCGAAGTTCCAAGATGTACAAATACTCTACGGATGTTCTGGTGAGACTGTTGAAGGCTTTCGTTGCACAGACGATGTGCTGAAGTATGCTGCAGGGCTAAACTTTATAAAGTCTCACATACACCGTGAAGTAAAAGAAACAACGCGTGCAGAAGAGAAGCAGCAGGTATGGATAATGAGCCTTGTGGATGGGTGGTGTGACAAGCGGTATTACGTCATGCTACACCATGTCGATTACTCATACCCTACGTCTGAAAATGTGAATCTCGTGATCATGGACAATCTTAGGTGTTTTTATCACTATATTAACGTATATCATGATGAGGTTCATAGTGAGGTTGTGGCTAGTGCCATGCGTGAGTTTTTAACAGATTTTAGAGACGAGTATCGTTTGATGGGTAGAAAGGAAAAATATGAGCATATGTTCCTCTCAAATAGTGCGCCGGAGTGTGGAGATGATTAGCGCCTAGTTCTTATCCAAAGTGCGTAGGCTGGTAGTGACGAAACGGAAAAACAAATATGTGCAACAATTCGAGTCGTACGAACATGCCCATTCACGTATCATCGAGTCAGCCGCCCGTCGAACCGTTCCTGCCTGTGCCTCACACGGCTCATAGTTATCTCAGAGCTTGAGCCGAGTGGACGTGCGCTCCTCGAATACGATGGAACTTCCTTTGAGCAGCATTCTCAACGCCTCGTACGATGTGTCCGTGACGAAATCGTTGCGCGTGTTCAGCGTAATTCCGGTACCATTAGCTATGTACTGGAAACGGAATGTAGACCGACAAACAAACGGGTTTATTTAAGTATCGAGGAGATGAATAGAATCTTCGTGATAGTTGAGAAGTGGTGTGAAGATCGTTATAAAATACCTGCTAACGTAGGTACAAGAAGAGAGCAGATTAGTGACGCCCTCATACGCCGTTGTATGTACGTTGTGTATAAATAACGATCGGCCGTGCATTGATATAAGGCTGATGTGGAAGAATGCTTCTGATAATAACGCTCTTATTCCTACGCGAAACCGTTTCATCCTCGACAGAATGTTTGAAATCGTCGGATTCCGTAAACTGAAACCTATATTAGACGCGCGTGTTACGGATATGTTTTATTTTGATACAGTACTTGAATACGCATACACTGCTCTGCTCGATGGGTTTACCGAGTGTAGGGCTGGTGAGAATGGTCTAGTGCTGGATGTTTATTTAAAAAGTTTAGACTCTTTGAAATACCATGAACTTTGGTACAAAGCAATTGATCGGTACAAGGCTGAGCTCACCTACACCGTTCACCCTGAAGAACTATTTCTTTATATAACGCGCAGTTGTCGTAACGATTTAGAAGATTATTTCAATTGCCGCTATGTTGAGTGAAGAGTTCACGATTGAAAAGCTCGAGTCGGTAGAAATAAACCCTCGATTGGAAAAGCGTTCTTATAAACTTGTGTTTAATAATGTAGCTAACGATGAACTCTTTGTGCGTGCTTTTGATTGTATTCTAGACGTGTTTAAAGATGACTTACCAACCGGTTGTAAAGTGGGAACAAAAATAGTACTGAACGATATGAAAGCCATTCATATCGAATACAGGTTTCCCTATACTTTAAGCGGTGAAATATTATTAAGCCGCATATACTGCGTAATGCAGAGCAATAATGATGTAATTGTAAACTCGATTAAGACCGAGTTTAGTATTTTGAAAAAAAAGTGAATTGTATATATATATATTTTGCTTGACGATTATACGCATATTTCTATTGATTTGTGTATATATATATATATATATATATATATATATATATATTTTGCTTGATATTTCTCCTGTACTGTTATGTACATATTGAAGTGTATATGAAATGTATATTTTATTTTATATATCACCATAATGTGTGTGTGTGTGTGTATATTTCTCCTGTACTGTTATGTACATATTTCTATTGAAGTGTATATGAAATGTATATTTATTTTATATATATATATCCATAATTGTGTGTATATATTTCTGTTATACGCATATTCCTCAAATGTATATTTATTTTCTATATATTTATAATAAAAAGAATGATGCAATGTTGTTTATTGTTATGCCTTCTACTACCGGTATTCTAATAATGTATACAACAGGTATCTGGCAATATTTAAGCCTTCTAAGCCAACTGGCTGATTAGGAGTCTATAATAGTGTATACAATGGTATCTGGCAACTCTGTCTTCGGAATACATGGAGCTATCTGGCAACTCAGCCAACTGGCTGATTAGGCGTATATAATAATAATGTATGCAATAATACTGCTAAAAAGAGGTATCTGACAACCATTTACAGCCAACTGGCTGATTAGGAGTCTATAATAGTGTATACAATGGAATACATGGCGCTATCTGGCAACTCAGCCAACTGGCTGATTAGGCGTATATAATATTAATAATGTATGCAATAATACTGCTAAAAAGAGATATCTGACAACCATTTACAGCCAACTGGCTGATTAGGAGTCTATAATAGTGTATACAATGGAATACATGGCGCTATCTGGCAACTCAGCCAACTGGCTGATTAGGCGTATATAATAATAATAATGTATGCAATAATACTGCTAAAAAGAGATATCTGACAACCATTTACAGCCAACTGG
Organism: Bathynomus jamesi; assembly: GCA_023014485.1. Classification (NCBI taxonomy): domain Eukaryota; kingdom Metazoa; phylum Arthropoda; class Malacostraca; order Isopoda; family Cirolanidae; genus Bathynomus; species Bathynomus jamesi. The sequence goes on from JAJOZX010000388.1 coordinate 277,510, forward strand.
CTGATTAGGAGTCTATAATAATGTATACAATGGTATCGCGGTATCTGGCAACTCAAGCCATTTACGCCAACTGGCTGATTAGGAGCCTATAAAACAACGCCAGCCCGGCTGGAAGTCTTAATGTGCACTTGGCTCCTGCCAGGTGAACACCTCTCCTCCTTTCTCTCCTCCTTTCTCTTGGGGGATAACGCCGCCTCCAAGTTTTCCCCCCACCCCCCTTGCAACAACCCCCATTTGCAACAACCCCTTTGCAACAACCCCCTTCCCCCTTTGCAACATTACATAATAACCTGCAACATTCCTGCACTCTCCCCTTTTTCGGCTATACTACTGAGGAGTTAAGAGTAATTTTTTTTCGATTCTAATATTGTGTCGTTCCGTAGCATAATTATGAACTGTTCTGGACATAAATTTATTTCTTTAAATAAACATTTTCTTGTTGTCAAACAGTCAAACGGAGGAAAATTTGGAAAACGGCCAAGAACGAATATTTGGTCCGGAAACGAAACGGTTGTCTTTCTTTCTATCAATCTGTCTGTCTACTTTTCTCTCTATTTATACATATGTGAAAATAGAATGAAAGATTAAAAAAATCATTACGTAAACAATTTATTACAGATTCGATGTTTCGTCTGAAGCATGTTTAGCTGCTCTTATCATAAAATAAATTTCCTTACTTTTCCACAAATGTCAGATCTTTACAAATTAATTTCTAACTTTTATTTAGTGATATAAATTAAATTAATTAAGACAAATTGAAGTCTAGAAACTTCCCAGGTTTCATAATTTATAAGAGACACGCGTCAACAGGGAAGAGAACAGTTCCTCCATCATATATTCCATTTCAGCATTGCGAGACATTACGTGAAGGGTTCCTTAACATAAAATTGATGTCTGTGACGTAAAAGGAACGCTATATTAAAATTTATTTTATTATATGGACGTTATCCATATGGTCAGTTCTTTACCCTTATTATTTTAATTGCGATTACTCATACTCACAACCTCGAACTGACTTCTGGGAAAGAGAATTACATTGTTGTGCTTGAAGTTTAGCTTTTTAAAACGGGTGAATTTTGTTTATAATCTTTAGGCCGAAACATATTTTGAAATGTGACTTATGATTGTTTGCGTCTTTTCAGCTCTTAATTTCAAATGGGGCACAAAATAACAAAAACGAGCGATATCTAGAACGAAAATGAAATACACTTTAAAAGAAATTTATTTAATATTAATATAATTATCATTCATTTCAAAGTCTAAAAAATACTCTCTCATCAACTAATGTAATTAAGACAGAACAAGTTAATTTAGTGAGCAGAACACACACACACACACACACATTAAAAATGGTACATTAATACTTACGTTAGCACATTTCAAGCATATACTGTATGTTTGTTTTAATTATGAAACACACGCTTATAATCATTTAATCTTTTCATTAATAACTGTTGTAGTTGTTATAATGACTCTCTCTCTCTCTCTCTCTCTCTCTCTCTCATGATTACATAACTTTAGCCTTGCTGGTACCATCAGATTTAAACAATAACAACTGACAGTAAGAGTAAATAATAACAATAAAACAATACCAAGGAAGTTTCTATAAAGATATTTGAAAAAGAAATTTGCCGGGAGGCAGCAATGAATATTTATTCTAACAACGGCTACAAGCAATATCGCAGCCGATATTATAGCATCCAATATTCATTTTATAATATACAGCTGAAGTTTATTCTGTGAATGTTGCTTCGCGAGAGGTTGGAATGTCAACTTTAGTTTCTCTTACGAGAAATAGAACTAACTTCGCGAGAGGTTGGAATGTCAACTTTAGTTTCTCTTACGAGAAATAGAACCAACTTATATTTAGAAGCTCTTCGAAGATAATGGTATTTATTTAACATTTAACTTCTTAACTACAGTATGAATAACTATGGTTTCGGTGAACATCTTCAGAGATATAAGTTAGAATTGAATGTATAGTATTAATTGCCCTTGCCCACCCGAAATACAGCGTTTCCACTGTTTCGAGGCCGTTCTGAAGAATATCGCTAATTATATATAATGTTACAGTCAATATGTGAAACCAGTCATTTCACGTAATGCCTAAAATTTTCAGGCATTTCGCGTAATTCGATTAAGCGATTAATGGCTTCGTGAAGGCTCGGTTAGGTTAAGTTAGGGTGGTTAGGTTAGGTTGGCTAAGTTAGGTTAGGTTGGTTAGGTTAGGTTAGTAATGCGTATTACCTATGTTTAAGGGTCACAGGTATTACGCGAAATGCCTGAAATTATTAGGTACGTGAAATGACTGATTTCACAGATTCACGAACACACACATATAATTTTTCTTCTTCTTCTTTTTCTTATTCGTCAGTTGCGTTGTGGGTCAACCAATCACCGATATCCTCCAGAATGCGTCTGAAACACTGGAAACGATGTATTTTTGTATGGAAAGGGCAATTACCATATTTTCCGGCATATAAGGCGCGGTATTTTTCCCCAAAAAAGTCTCAGAAAATCACCCCGCGCCTTATATGCCCAAGGTCAGGGTCATGGGTAGGCTTTTGGTTACCGGCAAGTGGTGGTTTCGGTGCTGCGGTATCGATAAATTGAACTCCAAACACCTCCCCTACAAAACTGGTTCCCAGATTACTTTAGAGTGATTAGTAACTATTATAAATTATAATTTATAGATTACCAAGTAATAAGCAAACCAGCTTCAACAGTTGTAAATAATCGTAAAGTATGAGGGTCATTAGCCCTTGTCCGACAAACCACTCGTTTGTGCATGTTGTCTATTTTATACAACTCGTTGACATTATTACTGTAAACAACAGGCAGCCATGTTTGTTTTGGTGGTTGGTGGGGCAGACAACAGGCTAGGCTGCGCAAGGTCCCACCACTTTCAGCTGCGCTGTGCGCATGGATGAGGATGACGTAAAGCTGTGGCTAGAAAAGGTGTGGTCACGGCGTCTTGGTGGACTCCTCAAAAAGCCGTCGCTTCTCGTGTGGGACCAGCTCCGGTCTCACAAAACAAAGGCCACTAAGAGTAGAGTAAACAGATTAAAAACAAAACTAGCTGTAATACCTAGGTGATTAACAGGTCAATTGCAACTCCTAGATGTGTCGATAAACAAACCTTTTAAGGGGTACATGCGTGAAGAATGGAACAAATGGATGACGCTCCCACAGCATGAACTAACACTAATAGGTCGGATCAAGAGGCCTACAATAGCTCAGGTTTGCCAGTGGGTCAAAAATGCTTGGAATGAAGTTAAAACGGAGACAGTTGTACGGTCTTTTAAGAAGTGTGGCATTAGCAATGCCCCTCATGGCACAGAAGATGACCTTTTATTTTTTTTCAAGAATATGCCTGCCAAAATTGGGGTGCGTCTTATATGCTCGTGCGCCTTATATGCCGGAAAATACGGTACATTGTAGTGAACATCAGTAACTGTATTCAGTTTTATTTCCGATTTACAGTATATAGGTTAAGAACAACAGTGTGTTTATTCCTTTTAAAAAAAATAATTGAGAACAAAGTTTGACTGACATCAGAATGAATTCCGAGCAGACAAAGGGGAGCAAGTGTAGTTTACGCCCCCCTGACGTAAAAGGGGACACAAACTACACTAGGTCAAAGTTGGGGAACGTAAACTACCCTAGTATCTTTAGGAGACATTTTTCAAATGAATCCATCAAATAAAACGTTAAAACTAACGAAAATATTACGACTTAACCTAACTAATCGTCAATATATATATATATATATATATATATATATATATATATATATATATATATATATATAAGCAAGGAACCACAGGGAAAAGGGAACGGAAACACGAAGTCCGAGCGCTTTCGTGATATTTCTTTCGTGATATTTCTCTCTTGTCCCTGAAGATGTGAATATATCACGAAAGCGCTCGGACTTCGTGTTTGCTTTTCCTTTTCCCTGTGGTTCCTTGCTTATTAAAAAGATCACGTGATGTTTTGTGAATTGTTTGCATAATATATATATATATATATATATATATATATATATATATATATATATATATATATATATATAAATTGGATCACCTGAAGATCAGGGTCCCCAGTACCAAATATAATAATAAATTAAATTGAATGCCCGGTTAGGTCAACTGCACGCACTTGACGATTGGTTAGGTTAAGTCGTAATACTTTCGTTGTTAGTGTTAACGTTTTATTTGATTAGGTATATGCGGACAAAGTTGAGGAACGCAAACTACACAAGGATAATGTACGGGAACGGGAACGTAAACTACACTAGGCACCACAGGTGGACGTAACTACGCTTGCTCCGACAAAGGTATGTTTACTGACACTCATAAACGGTAAGAAATATTTATAAATGCTCGAAAAAAGTTTAGAAAACAGCCATTGTTCGGAGGCAAATAATTTTTAAAAATATAGCCAGTCCATAAATTATCTTTACAAATCCAATCTAAATTTGATTGAATTTTTAAAGATAATTTATAGACACCCTGTATATGTACATTCTTGCAACTGTTAATTAAATGAAGTAATTCTAAAATGATGCTGTATGGCTTTAAGTAATTAATATATAGAAAATTACACTATTGGACTGAATAGAAATAGAGGTATAGTCCCCTGCAATAGTTTCGCTCCACCCTCTCCTAGATGTGGAGGCCACGTAGTCCTTCTTTCTTCCCCACCTTCACTCCCTCCCTCTCTTTCTCCCTCTCGCCATCCCCCCTCGTTCTCCCCCTCTCCTTTCGCTATCCCCACTTCCTCTCTCTCTCTCTCTCTCTCTCTCTCTCTCTCTCTCTCTCTCTGTTCCTTCCTCCTGCCTCCTTGTAATTTTCTTTCGATTTACCTTCACTCTTATTTTTCTTTTTACTTCCCCTTCACCTCATACTAATACATGACCCTTCTCTTTCCCGCCTCCCTTGCTCCCCGATTATTACCTCTTCCCGTGTCTTTCATTCCTCCCACCCAATCAACTACTTCTGTCATTTGTGTTTTTGCTTCTTTCCTTTTTACCTTCCCTTCCTAATCCATTCTCTTTTACATAGTAAGTGAATCACTCATCCACTCACGCATTTAATTTTTAATGAAACTTCCTCTATAAATACTGAAAATATATTCACAGCTTCCGAAAATGTTCGTGTATATCAACAATCTTGTTTCTCTTTTAAATAACACCGGTCTGCATGAAAATCGATTTTTTATTTTGAGTTGTGATTCTGAAGCAGTTCGCTGCGCTGAATTCAAAAATGCTACCAGTTTTTTCTATCACCCACAGTTTTAAAGTTATTAGCAAAACAATTTTGGGGCGTTTTGTAATTTTTTACCTTTTTTATCTTTAATTAATTTCGTTTTTTCATATTTTTCAGATAGATAATTCTAACATTACGTCTTTAAAATTTTAATAATGGCTTCTAGAGGATGTACCCATAGTCCAGACATATTTTGTTATATTTGTGGTCGGTATGTTGTTGTAAAACAAAGGACAAATGTAACGACCTTCATTAAGAGAGCTTATCATGCTTATTTTGGAATTAAATTAGGAGATCAAGACAAAAGTTGGACTCCACACAAGGTTTGTCTTACGTGTGTTGCGGCACTAAGGAATTGGAGCAAAGGTAAAAAGAAAAGTTTGCCATTTGGGATCCCTATGGTATGGCGCGAGCCTAGAAACCATACCGACGACTGCTACTTCTGTTCTTTCAATGTTAAAGGTTATAATGCAAAGAATAAAGAGAGCCTTCAATACCCAAGTCTTCCATCTGCAATAAGGCCGGTACCCCATGGTCCAGAAGTTCCTATTTCCCGCCCACCCGAGAGTCTGGATCAATACAATTCAGATTCTGATTCAGCTCCAAATCCAGACAATGATGATGTTTATGAACAGCCAACAGCTGACCGAGATCCTCCTAAACCATTAACCCAAGCCGAACTAAATGACCTAGTCAGGGATTTGAATCTGCCTAAGGACTCTGCAGAACTTTTGGGGTCTAGATTGCAGGAGAACAATTTATTGGCATCCGACACATACTTCGCTTGGTACAGAAATCGTGAGAAAGACTTCGTGCCTTTTTTCGAAGAGGATGGTCCCTTGGTATTTTGCAAGGACATCACAGGATTAGTGTGCAAGCTAGGCATCGAATACCAAACCAGTGACTGGAGGTTGTTTATAGATTCCTCTAAAACCAGTCTAAAAGGAGTGTTACTGCACAACGGTAACAAATATGCATCAATCCCAGTGGCCCATTGTACTCATTTAAAAGAGACCTATGATAACATGAAACTGCTTCTGGAAAAAATTCAGTATCAAAATCACAGATGGATCTTGTGTGGGGATCTCAAAGTCATTTGCATGTTACTTGGGCAGCAATCAGGATACACTAAGATGCCATGTTTCATCTGCGAATGGGATAGTCGAGCACGTGACCAGCACTGGAAGAGGAAAACTTGGCCTCCTAGAGAGAATCTTACCACAGGATCAAAGAACATTTTACATGAACATCTAGTTGAACCAAATAAAATCCTCCTACCACCCTTGCACATTAAGTTAGGCTTGATGAAGCAGTATGTCAAAGCATTGAATAGAGAAGGTGAGTGTTTCAAGTACATTTGTTCAAAATATCCAAAGATTAGCTACGAGAAAATAAAGGAAGGTGTTTTTATAGGTCCTCAAATTAGAAAGTTATTGACAGACGATCATTTCCTGAACACAATGACCAATAAAGAAAAAGAAGCATGGCTTGGTTTCAAAGATGTTGTTGAAAGCTTCTTGGGAAACTACAAAAGCCAAAATTATGAAAGACTGGTGGAAAATATGCTTAAAAAGTTTTGCGCCTTAGGCTGCAACATGAGCCTGAAAGTTCACTTCTTATTTTCGCATCTTGACCGTTTTCCCGAAAATCTCGGAGATGTCAGTGAGGAACAAGGGGAACGATTTCACCAGGACATCAAAACCATGGAAAGAAGATATCAAGGAAGATGGCATACAAATATGATGGCGGATTACTGCTGGTGTCTGCAACGAGATCAGCCTAACGCACAGCATAAGAAAACATCAAAGAAGCACCGGTTTAGTCGTCATTAGTCAGATCTACCTTCGTAGTCTTAAGTCTTTGGAATAAGTCCTGAAATGTTTGCAAGTAAAGAAGGTAATATATTTTTTCTTTCAGTTATTTTTTTATTCTTTCATAAACAAGCAATATGCTTGTCCAAGAGCTTGGAGCTATTTAATTCTGCTTTAATTAGGTTTTACTCTATCACCTAAAGATTTCGTGCTACAAGGGGTGTTGTAATACCTCATTTGTCCCCAAATGTTAACCACCCATTGATGGGAGAGGAGAGAGTATTTTGCTGGGAACGGGACTGGTTGTTATATATATTTACCCTACATTATTATGTAAGCGTTACTGTAGGCTATAACAACAAAATTTATGGTTTAGCATGTGCAATCCAATGTTGGACTCGATAAGATGGTTCACATTTGGGGATAAATGGGGGATTTATGACACCCTGTAGTAAGAAAACCCTACGTGATAGGGAAAAACTAACTATATTTTTGAGATCAGCGCACTCCAATTATATAGACTCACCAACTAGTTTGTAAAAATCGATCGACAAGTTTTCAAATGTGTACTGGCGTAATACACCAAAAACGACGATATTACGAGATCAAACCGTCTGCATGGAATCGCACAATAGCTGAAATTAATCATCGTAATGTAGAGGAATACAACACTTATTACTAAATGATCCCAAAATTCGAAGGACACCGTAATTCGACGTGTCAGATTACGATTCGAATAACATCTAATTTTAAACTATGATTTGAAGCCAGTGACCAAATATATTAAATAATATATATTAATATACCTATATGTAAAAATTAATAATTCTAACATTAATTTTTGCATATAAAGCCTAAAGTCGCCTAACACTCTAACTGCATATAAAATGCAAGTTTGGAAAAAAATTTAATTTTCTTTCTATTTTATTTTTGCTATGTAATTGATGAATTATTTCTTTTTTAAATTACCTAATCATTTTTTAGATTAAGCTTAATCATGAAATCGTGTTAAATTCTGCAATGTTTATTTTTTTATACATTCTTTCTTAGTTCTAAAGGATGAAATCATAGCTTGCTAAAACTCTAAATTAACGCTTAATTTTAAATTTTAAACATTTAATTTTGGCTCATATGCATGTTTAATTTTAATCCATAATAAAATGCCTATTTCACTTTCCATTTTTAGTTAACTCGGCAAATCATAACATCATATCTGTCAATATGCCGTTTAAAAGAAAAATATGATTTCATCTTGAAATATCTGTTTCAGCCAAAATTTATCTTTCTCTTTAAATATTTTGCAAAAAAAAAAATCAGCCTTTTCAGAATAAAAACAACGGGTCAACATTAAACAATAATAATGTTACCAACTTATTAGTACACAAACTCTTGTAATTTTTCAAATTATCATTCTGATCTGACCTAGAGGCTGAAGCATTACCTGTAATATTTTAGAAGCAGTAAAATTCAGTCAAAGGATCCCTTTGTCCTCTCCTTTCAGCCCTCCTTTCTCCAGAGAACATAGTTTTAAAATTAATAAATAATTTCTCAATACGCAAAAAGAAGAAACGGGAACCGTCAGATAATTTAGTAAGTTTTCACAGAATCCTCCGATCCACTACAAGAAGAAATCGGAATGTAGTATAAAAGAAACTACTGCGATTCCCTACACGGTACCAGCTACCCCAGAGTGAGAAAATTCGTTGCTGCCACCTAATCAGAACCCCCTGTCAACCTCGAACCACCCAAGACCATAGACGGAGGGTTAACATATAGAGGGTGGCGCAAAAGTCGCGCATCATAGGAATTTTCAGTATTGATTATAATCTATTATTTTTTTCTTTTAGGTAGAGGATGGCTGCGAAATTAACAATAGATGAGAAGGTGGGCTTGGTTTTAATGTATGGAATACCAGGTACAACAAATCAATGAATCGGTACAGAATTTATATTCTGTACCAATTCATCGATACAGATGTTTCAGGAACAACGAGATGTCGAGCTGCTGAACTGGCTCACCGAGGGGTGACCTAAACCCAAGTGAAAATGTGTGGGCAAATGTGGTTAACGCTTGGGAACCTGGGCAGGAGCGGACATCTCGGCACCTGCCGGAACACACCATGGCAGAGTGGCAACTTTTCCGCACGAACCTACAAGTTATCTACAATCACGTGGCATCTGTTCCAAATAGGCTACGAGAAGTCATTAATAATAATGGAGGATAGATCAAGTATTGAGTAATTGTGTATAATAATGTTATGGTTGTGATGTAGTAAATATATATTTATTTACTTGAACAATTGTCAGTTCCTTATAATTTGAACATTATGTTTCATATGCTCTTAAGAAAATACCTAAATTTATTTGAGTCATGTTTATTTTTGTAATAAAAAAATTGAACTATGTTATCATTATTTCTTCATGGATAGACCTTTTTCTGGATAATCATTTAGTGATGATGCATGGACTTTAAACAGAAATGTTATTGCCTGAGGAAAAGTCGATACTACAGCTTATCTTACACTTTAACTATAACATGGCCACATCAAAATCTTATGATTGAAAGTTTTTAAAGTATCCCACGTTTGTGAAATAACCTAACTATTGTATTCCCTAAATTTACAAATAATGCATGAATAAATTACATAGCCGTCCTAGCATTACCACCAAAACTACAGTGAACAATATACTTATTCTGTCACTGGTTTTCAAAAAATAAAAGTATTACTATGACAACATCTGGATCAATGAGAGAAAGCTACCCCCAGCCTTCTTTAGTTAGCTTTATAAGGCTAACTAACGAAAATTTCACGACCTAACCTAACCAATCGTTAAGTCAACTGTACGCCCTTGACGACTGGTTAGGTTAGGTCGTTATATTTTCGTTAGTTAGCCTTATAAAGCTAACTAAAGAAGGCTGGGGATGGTTTTCTTCCATTGATCCCAACATCTGAGAGGGGGAGGAGGAGAGGGAAGGAGTGAGGGCGGGGAAATGGGGTTTAAGAGGGACTGCGTTTTCCATATTTCGGAGAGAGTGGAGCGGAACTATTGCAGGAGACTGTACATACACTAGTGTTTGTTTCATGAAGTAACAGTCTTTAAAAATTGTTGTGCTAACTTTAAAACTGAGTGTAAACACAGGAGAAAAAATATTTTTAACAAAAAATAGATAAATAAGAAAGGAAATAAATAAAAGAAATACTTAAAGAATAGTAGGCCTCTTAGTAGGCCTCAGGCAAATAAAACTTTTTTCTTTTGCAAGCGAGTTTTCTTAAATTAAAAGAAAACTTTTCCCATGTGAGCTTCAAAGGCTTAAAGAAAACTTTTCACATGAATTCCGATATACTTTCAGCCTTCAGATAACTTTAAATATGCCTTCTGTTGGTAATATATTTTGAATCCAGTATTTACTACCTCACTGTTAAAGTAGACAACGGACATTTTTTAAGAGTACGTAACTTCCATTATAATTAAAACTTATTCTCAATATACTGTAAATAAGCACAGTATTGCAAATTATTTCCTTATATGAAGAATTATTATATATGCAAGTTAAACCAAGTATCCCAACCAGGATTCGACCTCCTGAGTAGGAGTTGCGAGCGGTACCATCACATCCGTCGTCGTGTGATTGTCACTATTGCCAATTTAGCGCATTTCGCGCTAGATCTAGCGCGTCACCTTTCAATCTGGCGCTGAAAATTAGGTTCTAGCGCTCGGACCTAATTAGGCGCTAGAACCTAATTTTCAGCGCCAGATTGAAAGGTGACGCGCTAGATCTAGCACGAAATGTACTAAATTGGCAACAGTGGTGAGAGTATCACTTACGACTTCAAATGGTGAGGGCATTTCTATTTCATACAAAAACCACGCATACTTATGTGTGTTATTCCATATATATATATATATATATATATATATATATATATATATATGAGGGGTCATGCGTCTTAAGGTACCTAAGCGCCAAAATTAAAATTCGTCAGAAATCGCCTCCAAAGTTCAGCAATATTCTGGCAATAGTATCTCTGTTATTAATTGAGCTAAAACGTTCCTTTTTTGGCTAAATTAGAGTTCTAAATATGCTAATGAAGATGTTGATGAGTTTTTGGAATAGATTTTCATATTTTATATTTCATATATATTTTTTTTTATTTTTTTATTTTCTTATTATGTCGAACTTTGGGTGAACTTTTGGCTGGCGATAGAGGTGAAAAAAGTAGTTCGCTTCATAAGGTTTTCAACCATACTTCTAGTGTCGTAAGGTCATTATAACCCAAACCACGCGATAGAGGAAGGGTGAAAATAGTGATATCCATCAAAAACACGTTTTCGCCTTAGGTACCTTAAGACGCGCGACCCCTCATATATATATATAATATATATATATATATATATATATATCAAGCATTAGAAATGTTGTATTTTTATATACTGAAGGCAGTGTCTTTATTTTATCGGTTTCATAGTAACTTTATTCTTATAGATCATGTCGTAGAAAACCAATAAATTTTTACGACCACAAACACCGACGCAAATTTCAAAAGACGGAGATAAAAACAAAAGATTTCACAACAAAGGAAATCTGAATTGGATATGAATGTGTGACGAGAGAGAGAGAAAGAGAGAGAGAGAGAGAGAGCGTGTTTATCCTGACTCTTAAATAGTGTGTGTGTGTGTGTGTGTGTGTGTGAACGAATTCGGGTCAATAGAGCGGGAAAAATTAATAAGAAGGATCCTTCTTCGAGAAGAAGGCTAGATTTATTTGCTTATTCCATGATATAAGTTGACGCAAATTTAAGAAGTTGATGTCGGTTATGTTACAAAGGTTCCTCAGACTGATAGTTTGTATAATATAATAAGTAAATGCAACCGTGATAGAAAATATATGCGCCAATATTTCTAAGAATAGAATTAAACATTAAGTTGCCTTCCGTACATCTTTTATCTTTTATGTAAACAGAATTAAAAAGAAAAACTACATGTAACATTACACGCTCTAATCTCCGGTCTTAAACGTGAATAATATTGTCTCAAATCGCCATAATCCCGAGTTTAATTAATAGATCGCCTGAGCCGAGCAGTGGCAGAGAGCATCAGACTCCCTGGGTCGATCCTCACAGAAAAAATATAGTTTGTTTAAGAGGGTCTAAGGGGTGCAAGGGGTCTGTATCGTCGAGACAACCAATCTGACGCCATCAGGGTTAGGGGAAGAAATAGGGAAGCGGATTTTGCTTTAAATATAAATAAATGGTCGAATAGGTTTGTTTGCCGAAATCAGATGGTACTCGATCAGTGCTTTTGTGTGTATTTTTTGCCTTCAATACCTCCAGTCATTTCATCCTTCATTTTTTTAATTACTATTTAGTTAATAAATAATGAAACGAGAAATTGCGACATGTTTTTCTATTTAAAACAAAACTGAATTAAAAACGCTTTAAATTAATTGCGGTAATAGTTATATTAGTCACACAATTTTAATGAACACAATAAAAATTTAATTACATTTTTATTTTTTCTATACAAAAAAGGAGGGATTTTTGCGGAGCTTCATGAGGAGGTTATAATATATGAAACAGAATTTACCAAAGTTGTGACTTGGTTGACTTCTAACATGGTGGACTCTTTCTAAACACCCCCAAAACAAATTTTAGGATTTTTAGTAACAAAAGAAATTTGCATGTTAATGAAATGAATATGGAAAAATAGGTATAAACGAATGTACCGTAACGAAATTTCTTGGGTAATGCTGACAAGAACTCGCAGTGGAAGTGCCATGTTAGTTATATACAGTATCTAAACCATTGGTTCCCAACCTTTTTGAAGCGATGGCCCACTTGAGCTGATTCGAATAAATCATGGCCCACCTCCCATGTTGCTAAGCTGGTATCATGTTTATATAGGCTTTAATAAGCAAATTTCTGTTATTAACATTTATTAACATGATGCTAAAAGACAAGCAAGTGGGCCATGGCCCGCCAGTTGGGAACCAGTGATCTAAACAGTGTTGCTATAATGTTTACTTAAATTTAGAAATATAGTTCCTAGACAGGTTTTATTAACTCTATATCATACTCTTGTTCTTCTTCATATGATGTACTGCAATCTTAACAACGCATTATATACTATTTTCATTATTCAAAAGCGATCAATAAGGATATTATTAAATGATGGTTCTCTTGATCATACAAGTACATTCTTTAAAGAATTAAAATTATTCAAGATCAAAGATATAATCAAATTGGTACCTTTTATTTACTGACTTCAATTCTCATCTCAGATTCTTCATCTCAAAAATAAATTATTTTCGTAGATTTGACATTATGGAATAATTTTAGCACAAATCTTAAAAATATTTCTAATTTAAGTACGATTAAAAAAAAAAGTTGAAATTTATTTTAATAAAGGAATACTGATAAAATGTACGCATACATTTTAAGATTAAATGTGCATACTTACTATACATTACTTATCTAAATTCCTGTATTTACTGTTAATTCTTAATACCGTACATTTCGCAATTCCCTTCGCCCCTCCTTTCTGCCAGCTAGCCAAGAATCTCTCCAACAACTTTACTTGTTCTTCTTTCTCTCCTCTTTTTCCATTCCGACGACTCAACTGCTGTCTCTTCTCCTGATAAAGCTGAACTCTTCCCTCAAACTTTCACCCCCAACTCAACCCAGTGCTGTTCCTCCATCTCCTCCTCTCTCTGATTTAAATATGTATGAAATTAGAATTTCTTCTAAAGATGTTTCTTCTGCCCTATCTGGGCTTAATTCTAAGAAGACGTACGGTCCTGATGGTGTCCTTCCTGTTGTTCTCAAGAACTGTGCTTCTGTGCTGACACTGTGTCGCCTTGTCAAACTCTTTCGCCTTTGTCTTTCATCTGGTACTTTTCCCTCCTGCTAGAAGTTCGCTTTCATTCAGCCTGTCCCAAAGAAGGATGACCGCTCTCAACCCTCCAACTGTCGTCCAATTGCTTTGATTTCTTGGCTTTCTAAATTGTTTGAATTTATCCTTAATAGGAAGATTCTTAAACACCTCTCTTCTCACAATCTTCTTTCAGATGGTCAGTATGGATTCCGCAAGAGACGCTTGACTGGCGATCTTCTTGCATGTCTCTCTGACTCTTGGTCATCCTCCTTTCGGGATTTCGGTGAAACTTTTGCTATTGCGCTGAACATGCAAAGCTCTTGATAGAGTTTGGCACAAATCCTTAATTTCCAAACTGCCCTCCTTTAGTTTCTATCTTTCTATCTGTGTCTTCATATGTGATTTCCTCCCTGGCCGATATATAGCTACGATTTAGATGATCACTGTTCTTCTCCAAAAGCTATTAATTGTAGTGTTCCTCAAGGTTCTGTCCTGTCACCCACTCTTTTCCTTTTATTTATCAATGATCTATTAAGTCGCACTTCCTGTCCTATCCACTCCTTTGTCGATGATTCCACTCTTCACTTCTCCCGCTTCATGAAGCGTCCCTTTCAACAGACACCCAATGCTCCCCGTGCGACGGCTATGATACACCTGACCTCTGATCTTTCTATTATTTCTGATTTGGGCAGAAAAACCTTGTTGCTTTCAATGCCTCAAAAACTCGTTTCTTTCATCTGTCTACTCGTCACAATCTTCCACACAACTACCCTCTTACCTTCAACAATACACAACTCAATCCTTCCTCTTCTTTTGACATTCTTGGCGCTTCCTTTTCTCGTGATCTTTCCTGGAAAGATAACAGATACTCTCTTTCTCAAACAGCTTCTAAGAGTTTAGGTATGCTGTTCCAGCTCCGCAATTTCTTTACCCCCACTCAGTTGCTGTCTCTGCACAGGGGTTTTGTCCGCCGTTGTATGGTGTACGCTTCTCAAGTGTGGGCTGGCTCAACCCACACAGTCGTATTTGACCAGGTGGAATCAAATGCTTTTCATTTCATCAATTACCCGGCACTTACTGACTCTTCAATCACTTTATCTTCGCCGCAAGCAATGTTGCTTGACTCTATTTTCTATCGCTATTATAACGGACAGTGCTCTTCTGAACTTCTGAACTTCTGCTCCTTAAATTCCTTTAAGGAGAGCACGCATTACTAGACTTTCGAGGCATCCTCATTCCTTTTCTGTCGAACTTTCTGACGCTTGGGTTAATCAGTACTTTCAATCTTATATTTACTCAACCGGTCAACCCTGAAACAATTTTCTTGAATTCATCTTTCCCCCTGTCTATGACCTCCATTCTTTCAAACACAGTGTCCAGGCATCTCGAAAACCTTGGATCTTTTCTCCCTCAATGGGAGGGGCGTTTTTGCGGACATTCACCCTTCGCTCCTCCTTCCTGCATAAAAAAAAAATATATATATATAACTTATATATATATATATATATATATATATATATATTATATATATATATATATATATGCATTTAACTGCAATGACCACGCAGTATATAAATGAATAGAAACGACATAATATTAAGGAACGTTTCTGCACACGCGGAAGAGAAATAACGAATAAATGAAAAATGAGGCGAACCGCCCGGGAATCGAACCCAAGGCCTTCCAAGCGCATCCAACCGGCAATTGGAAGGCCTTGGGTTCGATTCCCGGGCGGTTCGCCTCATTTTTCATTTATTCGTTATTTCTCTTCCGCGTGTGCAGAAACGTTCCTTAATATTATGTCGTTTCTATTCATATATATATATATATATATATATATATATATATATATACAGGGTGTCCGAGAATTATCTGTACAATTTTTGGCTGTTATTAAAAGTCAACCATGAAGTGTAGAAATTCCAGTGTTGTCCCATTTTACAGAGAATCTCATTAAGTTTTTTCTGATACCAAGTTTTGACAAGTTTTTTAGAAATTCCAGTGTGTCCGAACATTATCTGTACAATTTCATCTTTCAATAAAATTCTTGATAACACACGTAAAATTCTTAAACAAGATTATTTAGAATCTGTATTTTCAAAAGTTTATTTTATTAAAGTAACGTTGTTACAAACATTCAATATGTGCACCATTAGTGATTCGCAAAACATCCAATCGATACTCCAAATGTTGCCATGTACGCTGCAGCATATCCACATCAATTCGCTCAATAGCAGCTGTGATTCTTGCTTTTAAATCATCAATGTCTGTCACCCGCGTACATTTCTAAAAAACTTTCAAAACGTGGTATCAGAAAAAACTTAATGAGATTCTCTGTAAAATGGGACAACACTGGAATTTCTACACTTCATGGTTGACTTTTAATAACAGCCAAAAATTGTACAGATAATTCTCGGACACCCTGTATATATATATATATATATATATATATATATATATATGATATTTGTCAAAAAATACGTTAAACGCTGTGTATATTTAAATCTAAATTAATAAATTTCGGTAAAGGTATTAAGCCAAAGAGGGTTAACGTTTTTCATATTACGTGAATAATTTGTGAATATGAAAGTATAATTAAATATATTTGCTAAATACGCTCTGAAATGTTGTTCCTTCTATCAAGGTGTGAGTGATGTGTGTGTGTGTGTGTGTGTGTGTATGTGTGTGTGTGTGTGCGTGTGTGCTTGAATGCTTTGTCATATGACGGTAGGAGGAATGGTTGGTTGAATTAGGTGGTTGCGTAACTAGTGTGAACTCTAAATATATGATGGTGCGGCAGTATATCATAAAATGTATCTCCTCACTTTACACCCACAATCTCTCAATGTGAATCGTCGTTCGTGGTTGAAGGACGTTGAACGAAATCATCAACTATTTTGTTTTTTTCCCATTTACAGAAGATACTCGTTTTTGGTAATACTGTATTTAATTTTTAATTTTGGAAGGTATGATTCATTATTAGGGTTGTCTTCACAAGATTGTGTTTATTAATATGTGTTTATTTATATGAACGTTATATTTGATACAATTTCAAATATCAGAAGTGAAGATTATATTAAAGATAATTAAGAATTATTACACTTCTTGCTTATGTAGAGTTGAGCTGTTAAATGCTGTCAAAATTGAGCAGACATTCATTGGGAATAAGTTTACTTTGGGTGCCGATCAAACTCTGCGATGTACGTTTTGTAAATTTTAAATTTGATCTTTTAATTTGGACGGAGACCTGACCGCGGCACAAGACAGCAGCTCAGCTTTGAACGTATGGGATTTTGTAAGCTTTATATACAAGTGTGTGTGTGTGTGTGTATATATATATATATATATATATATATATATATATATATATATATAAGGGCGGATTTCATCATTTCAGTAAGAGGGGGCCAAAGAAAAAAGGGCACCTCCCTAAAATAAAAAAGGCACAGTACTAAAAAAATTTTCTTAAAAGAGGACCACCAATGAGCGAATATAAAATTAATTGTATTGTTTTATTAGCTCAGTCTCATTCAAATATGACAAAATAAAAATCTAATTTGGGTACAACAGTTATCACAGAAAATTTTTCAAACAATTACAAATATCTTGCCAATTGAAAGAACTATGAGAATAAGATGAAGATAAAAATAGGGATATGGCTGCACCAGTACAAAGGGTACCTATGAAAACCATTACAGCTACAAATTTGGAAGTACAATGTATACGGATAAAGACTCCAAATAGAATTTGAATAAAATAAAATAATCATGATGTATTTACAAAAACAATTAAAATTTGTTTTCAGAGGCATATACATCATTCAAATAGGGCACTTACACTTGAAGACAGGGCACTTGCAAGAAACTGAGGGGGGGTTCCAGACGTCGCCCCCCCCGTAGATCCGCCCTTGTATATACTACATGTTATTTAGGTTAATGTTGTTGGTGTTATCGATTACAGGTTTATATGAACTGTGTTCATTAGTGTTCAGTTAGTCATTGAGCTCCAGCTGATGATGAATCCATGACGAACTCCTCTTAGAGTCCATGATGTCTGATTGAGTGTAGGCAATGAATGATGAGGTGTTCTGTAACTTCGATCACTGTATTTGATCAAAGAGATGCCATAATGAATGCAAATACATATCAAAATCAATATGGAAAGTTTGAAAGTTTGAAATATTTCCCACTAGAGAAAATAATTTTTTTTTTGCAGTGTCTCTTCACTACTCATTAAAATTTTACTTCTCTCTCAATAGAAATGGGGAGCAGGATTGGGCGGGGAATTGAGGAATAAAATAACACTATGTAGCTGATGAGTCATCATTTGCTAATGCAAACGTGCAGGCATGGATTTAATTATTCAGAAGGTTAAAGTATGTTTACACCGTTATTTCTCTGATAAAGTACATGGAAAATTTTAATATAATTTTGAACTGAAATTCGCACTCTTCATACGTCATCTGTAGCATTAGCTATGCAGGCAGCCAGGAAATCGGTAAGTGGTTTTCCTGTTTTAATTCTTTAGTAATTTTGTTTCATTTTATCTAGTCAATATATATTTTTTAATTAAAAACGTTAATAATAACTTTAATAAATAACTTTCGCACGATATCTTATTGATTGAACGTCACATATACGGAATAAAAAGAAATATCCTTGGTTGGTTCAAATCGCACCTGGCAATAGTCGTTAATAAATTAGATTAAAAGATAATTTATCCGAGAAGGAGTTACAAACTAGTGGGGTCCCACAAAGATTTATTTTTGGGCCATTACTATTTCTAATTCACGTCAACAATTTTCAGCTCTCAGCTACATTAAATTGCGTACAAGATACAAATGATACCACACTTACTACTTCCCATCATAATTTAAACAGTTTGATAAATGAAACGAACAGGCAATTAGAGCATGTGTATGGATGTAGGTCTGCTAATAAACGTTTATTAAACCTGACAAAGTCACCTTATATATGAGTAACACCACAAAACGTAAGTACAAACTATCAAATAAAAATTGGAAATACTACTCTTGCAAGGATGAATGAAGATAAAGTGTTTGGTATTAATTTAGGCGAAAACTAAATTTCAAAAGTCTGTACAACATATCAAATCCAAAGTATCAAGATTTCTATTCATATTATTTAAACTAAAAAATACTCTTCCGGAAAACGCACTTCTTTCCCTGTATTTTTCCTTCATCCACCCACGTTTATTATATTGCATTACAACATGGTGTAACTCAAGGAAATATATAAAACATCCCTTCGAAGTATTTTTTTTTAAAGTTATTATTATTATTATTATATTATTATTATTATTTGCTGTTACTATTACTACTACTTGTCATTTTCAGTTTTCTTATGTAAAAAACAAACTGAATCCCATTAATTTTGCCTAAAAAGCTTCCGCGCTTCCAACGACATACTCAGATTAGAAAACAGTGAATAAGTTAATGCTATATCAAATATCAAAATTATACAGAAAAATATTGAAAAATATTGGAAAACTGTCACTTGTATTTTTTTTTTTAATAATGGTTTTTGCCTTGTTTGCTTAATTGTTGGTTTATTTTTGTGGAAGTAGTCGTGCCCTAGAAAACCAATGTGTTTAGTAGCCAATCATTAAAAAGCAAAGTCATCGAATATAACTATTTTTCACCAATGCTAATTAGTTTGTTTAACTAGTTTTTCGATGAACGTCTTTCTGCACCTGAAAAGGTTTGTATTATTACCTCACCTAATGAACGAAAAAATCTGTAAAGGTAACCACGAACCATTGTGTTTCTAACCCACATCACGTCGAAGATAGTAAAACAGCTTAGCCTTCAATGAATGAACACCAACACACCCCAAGACAAAAAAAACACACGCAGTCAATCCATCCACGAGCGTGGAGGGACGACCCTCTCAGAGGGAAAAGTCAAGGGTTAAAGTCCATGAACAGTAGGGTGCATCATGCTCATTGAAGCGCGAATTTCAAGATTGGCAGTATGTATTCCTATGTAAAATTAAATTTTAGGAGGGGTTTCTTTTCTTGAATGTTTGCTAAAAATCAAGTTTAAGTGTTCAAATTTCCACTTTTTCGTTTTCTGGTTATGTACAGAACAGCTGTGCAGGACATACACTGTAGTACAAATGTAACAGACCGGTTTCTTACCAAAACAAAACCATTGTAACAGCTGTTATAGGCTACTAGAGTTTCACTGTGATACTTTTCTATGTTTCAGATACAAAGCTTGGTGAAGATTGTGTAGCCACCATGGCTAAGTAAGGACGAAAGACCATAAAAAGTTCTGGTTCAAAGCTGAGTGATCTGGTGGGTCCTGGCAAGCAGTTATTTCCCGCAGAAGTTCCAACCTGGAGAGTTGTGTTTCAGAGAGGAATCCTCCTCCAGGAGGAGAAGCTGCTTCTGGATGATATGAAGAGAACTCAGTACTCTCTGCAAGATTTGGCTAAGGACTTGGCATCACTGGTACTGGCACAGTGACGCAAAAGCAATGCCAAATTCACTCCTCCTGTGATCATTCAAGAGAGATCCATTGCCAGGAAGATTCTTGTCAGGTGGAATGAAATGATTAACCTAGTGAATGGCAGAGTGAAGGCTGCAAAGAGAGAGAAGAGAATATCTGAACTTGATACATTGTTTGACATAACCTGAAGACATGATATCACTCTCTGTGGAACTGAAGTATCTGGCTGCTGCTGCTAGAGTTCATGTCAACTGTGACTGTCCTCTGCCTCAGAAGATTCCAAAGCTAGAGCTAGAGTGGCTCCATTACCAGAGGATCAAGACCTCAGAAGTTTCTGGCTTCTGGATGGCATCTGTTGATGTGAAGGAAACAGTGAAGCAGGTGAAGGCTGCTAAGAGGAAGGAGGAAGAACAGAAGGCAGCTGAGAAGAGAAACAGAAAAGAGGAAGAAGAAAAGGAGCTACTGCTTAGAGCTGATGATGATGATGAGGCGACTTCCTTGCAAGAGTCTCCAGGCAGAGCAGCTCCTACTGCTGACACAGATTTTTCCAGTACTGCACCAGGCACAAGCTCCAGTGTCAACACTGGCAAAGTCTCCAACTCTGCCAGGAGGAACTACATGGATATCTCAAGCACTGCTGCGGCTGCAGTCAGGTTCAAGGTGGCAAACACTCCTGCAGCAGCCATTGCAACTGGTTTCTTGCAAGACCTCGTCAAAGCTGGCCATCTATCTGCTGATAAGGTATATCTAGCTGTTGACAGGATGAAGATGTGGAGGGGCAAGGAGTCTATAATAGATGCCTCGGTAGAGGCCCTGGAGAAAAGGACAGAGGGAGAGGAGATCAAAGGAATTTTCTTTGATGGAAAACAAGATAAGAAGACAAAGATCATGAGGTACAATGAAGAAACTGGCCGCTTCCATCCTGATATTACAACTGAAGAGCACTATAGTTTTATCTGGGAACCTGAAGGGAAGTATCTCTTCCATTGTACACCAGAAGAACCTGAAGGAAATGAGAAACCTGC
This sequence comes from Bathynomus jamesi, assembly GCA_023014485.1. Classification (NCBI taxonomy): domain Eukaryota; kingdom Metazoa; phylum Arthropoda; class Malacostraca; order Isopoda; family Cirolanidae; genus Bathynomus; species Bathynomus jamesi. Next base: position 298,957 of record JAJOZX010000388.1, read on the forward strand.
ACTGAAGATAGCTCAGGCTCTGTTTGAGTGGATTAGTGCTCATGGTGCTAAAGATACTATTGTGGTCCTTGGTGGTGACTTCACCAACACAAACACAGGACCTGATGGAGGAGCCATCACTCACTTGGAGAGACTGCTAGGTCACAAGTGTCACTGGCTGATATGCCAGTTGCATATTAATGAACTCAGCCTCAGGCACATGATCCTCAAGCTTGATGGTCCCTACACGCACAAGTCTATGTTCAGTGGCCCAATAGGAAAACTTTTGGAGAAGATTAATGACATACCTGTCAACTTTAGCTTCAAGGCTCTGCCAGGAGAAGAAGATATAATTGAACTGCCAGAAGACATTGTACAGAACCTTAGCACTGACAAGAAGAACTGCTACCTACTGATCAAAGCTTTCAAGATAGGAGATTTGAGCAAGGAAGTTGCTGGTCTGAAGTGTAGCCCACTGAATCAGTTACGCTGGCTGACTACAGGTGAGGCTCTGTTGATGCTGTGGATGAGGCAGCATGGTCTGAAGGGGGAATTGTTGAAGCTGGAGGTGCTGCTGAAGTTCTGCCTGGACTTCTACTTCAAGATGTATTTTGAGATCAAGGTGAAGCATCACATGAGGTATGGACCTCACCATATTGTGACCACTCTGGGACTGCTGAGAAGCCAGACCTCTGAAGTCAGGAACATAATCACTCATGTGATAGTTCGTGGAGCATATCATGCTCACAGTGAGAACCTCATTGCCTCTCTCCTGTGCAGTGAGGATGAGGAGGAGAGGGCATGGGGGGGTTGAGATGATCAAGAAGATCAGAGGTCAGTCTGAGTATGGAGACATGAGTCTGAGAACTTATAGAAACCCTAAACTGAATCTTGATGCCACTTCTCCAATTACTCTGATTAATTGGGATAAGGAGAAACTGTATGAGCCACTCTTCACTTGTAAGATGTCAAGAGGAGAAGTTGAGGAGCTTCTCAGGTCTCCACTTGAAGTTGAGAACTTCTCAGTTCACACTCAAAGCTGTGAAAGAGCATTCCAGGAAGTGTCAGCTGCAGCTCATGCAGCGTATGGGCAAGAGAGAAGAGATGGATTTGTTCGTGCTAGGATCGATCACAGAGAATTGTTGCCAGTTTTCAAGTCAAAGCAAGACATTATGAGCATGTTTTAGATCTCTACAAGACCTGCTAGACAAATCAAGATGCTTTCAGAAGAAAAAATCTCAAAACATTCAGTTGACCAGTATATTATTACAAGCTGGGGATGGAGGAAGGACTTATACAAATATTATAGAAGAATTGCAATTGCCAGAAAAAAGTTGAACGTCACAGCAGCTTGCGGAAAGGTGGGGGCAGCTGCCATCACACTCAGTGATGCCGAAAAGAAAATAAATAAAAATTGGTGGAGGCGTTTCTAAAAAAAGAAAATGCAAGAACAAGAAAGAAGAACAAAAAGATTCTGCCTGATGAAGAGAACAGCCGCGAAATGTGGTGTGTAGGAGACTAAAAATCACACAATTCCTTAGTTTTGGGCCATTTTGGGTGATTTTGGTTATTTTAGGGGTTATGAACCACTTTGGCTGATCTTAAATGGGTCCAAGCCTGCCCATAGAAATGCTTAAGGGTGTATGTAAGCAATATGGAACATATGGAGGTCATTTGAGGCTACCAAGTCTTTGAAATTGGCCAAAAATCCCATTTTTCGACAAAAAAGTGCGATTTTGAACACTTAAATGAGATTTTTCGCAAAAGTTGCAGAAGACGAACCCCTCTTAAAATTCAATTCTACATAGGAATACATACTTCCAATCCTGAAATTCCAAGTTTTTCAATATTCGACCTGAGCATGATACACCCTAATGAGCAGGCCCTTCCCTGGGGCTTCGTACCCCAGTGTCCATACCCCGTAAGCAAAGAACCAAACTCTCGGTGATCAAGCGTACAAAGTTTAAATATCTATAAAAATTACATCAAGCCTGGTCATCAACTTTCTATAACCTTTGATGTTGTCCCATAGCACAAGGGCACGACTCTCAAGGGTGGGTTGCCTGCTTGTGTTTATCTTGGTGCCCTGCTGGAGTTCTGTGTGTCGTCCTAACTTGTGCTGTGTTTTGTCGATGCTTGTGCGGATTTTACTACTATTGACTGTACTTCTACTGCGAGTTATATATATATATATATATATATATATATATATATATATATATATAATTATATATATATATATATATATAAGTAATGCGCCTCGGTGGTGTAGTGGTTAGCGTCGCTGACTACGAATCCATCGGCCCCCAGCAAAACCCAGCTGATCATCCTTCCATACAATAAAGAAAGTGGTTGGTAGATAAATGGGTACCTTGGGTAGCCTAGTGGTTAAGGCGCTGGGCTGCTGGTGGGGCGTGGTTCGGATTCTATGTTAAACTGTAGGTCTAAGGTGGCGTGAAAAGCTTGACCTTCGTCAGAATGAACAATTCGGGCGGAAACAAACCAAAGGTTACCAAAGGTTAAGTATATTGTGTGTGTGTGTATGTGCACGCAGTAATTGTTTCGGAACAATATCTAAAATTATATTTCACAGTTTCCTCAGTCACTACCAATTTATCATAATGAAGACCAAACATCTTGTATCATTCTAGCTACAGTGAATACACGCGCTACGTTTCACCAATAAAATCTGATGTTTTTGTTTTTTCTTAATTTTATCTCGTGCGGCATAGAGTCCATTACATTTAGCACTGAGTCGTCGTATGCTTAAGAAGATTTGGAATTTCCTTAGAGAGAAAATTATGTATTTTGAAATTAAAGTGAAATGGGAAATCTTTCAGAAGTTATTTAACAGATTTATTTCATGTAATTTGTTTTACTCCCGAGAGAGTACTGTATTCTCTGTTCAGTGTAGATGGGAAAGTTTTGCTTTACGATTTAAAAAAGAAAGTTAAAGAAGTTAAAAATATATCGTCTTTAATGTTTCTCATACAGTTTAAAATATCCTAACGATAGCACGAACAGTTGAGCAGTAGACACATATAGTCATTTTCCGTAGTTCAATTCTCTGGTTAGGATTTGAACTTCCATATGTAGTTTTACGTAATGTATATAGTTTTATATAATTTATTCATATAAGAATTTTATATTAACTTAATATTAAATTGAAGTATAGTGAATGAATTCAACAACGTAAATTTTCATATTAGAATTAATTTCTTTTATTTTCACATTTTTATTTTAGCAATTTCGGCTTAAAAATTGGATCTACAATACTTCCGTAAATTGTTGATTTAGTCTCTAATTAGGACAGAAGATTTTCTTTTTGACGCCGAATTTTTTATTTTTTTTGTAGTGTTAAGTTAGAAATATGTGTATCTGAAATGTTACCAATTTGTACCAGTCGTTCATCAAGGGTTAAAATTTGTAGAATTCAAAAATGTATTTATCATAATTGGACGAAATTTAGCTCTCCATTCACTACTTACTTAATTTGTTTCAGTGAAACTAACGAAATATCGAAATATCGCAATAACAGTTTGCTACTGACGAATTAATTGAACATCCTTCAAAATAAAACTTTAATAAAAACAACCTCTCATCATTCATGAATATAATTAACGAATTTAGAGCTTAAATTCGCAAATCTCGGGCAGAAAATGGCTTATGTACTCTTCCTCCGCGAAGTTATTTGCTATATAAACTTCTCTTTATATTTACACGAATTATTATGAAAAAGTAATTTTTATCATTGAAGTGTGCAAGATTTTTTTCAACTTCAGAACTACAAAAGCACTTAAAGAAGCTAAACTTTGAACATCTTTCTTCCTTAAATTATCTTACACATGTATACCGTATAAAGTATGCACACTCAGTTGCACAGTATATGTAATCAAAAGCCTAATCATTTAAATCAATAACCATTCACTAATTGATTAATCTTAGGGCCAAACTGAGTTTTACAATTGTCACTATTTATGAATTAAACATTTGCAAATTAAAAAAAGAAGAAAAATTTTATAATCATCACAGAAGCTGTAATCACACTACATATATACTAAAATAGTAATAATAATATTAAAGAGAAATCACACTCGCTGAAGAATGAAGCGACATCTGGTAATTAGTGTATGCATGCGCGAGTGTGTGTGTGTGTGTGTGTGTGTGTGTGTGTGTGCGTGCTGAAAGTAACATAACCATCAAATTTTCTAACTCCAAAGACGATTACTTCCCACTCAAAGTCATTCCCATTCCTAGTCGCTGTCCTCGGTTTACTCTCACTCACCGTCATTCCCATTCAATTCCGTGCCCAAGAATGGGAAAATGAGAAAGTGAGAATCTCATACGAGGCATTTTCAAATAGGTCTTTTCCCAATTCATGTCATTCTCGTTCTCACCCACGGTCTTTTTCAATCGTAACGTAACTTAGGTTACGATTGGTTAGGTTAGGTTCTGATTGGTTAGGATACGATAAGTTAGGTTTTGGTTCATACTCTTATTGGAGTTAGTAAGCTGGGAAATGGGGCATCGTCCTGATGCATGCCAGACATTACAAGTTATCGGACAAGGTTGCATCCAAGGGTTCTCTTTAGAATGCCAACCGTACCCTTCAGTGCGGCAATTTGCACCTCAGTGGCTTTTAGCTGGCCAAGAATTGCCTTTGGATTAGATTTTAAGTTCTTTTTCATGGGTCCCGTGGCGCCTATTATGATGGGTATAATGGTCACCTCTTTGAGTCCTCAGTTTCTTCTGATGTCATATATTAATGCTTGGTACTTGGTGACATTTTCTCGCTCAGCTTTGTTGAGGCCATAATCATTTGGGACACTTACTTCAATTAAGGAAGCCTTCTTTTCTTTTTTGTCCCATATTATATGTCCGGCCTCACTGCAGCATTTTCTATAAAATATCCAGTTGGGACGATATGGTCATAGTAGATGAAGTTGTTGTTTCCAGTTAAGGGTGTGGGCTCATGGTCCCATACATTTTTTCTGCAGTCTATTAGTATTGTAGAGCATATGGTCCAGTGTAAGTATTTACAAATTTTATTTTGTCTTGTGGTGTAGTATCCATCTGCCATGAGCACCTTACATCCAGATATGAGGTGCCCAACACTTTCGACCTCTGTGTGGCAGAATCTGCACGTGTCGTTATTTGATAAGCCAGACATTTTGTTAAAGGCATTTGTTATTAGGGTGAGATCTTGTGCAGCTAATATTACTCTCTCTTGGTCGTATTGCAGCACTCCCTTCCTTAGCCATTCCAGTGAGCTTTCCTTGCTGATGTAGTCTTTCTTCAATTCTTGATGACAGAATCCAGCACGCTGATGTTGATCCCACTCTTCCTCACTGTTGGAAAGGATATTTGTGTTGAACCTGTCACGACGACTCCTGGAGATCTTCGTGGCTGGGTTTTGGTCTGATTCTACCTCATCGACCAGGCACTCTCCTCCGAAGTGCTGCGCCTGCTTTGTTATTGAGGTCTGTTGACTGGTTCGGTTGTCGTGATGATCGCGGATGATTACAATGGAAGGGTTTGAAGAGCTTCCTAGGTACTGTTCCACACTAACAATTATTGAACGGTGCAAATAGTTTATTTCAGCGAGCCCTAAACCTCCATATTTTCTGGGGCGGCATTGATTTCTATAGGTGACCTTATTTTCCTGGTTTATTGCAGTTATTTTGTTTTTGTTTGTTAGTTGAGTTTTACTGATCTTTTCCACTCTACGTACAATCGTACATACTCCCTTCCAATTTTCTCCCGCATCTTACTGTGTTGTATCACATCGTTTTCTTCTATACCTAGGTATTTGTAGGGGGTGTCCTCTTCCAGATCTCTAATATCATTCTCTATATCCAGATGAATGTTCTCTGTTTGCGCCTTTTTCCCTTTCCTTAGTGTGCATTTGGCACATTTATCAAGATTAAATTTCATTCTTATGTCTGTGGAGAAAGTATGCACTATCTGTTGTAGTTGTTGTAGGTTGCGATCCGAGTCTGCATATAATTTTAAGTCATCCATAAACAAGCGATGGTTAATAGGTCTGGGTTTATTTGTCTGGTTTGGTTTAGGTTATAGCCGATGTTACTGTTTTTTAGTTTTTTAAGAGTTTGCTTAAAGGGTCCAGAGAAACAGAAGAAGAGGAGAGAGACTATCCCTTTGGAATATACCCCTCTGTATTCTAATGCCAGGGATGGTTATTTTTCCTTTGCTATAGTTTAGGGTGATGGTAGTTTTCCACATATATATATGTGGTTTTCTATTATAGGGGAGACTATCAAAAGCCTTCTGATAGTCTATTCAAGCTATGCTTAAATTTCTATCGCTCTTCCTCCAGTCTTCCAGGATGGTCTTGTTTATTAAGAGCTGGTCCTTTGTGCCGAAACAGTTTCTCTTACATTCTGCTTGTTCTTTCTCTAGGTAGTGTCCCAATTCAAGATGGTCGTATATTCTGTCGGCATTTAGGCCAGTGAATAGCTTGTAGGTGGTGATGAGGCAGCATATGAGCCGATATTTGTTTGGGAGCTGCGTTTCTGCTGTCTTAGGGATAAAAGTAGTGTCTCCGCAAGTCAGCCATTCTGGTGTTGCCTCTTCTTCTTTAAGGATTTTATTGAAACATACACTCTAATGGGGTTATTTGTTTTAAATAGAAATTTGGTAATTTTTCTGGACCATGTTTTTTTAAATTAGAAAAACTTGCCAGTCTATACGCAATTCTACTGTGAGTTATGTATCTCTTCCATTTCCGAGTTATTTTCATTTGCTGTTCTTATGTTTTTTATCCATTCTGCATTTTCATTATGATTTTCAGGGTTTTCGAAAAGAGATCTCCAGTAGGTTTCTAGCTGGACATCATTTGGTGGTTCTTTAACTTCAATATTGTCCTTGAGGAGTGTTCGATAGACGTTCCTTGGGTTTGCAGTGAATTGGCGATTATGGTTTCTCATGTCTATTTGAGGTTGCTTGTTTTTTATTTTCCTTGCTATGACTGGGATTTCCCCTTTCAATTCCAGTGCCTTGCCGTGAAGCTGGTTATTAATGATTTTGTATTTCCTCTTTATCTTTTCTATTTCTTTTTTGTCTTCCATGGGTTACTGGGGATTGAATATACTATTTTATCTGGTTCAGTTCTCTTCTGGTTTGTGTTAGCCGTTTATGAATTTTAGTTCCCACGGGGGAGGGGTCTTTAATTTTTTTGTCTTATGTTCTCTGCTCCCATAAATTGGTTGGTGGTTTGGAATGAGCTTGCTCTGCATGTATAATCCGGAGGCATAGTTTATATGATTAAGCTCAGTGAACTCTGTATTTGCTGGTATCAGTCATTTGATGGCTGTGTTTACCTTTTCAAGCAATTCTTTGAATTGCCTATTTTTGTTAAGTTTGATAAGAATGGTCTATCTTTCATGTCCATATATTTTACCGTTTCAATCAGATTTGATAATTCTTCCTCTACTACTATTTGTATTGGGTCTATATCAAGGTCAGGCGATGTTGGTGAAGAGGGAGGGGTACCAGAGTCTGTTGGAGATCTACAGATCTACAGAAGCTAAGGCTAACAAAGACCCTAAGATCCACTCTAAGGTTAGCCCGAGAGAAAGGAAAGAGTAGGGGGTTAAGAGAAGAGAATAAGGGGTTAATTAAGTAGCAACATATCACTCATGGGTTAACATTCATTCAGAAAAAGAGAAAGAAAGGCTCACCATCATCATCAGTCGGCCACTGCCGACAAGTCAGAAAAATAGTCGGAGAGAATAGGAAAGGGGTGAAAGATGAAAAGAAGTAAAATAAGAACGCTTACAAACCATGCAAACACAGTCTTAACTCACTATCATACCATGGAAACTACAGACATGCAAGTAAGGAGAGGATAAGAAGGAAAAAAAAAAAGTAGGTAAAGTAAAACAAAAAGTGGGTTAGTTTATGCTACGAGCTACATCTACGATCGTGTTAGTTTAATTTTTTTTTTTTTTTTTTTTTTCCTGGCATCACACACTGGCATGTCACAAGCTGGCATTATTGTCAACAGACTCATCCTCGATCACCACCCCTAGAGCTCCTTTTGCTAATTGTTTTATTATATTAAACAACGTTAATAATTTTAACGAGGGAGAGGGAAAAGGGTGAGGCTGAGAGGGAAAAGGGTGAGACTGGGAGGGAAAAGGGTGAGGCTGAGAGGGAAAAGGGTGAGGCTGAGAGGGAAACGGGGGATTGTTTTATTATTATATTAAACAACGTTAATATTTTTAAAATGCCTATCTAAACGGTTCTTAAACATATTAACGCTGGTAGCGTTCACGACTGACGCGGGAAGATTATTCCATTTATCAGTTACTTTAAACGTAAAGAAGTTTTTAGCAATATTTGTGATGAAACGTCTGCCACGCAACTTAAATCCGTTATTGCGAGTATTATTATTATCGAAAGTGAACAATTTGTCAAAATTTACGTTATGAATGATTAGATAAAATAAAGGGGATTATGATTGGTTTGGCTAATGATTGGTTAGGTTGTGATTAATTAAAATAAGTTAGGTTACGAAATATTAAAAAATCCCACTCGGCACCATTTCCAACGAGTGGGAATGTAGTGACATTTTTTCACAAAACAAAAAAACGCTTTTCTCAAATGTGGATTTTTTTACTTTTGTAAAGTGATTACTATCCACTCAATAGCATTCCCATTCCCATTCCCACATAATTTATTTTAACCAATCATAATATAACCTTAGTCTAACCAATCAGAACCTGGTGAGCCTGCCTCGGGGCATCTAGCACGTCCCCCAGGTTGCGGATGGGGACACCCCCCTCCTTGAAGGGCAGCATCGAATACCAAACAAGAAGCCGTGGACAATGAGCAAGATGAACAAAAATGCCAAGGAAGAAAGATGAATACTGGCAGGACGTCGCACAGGATAAAAAGGTCCCCTTGATCCACTCCCGCGCCAGGCGGGAAGAGGAAAGCGAAGGCGCGAGCTTTCTGAATCCTGGAACTGGGGAAATCCCCATAACAGGATCCATGCAAAGGGAACCACCAGGCAGGGCAATTGGCCCTGGTCCCCAACATTCACAACGGTCAATGGCCAGCAGAAGAAACAGAAGAGATCTTTCGACCATAAAATGGACCATTGATGAGAAGAAAGTATTACTCCACTGCTTCCACTATTCAAGATTTGAGAAATGGAGCAGACGGAAAAATGAGGTTCTAAGGGATAGAATTGGAAGAACCAACCTCCCTGAAGACAAGAAGACCACCTCTGTCCAAAAACTACAATCATTTGTCTCACAGATGCATAGGTACCTCAATCAAGACGAAATAAACATCATCAAAGAGAATGCTATTAGGGAAGCAACTGAGGACTATCGTCCTATAGAGGAAGAGGAGACTGCAACAAAAAGAAGCAGAGAATGGAATAGGGAAGAAACATGGACACTGATATGGGCCATAGAGTATCAAAAAAGGAAACACACTAAACAGAAAGATATAACTAGGAAATGGAGAGAAATCTTTTTCCACTTCTGCCCCTACAAAAGAGAGATCCCAGTAGGAAGACTGATAACGCAATGACATAATTTCATAACCCAGAATGAATTCAGTGAAGCAGAAATGCTTCACGTGCAGCGAGAAACATCAGACCTCATACAGAATAAAAGCAACCCGACCATAACTCCAGTCCTTCTGCCATTACGCCCAACCCCAATAGCAAATGTAAGTACAATGAATACCACTCCAACTAGCAACTTGAATAACCAAGAAGCAGCCCAACTGCCTGCCACTGGCCCAAACCCTAGTGGGCCACCACCCAGCTCTCCCAGACCACCCGATTCACCACCATCCAGCTCATCTGGATCATCTGACTCACCACTACCCAGATCACCTGGATCATCTGACTCACCACCTTCATGGTAGTGAATCGGGGTGGTTGGATGTAGGTAGCGGTGTCCCACAGGGTTCAGTGTTAGGCCCATTGCTATTCGTAATTTACATTAACGACATAGATGTAGGATTGACTAGTAACGTGTCAAAATTCCGGACGATACTAAAATAGGCGGTAAGGTTGTTAACGAGGACGCTAGAAATAGGCTCCAAGACGATGTAAATAGGATTATGGAGTGGACGGATAAGTGGCAGATGCAATTTAACGTAGACAAATATAAAGTTTTGCATATAGGTTCTCGTAACAATAATTACACGTACACGATGGATGATAGGGAGTTAGCGAGCGTTGACGAGAAAGTAGATTTAGGCGTACGCGTATCTAAGGATTTAAAGGTTAGGAACCAGTGCCTGGAGTCTTGCGCAAAAGCTAATAGGATGTTAGGCTTCATAGCGCTTAATTTCGAATTTAAATCGAAGGATATTATATTGCCCCTTTACAAGTCTCTAGTCAGGCCTCATTTAGAATATGCCGTTCAGTTTTGCTGCCCGTACTTGCGTGGGGATATCGATAGGCTAGAAAGGGTTTTCAAAATCGTTAATAACATCGATAACCTAACCTAATCAATCGCAACCTAACCCCGAGCCAAAGTGGGAAAGATATTGAATGAGAATGAGAATGGCACGAATTGGGAACAGACCGATTTGAAAATGCCTCGCTTGAAATTTTCACTTTTTCATTTCCCCACGCTTCAGCGCGGAATGAAATGCGAATGACGATGAGTGGGGACAACCTCAAACAATTGGAAAAAGTTCAACAAAACTGGAAAAAAATTACTCTTGAACTGCAAACGTCAAGACGTTGGTTCTCCAATGGTTCAAACTATAGTGGATTTAATTATCCTAGAAGAGTTCCTTGTTCCATGCACGGTCTGTGTGTATCATATATATATATATATATATATATATAATACAGTATATAAAATAAGTGCCTGAACAGTCCCATTATTTTGTGTGAAGTTAAATAATAAAAGTATGATTATTAGTCGGTTAATACGTGTAATAAGGGTACGCATGCACAGTCTAGCGTGTAGCGTCATGAGCGATCTGGAGACACATCTCAGGTTTTGTACAATCAACCTTGCTGATTTCAGAAAAGAAATCAAAAATTTTCTGCAACAAACAGAACACCTTTTTCGCATGTAAAAAATACAAAATTCTTGTTAATTACAGTTGGCAACACTGACTGACATGGTACTACTGGCAGCTTTCTAATTATTCTCAGTGAGTCATCCCCTGGAATTTCTTAGTTCTACGCTAGCTCGCTTGAGAGAAACAAATGTTTTTTCTGTGGATGGGGTGTTCAAAAACCCCAAGGTACCAACGAAAGGTGCGTTTTGTGATATATACATTATACACATTTCTTTGTTTTGTTGTGTTTTACATTGTTTATAAGTTTGTTATATGTCTTAGGGTATATATGCACCTATGGATATTTATATACATAATACATATGTGTGTGTGCAGTATATTTTTATATATATATTGGTAAACTTATTGTTTACCAATAAACCAAGCCTTATATATGTATACTCATAATCATATATATTTTTTATTTATACGTTTGTGTTTTTGTTTCAGTGTTCCTGTGTGATACTTGTTGAGTTTTGCTGGTACAATGAGCACGCAAAGAACACTGGGATCTGCCAGCCACATTGTCTTTGGTTCTCCATTATCAGAGCTTCCTCTGTCTGAACTTCCAACCCGTATACAAGTTGCAAGGCATTTCCTCTTCTTGAAGGAGAACAAGTACACCAGCAACAGGGAGATTCTTCCGGAGGTATGCCAGACACTCATTGACCTTTGGAATCGTGCTAACATTCCATCACAGCCAATCAAGAATGTGAAGACCAAGCTGCTCCGATTGATGAAAAAAGGCTTACAAGGATCGAAGCAAGGCAAGCAGGCCACAAAAACCAAGAAGTTAGAGGAAAGCCTGAATCAACTGTTTGACATAGCTGTCTGCCAATGCGATGATCTGTCTGCATGCCACTGTGAAAAAGAAATGAAAGTTCCACGACGAGAGCATGCCTTTCTGGTCGACCAGAGAACCACGCGGATCATGCAGATCAGTCGGGTGGATACGAATGTGATTCAGATGATGGAGAGAAGGAAGTCAAGAGAGGATCGGATGCAAGAAAGACAAGAAGAAGAGAATAGAAGAAAAACGGAACGGCAAGAGGTAGCATCCTCTGCAGATGTGGTCGAATCAGCTCAAGCAGAAGTAGACTCCAGTGGTGAAAGTGTTAGTGATGAGTGGATGGGTGATAGTGCCCAGGAGGACAGGAACATCACACCGATTCCCACTGTTGCTTTGGAAGCTGACCGGTATGGTGTATCGAACAGGGCTGCTGCAGCTATCAGCACTGCAACATTGGTTGACTATGGCATCATTAGTTCTGATGATCAGATAAACGTAATTGACCACCACAAAGTATGGAGAGCACGGCAGAAGGTACGGAGGGATCTGAAGGAAGCAGTAACTTACCACGATGTGGAAGTCACTGCTTTATTTTTTGATGGGCGGAAAGACATGACAATTGTCAACGAGAAAAAGGGGAACAAATGGTACAGCACAAAGAAAGTTGAGGACCACTATGTGCTGGTCGGAGAGCCTGGAACTTTCTAACTAAGTCATCTGACACTGGAACGAGGAACTGGCACTGTCATTGCGGATGGACTTCAAAATGCGATTGAAGAAATGGGTTTTGCAGACAAGATAATTGCAGTAGGAGCCGACAGCACAGCCACAAACACAGGGCACAGAAGTGAAGCAATACACCTGCTAGAGTGCCGCCTGGGACGCCCTTTGCACAGGTTCATCTGTAGTCTGCATTTAAATGAACTCCCACTGCGCCACTTGTGCAAGGAACTCATCGGCCCAACAGAATCTGCAACTCAATGGAAAGGACCAATTGGCAAAGCTTTGGCCACATGTGAAAGTTTGCCACTTTCCTCTAGACTCTAGAGGAATTCAATGTATTGCTGATGGCCACACTCTCCCGGATGTTGATCTTACGGAATTGAGTCGTGACCAAGCCTACCTCTACAGAATGATGAAAGCGATAAGGACTGGTGTCATTAATGAAGATCTTCTACGAGAGAAGCCTGGACCAATCTCCCATGCAAGATGGGTTACAACTGCCAGCAGAATTTGTCGGCTATATGTAGCGATGGCGCAGCCAAGTGATGAACTGTATTCACTCACACAGTTTGTTGTGTGCCACTATAAACCCATGTGGTTTAGCATGAAGTGCCATCCAAGGTGCACAGATGGCCCAAAACATTTCCTGGAGCAAATCAAGCTGCTACGATTACTGCCACCAGTTAGCAAGACTGTCACATGGCCTGTGATCCAAAGAAATGCATATTGGGCTCACTCTGAAAATGTTCTACTGGCAATGCTTGCAGATGCAGATCAAGCAAACCGGAAATTGGCCATCGATGTAATCAAGACCATTCGATGAGCTCCCAAACCTGCTCAACAGCAAGTCAGAGAATTTCGGCCACCAAAGATCAAACAAAGTGCTCAGAATTTGAAAGATTTACTTCCACCAGTGGAGTAGTGCACACTGGAACCACCACTCACGAAGCAGTTCTCTGTCGAACAACTCGAAAAGATCACTGAAGAGCCCCTTGTTGTCCGGATACCATGTCACTCCCAAGGTGTAGAACGCTGTGTTAGGATGGTAACTGAAGCGTCTGGGGCAGTGTATGGAAAGGATTCAAGAGATGGTTACATTAGAGCAGTACTTAAATCCCGTGACTTTATGCCGTCATTCAAAACTAAACAAGATTTTAATGTATCATTTATTTAATAAAACTATCTAGTCTACCTACCTACCTACCTACAGTGTATATGTTTATTCCAAAAATAAATTTTTCTATTTTCCCTGAAAAGCAGTACATTGTAAGGGGTCAAATGATAGCTCAAACCCTAGGAAAGCAAGTGTCCAAAAGTTATGGGTAACTAACAATTTTCACGATTTTCACATGCGAAAAAGGAGGTGTTGCACTTGTCACAAAAAAATTTTGTTTTCATTTTTGAATTTAGGGAGGTCAATTGTACAAAACCTGAAATGTGCCTCTTGATCCGTTACACTTTGCCCAATGACGCTACACGCTAATGCACACACCACGTGCCTGTACTAGCTTTATTATTGGGTCATGTTGTCTGAACAATTTGTCGCATTTGTTAATTGTGTTTCTCTCGGTATGTCGTTAAGTAAATATCGGACGGAAATCAAATTTTGCTTTCTCCTTATTCCTCTAATATTAAAAATGTTACGGTAACCATATGGTGATAAATCAGAAAAGCAGACGAACAAGATTCACAAATAGCACAATCATTTCAAAGAGGGACGTTAATCTGTAGATGGTGATCGAAGAAATGGACATCTGTTAACTTCTCGCACACTTGGTTCTGCTTTAGCGATTTATCACTACAAGCTTGCTGTAACATTTTTAATGTTTAGCTAGAGGCTTATATATATATATATATATATATATATATATATATATATATATATATATATCCGACGATGGAAATGTTTTCCTAATTTTTTTTTAATTTTTGAGACGTATCTGCGTAAATGAAGTTAATTAAATTTAAATAAATTTTCGTCCCCTTCTCGCGTTTCCCCAATTTTCGTAATTCTTTAAATGTAAAGGAAACCTTCATTCAGTATTAATCCTTCGCTTAAGTTGGAGACATCATCTAATTCTGGAGTACGCAGAGGCTTAATTTAGTCACATAAAAAAGTGGAAAACTAAATAAATAAATAAACTTAATTATTTACGTTATGGAGCGCGTGCTTTTAGTTCATTTCGAAGATGAATACTTTCTTTTCGTCTAAATAAGACGTAATAAGTGTGCCTCTTTTAATGATGTCATAACTCCTGAAGTGTAACGTCACAGAAGATTCGTGAGGTTGATACGTCATAGTGGATTCCGAAATTCATACCGCGGGTATTTTTTGCAAATATCTGGTTGTGTTGCGCGCGAGAGGACGACCTCGGAATTGGTGAATTTTTTGTGTATTTGTGATTTGTTGTGGGGTGGACGCACTTTTCGCGGCCGTATTAAAGGTTTCATATTTACACTCTGTATAAAATGCATGAGAAACGTATAAGTGATGCATTTATTAATTATAATGAATACCAGAGGGAATACGAACATCTGTCATTCTTCAGTAAATACTGACATTTCCTCAACTTTGAGTTATTTTTAAGGACCTTTTTAAATATTCATTCTTTGACCCACATAGTAAAGTTTTTAACTTTTTATCTAATAATTTACGCAATTTAGCTTTTACTTCATTTTATGTTTTAACCCTTATGGCAATAGACCTAATATGGAGGCGGAAGAGTTTCAAAGTCTAAGAAATCTGTCTTCGGACAAGCCATTGGTGGTTACAAGACCAGACAAAGGCAATGGCTTTGTTCTTTTTGACAGGAATGTTTATGTCGATAAAATGTTAGATATTTTAAATGATACAACTAGAGTTTCTAAAGTAACTGGGGACATTTTTGCTTTAATTTTAAAGCAGGAAGATAAAATTAATAGGTATCTTAGAAAACTTAAATCTAATAATACAATCTCGGACACAGTTTTTTCTAAATTATTTGTTTCTGGATCCAGCCCAGGGATTATGTATGGACTCCCCAAAATACACAAACCTAATTGTTCACTTAGGCCAATTTTATCGGCACTAGGAACTTTTAGTTATAACCTTCCAAAATTCTTGTTCCCCATACTATCACCTATAACATAACTTATAATATGTATACAGCACGGGATTCTTTTTCTTTCGTAGAGAAATTACCTCATTAAATAATAATTCGTACACAATGGCTAGCTTCGATGTAAAATCTTTATTTACCAATGTGCCTGTTGCAGAAACTATTGATATAGGTGTTGACAATCTTTTTAATAATACTGATACGGTGCAGGGTTTTAATAGAGGTCAATTGAAAGAACTACTAAAATTTTCCGTGGAAGACCTAATATTTATATTCAACGGTGAATATTTTAAACAGACTGAAGGTGTTCAAATGGGTCTGCCCCTTGGTCCCACCTTAGCCAACGTGTTTCTTTGTCATCATGAAGTCAAATGGCTGAATGAGTGTCCTTCCAACTTCAAACCGGTTTTTTATAGAAGATACATTGATGACACTTTTCTCCTGTTCAAATCATCAGACCATATCCCTTTGTTTCGTAATTACCTTAATTCTTAGCACCCTAATATTGAATTTACTTCAGAAGCTGAACCTAATAGCTCTCTGTCCTTTTTGGACATTATGATAATAAAAACTATTTCCTCTTTGAAACTTCCGTTTACCGAAAGCCGACATTCACCAATCTTACTACGAACTTTTCTTTCTTTATCCCTTTAGGTTTCAAACGAAATTTAATTTCGACTCTGACTAACAGAGCTTTCAATATCTGTTCAGATTACTTTAAACTACACGATGAACTAGATTTCATCCGAAAACTCCTTACCAAGAATAATTTCCCTTCTAGATTGGTGGAGAGTACAATAGGCAGAACCTTAAATAGATTAATAAACCCCACAAATAGAGACGTAATTACAGTCCCCAAAGATATCCTGTATTTCGCTTTGCCTTATATGGGAATCTCAAGTTTTAACATTAGAAACAAACTTTTAAAATTGCTCAAGGAATTCTACCCACAACTATTTACAAAAATTATATTCACCCTGTCTAAATCGATTTATCATTTATTTAAATACAAGAATGTTATTCCTGCACTTCTTAAGTCATCCACAGTTTACCAATACAAGTGTAACCACTGTATGGGGTCATATATAGGTAAAACTAAAAGACACTTAAAATCCCGTATTTACGAACATCTCAGTAAATCAGTTCGTACAAATTTACCTCCTGGCAAACCACCTAATTCTCTCATACGCTACCAGTCACACAACAATAACCACCCAATTTCACAGTCTAATTTCGCCGTATTTGCTGCCGGAAGCTCTGACCTTAAGCTCAAAATTATGGAATCTTTGTTTATTTATAAATTAAAACCAGACCTAAATTCTGATGAATCATTGGTAGATCTGCTATGTTTTGGTTAAGGTACTTGTTTATTTTATTTATTTACCTTTTAGTTTTAATGCTTTTATATTTTTCCTAGCTACTTTTTATAATTGTAACTTTTTAATTTCATCTATTTACCTTTTAGTTTTAATGTTTTACACTTTCTTAGTCAGTTTTATAATTTTTACCTTTGTTATTTTAAGTTGTTATTAAGCAATTTTTATTTTGTATGCGATTTGGCATTTTATTGTTTTAGCCCTGAGGATGGAATTAGTTCATTCCGAAACGTTTATACTGACTAAACCTTGAAGGATGTTTATTTTCTCTCTGGTGTTCCTGTTTATTATATATGTATATATATATATACTGTATATATGGTTCCCGGACAGTTCGCTACCGGACATTTCGCTACTGGACGTTTCGCTAATAGGACATTTCGCTCCCGGACATTTCGCTACCATATATAAATTTACCAGTAAGTAAAATTAAAAAGGTAATAAAATTTATTCAAAAATTACGAGAATTATTAAATGAATACAAGGATTATTAAATGATTACATGAATTACATAAATTATTACGCATGATTACATGAATTATTAAAAGAATTTTATGTTTTAAAAAGAATGAAAGAATGCATAAAACATTTGATACAATAAAATATCTAAAAATATTTAAGATTATGCGCAATAGCGCGAAGGAATTCCAGTTTATTTCCAGAATCGTATCTTCTCAGTAAATTATGGATCCTCTGCTCACAGTCCCTATACTTTTTCTTCTTCTGAGTTGCGTTTAGGTAAGGTTAGGTTAGGTTAGGTTAGGTTAGTAACCAAAAGGGGAGAGGCGGAGGGATCAATGTTAAATGTCGGTTTTTATAAAAAGAGATTCTAAAATTCTAAAAATTCTAAGAGAAGTGTCATCAGATGATAAGGCTAAAATTTTAAAATGTTTATCCAAAAGGGCAAGATTGCAGGACTGGGCATGTTCTCTTACAGGAGAAAATTCTTTAACGACAGCGAAGTTAGATGCCGGTAGCGAAATGTCCGGTAGCGAATTGTCCAGTAGCGAACGGTCCTAGCACCATATATATATATATACATATACATACAGGGTTTACATAAAGTCAGGATCTATTTTTGTGAAGCACTTGGAAATTATATGGAATTCAATCATAAAATGATAAAGTGGTAACATTTATTAAATAATTAAGAGTAGGTTTCGACGTGACGCCCATCAGTATCCCTGCACAGCTCAAATCGTTCCGCAGCATTTCTAAACACATTCTGGAGCATTTGCGGGGTTATGTTATCTGCAGCAGTTCGTATACGTGTACGTAAGTTTTCAAAACTCGTAATCTTCGTCTGATAGACGTGCGATTTGATAAAGCCCCATGCAAAGAAATCTAAAGGGGTTAAATCTGGTGATCTCGCTGGCCAAGGTCTGTTGCTTCCGCGTCCGATCCAGCGATTTGGAAAACGTCCATTTAGATAATCCTGAACAATTTTGGGATAGTGACAAGGAGCACCATCATGTTGATAGACGACGGGGATAGGATTGTTAGTACCGTCGTCTATCAACATGATGGTGCTCCTTGTCACTATGCCAAAATTGTTCAGGATTATCTAAATGGACGTTTTCCAAATCGCTGGATCGGACGCGGAAGCAACGGAACTTGGCCAGCGAGATCACCAGATTTAACCCCTTTAGATTTCTTTGCATGGTGCTTTATCAAATCGCACGTCTATCAGACGAAGATTACGAGTCTTGAAAACTTACGTACACGTATACGAACTGCTGCAGATAACATAACCCGCAAATGCTCCAGAATGTGTTTAGAAATGCTGCGGAACGATTTGAGCTGTGCAGGGATACTGATGGGCGTCACGTCGAATACTACTCTTAATTATTTAATAAATGTTACCACTTTATCATTTTATGATTGAATTCCATATAATTTCCAAGTGCTTCACAAAAATAGATCCTGACTTTATGTACACCCTGTATATTCAGTCTTCAAGGGTGACGTTTCTGAATGTCTCGTTCCGTTATCAAGGCATTTTGAAAAAGAGTATCATACCAAATATAACAAAAATGAATCGTTTGTACGTCATAACAAAACTTAGTTTAAACCGAGAGAAATTAAAAGATCATTACAGTAATATCTCGCCATTCGCGGCTTTGACATTCGTGATTTTTTTTATTCATGGTGACCCTTGTTGTGACCTCTGTTGTGAACAATTTCGCCATTCCCTACATCATGTTTTGCTTTTTCGCGTTTAAAATTCAAGAAGACCGCTGCGCGAACCTACACTATTAATGGGCGACTGCGAATCACGGCTGGACGTCGGAATGACACAGCGACCGCACAACACCCAACTTACTGTAATACTGTTCACTACTGGGTACTCCGCGTCGCATTACTTTGCGACGCGGTACGCTGAGTTAAGCATAGCATTGCGTTTTGGTAGTGGTGACCAGCAGTTTGACCTGTATTTGTTTTGAATATTTTTTTAAATTTAATCCATCCTCTGAAATCATTATGGCTCCTAAGCGTACAAATACAAGTGGAAGTTGTTAAAGTTAAAAAGTGGTGCGAGTGCTGCCTATGTTGCTGGAGAATATGACGTGAATGAATCTACGATTCGCTACATTAAAAAGGCCCAGGACAAAATTCCAGATAGTGTAAATAATGCAGCCCTATCAAGTGCTAAAGTTCCTTTCGTGAGTAGACGTGACTCTATCATAAAAAATGGAAAAACTCTTGAGTGTGTGTAAAGAGGATCAAACACTAAAAAATGCTCTCTCTGTTTGTCTCTGTCCGAAGGATGTAGCGTGGTAGTACAGTAAAAAATTTCGCGCTGCGGTCCGTTCTCTGGGGTGTTGGAATCGAATCCTATTTTTCTCATTACTATATTTACTTGCCACTCGCGGAGGTTTTTAGGAACATAACTCCGTGAATGGTGAGGTATTACTATACGATTAAAAAATAGAATAGTTTCAAAATTTGTAAACACTAAAATATTGTTGTTACAATACAATTAAAAATAAATATTAAAACAAAACCATAAACTTGTAAATCTGAAATTTTTAAAGTAATTCCTAAAATTAATTTCAGAATCAATTTTATAAGGCTGCGAAGAACTTCATAAAATACTATATAAAAATTGGAAGCACAAAGATGTGGTGATGAATTTATTAAAATGTTCTGTCAAACATTTAAAATATGTCAAACATTTAAAATATTTCAAACATTTTAACAACATTATTGAAAGGTATCACATAATACTTTAAAACATTATTGAAAGGTTGCACACATGTTATCATACGACATTTTTAAAAAACATTCTTAAAATGTCTTTAGTATTTATAATGTTTGCGTGCTTATAATGTTTTTACAACGTAGAAATGCATGGTGTGGGAAACGTTGATATAACATTTTTATATAATGTTTCAATAAAGTCATTAATATTTTTATAACGTTATTCAATTAAACTGAATAACGTTTATTATTAATAACAAAATAAATACAGTGGTATTACAATTTACAATGACAAACGATTGTGAAGCTGGACTATTTATTTTATTTAATTTGGACTTTAAGCTTTAGGTTTACTGGGCTCTTATAAAAAATAAAAGATAGTTATTATTAATTAATAATACATAAATCATGAATAAGTATTATTAATTAAAGTACTGTATGTATTAATCTTAAATTATCATTATCAATAGTGGTGGACCGGATATCCGCATCATTTTTAACATCCGCATCTGCACTTCTGACTGCGGATGTTATGCGGATATTACCTCTAATAAATTATGCAATTTACAATTAAATTAGCTTATCAAGTACCTTATAAGGCCCAGTCATGCACATTTCATGTAAAGTATTAATTATTAATGAACAAACAAATATATAAACCTCAAAATATAAATACCATTAAATCAACAAACACTGCCTGTGCCGCTGTGCGTACTCCACTGATTTTTTTTTCACAGCAACACAGTAACTTTTCAGAATGAAAGTGTTCGTATAAGATCAAGCAGTCTATCGTGTTTCGAACAAGCTTATTGTAAATAAATGCAAAAAATGCAAAAGATGCAAAAGAGTTGGGTCCACGTCCCGCATCCTGGTAACACAGAAAATTGAATGAAACTTGTTTCATTCAATTTTCTGTGGCTGAAACTCTTGAGAAAGTTATTATTTTTATCATAATGAAAACATTAATATTAATTTTTAATTCTTATGCATTGCTTGCCATAATAGTAATATCACCGAATTTGAAAAATTATGTGATATATTCATAATTCTATATTATACTGATAGATTAACTAAATATCTGCATCCGCATCCGCGGATATTGAAATAAAAAATCCGCATCCGCATTCGCAGATGTTGAAAAACTGACATCCGGTCCACCACTAATTATCAATATAACAAATTCAAGGTCATTATTGAAGGTACTATACAAATACCATACAAAGAAATCACTATTATACATGAGAAATAAGAACTGACCAGTTACAAGTAATGTACTTTTAATCCTAGTTTACACATGAGAAATTAATAAACAATAGTAATGTACGAGGGCCACTCAATATATTTTTCCCCACCTTTTTTTTTCTTTCCAAGTTTCCTTGTAAGTTCCAGAAATTTTGTACACAAGTAGTTACATACCTTTTTTACAAGTTTTTATTTTTCCAGTCTCCATCCTTTTCTACGGCTTTCCTTCACCTCGAAACAAGGGCCTTTATTCCTTGCTGGTAAAAGTCCGCTGGGTTCCACTGGAGCCACCTTTACCCCTACTCAACAACCTCATCGTCACTGTGAAACTTCCTCGAATAGCATCCTTCATTGGCCCAAACAAATGGAAGTCTGAAGGTGCCAGATCCGGGCTGTATGGAGTGTGGGGTAACACAGTCAAACGCATTTTTGTGATGGCCTCTCTTGTTTGCAAACTGTTGTGTGGTCTTACGTTATCGTGCTAAAGAAGGACGTCTCCCAGTTTTCTCTCCGGTTGAACTTGCTTTATACGTCTCTGGAGTCTCTGTAGGGCAGCAATAGATGCCTCTGAATTGATTGTTTGTCCTTTCTTCATAATGTCCACGAGAATCACCCCTCTCATGTTCCACAAGATGGTGACCATAACCTTTCCTGCAGAGGGAGCCATTTTGAACTTTTTCTTGCGTGGGGACTGGGGAGTCTGCGTGATGCCACTCCATGGATTGGCGTTTTGTTTCAGGTTCAAAGTGGTGTACCCATGTCTCATCCCCAGTCACAGTTCACGAAAGGAAGTCATCCCCTTCTGTCTCGTATCGAACCAACAACTCCGAAGCAATTTCTTTTCTTTGGGCTTTGTGATTTTGAGTCAGTTCGCGAGGAACAAACCGTGAACACACTTTTGAGTATCCCAGTTGCTGAATTATCGTATTCACATTTCCTTCACTATTTCCTAGCTTCAGTGATAGCTCCTTGTATATGACGCGCCGATTTGAACGAATGATGCTGTTAGCACGTTGCACAGTGTGGGATGTCACAGCCGATGCCGGGCGACCGCTGCGTGACTCATCATCGAGGCTGGCTCTCCCTTTCGCCGATCATCTCACACGTTTAGACCAGCGTCCAACTGTGCTTCGATCAACAACAGCATCTCCGTAAACGTTTTGTAGACGTTTGTGAATATTTCTAACTGTTTCCTTCTCTGCGATAAGAACTCGATAACAGCTTTCTGTTTACGACGCACATCACTGTCAGACGCCATTTTCGAAACTGCGTTAACCATCGGTTTTATACAAAGGCGTTTAAAAGCGGTTTTATACAAGGAGGGGAGGTTCAAACTGGAAAAATGCGGTTATGTGAAGTGCAGAAAGTTCACACTTTCGGCCCAAAAGACATTTCAGCCCCATGGCCTATTATTTAGCAAAGAAAAAAGGTGGGGCAAAATATATTGGGTGTCCCTAGTACATTAATCCTAGATTTTTATTAGTATATCATTATTAATTAAGATTTCAACTTGGTTTTAAACGAATTTACATTCAGAATATTTTTATATCAGCATTTAAATCATTCCAATGTTTCAATCCAATGAAAGTGGGTAAATTTTGAGATGAAGACAACCTAAATTGAGGTATAACCTGCTTTGATCTATTCCTGGTCTGATACGAGTGGATTTCTTGATGATTGACAAAATATCTCTTTACCCATTGTAAGTTAATGATTTTGTTCTTACACTTGGAAATAAAAATAAAATGTGCCAGTTTGATTACATCATTGAGCTTTAGTAGTTTTAGCTTTTTAAATAATGCACAAGAATGATCAAGGAAATCAGCATCAGATAATAATCTTATTCCTCGTTTTTGGATGACAAAGATACTGTTTAAAGTGTTGTTAGTGGAGTTTCCCCAAACAAGGGTGCAGTACGTTATATAAGGAAGAACAAGAGTATGATGAAGAGTTAAAAAAAACCTGTTTAGGGACTACACTTCTAAGTTTAAACCAGGGCTGTGCGGGTCTATCACTTTCGGGTCGGGTCCGGGTCTGGGTCATTTTTCTAATTTACTTTCGGGTCCGGGTCCGGGTCGGGGTCATTTTTCTAATTTACTTTCAGGTCCTGTCGGGTCTTTCAGTATATGACCCGGGTCTGGGTCGGGTCCATTATTAAAAATTTAATAATTATAATCTGCTATAGGATAGGTAATAAGACTGCTACCGTAGCTACATTAACATGTTTTCTGAAACATAGTAAAACATTATATGGCTATACGGTAGTAGCCTAACCATATATATTAATTAATCCGATTTTGTAAATGTTTGAAAGTAGGTGTATTAATTGTATTAATATTTAATAGTAACTAGGTATAGTTATACATGCATTACCAAGGGGCAAAGTACGATGTATGATTGCTCTTTTCAGCTCCCTTATTCTAAATTTTAATTAATTTTGTGAAAACAAATTCTATATTTTTTTGAGTGAACTCAAATGGAAAGGCGACAGCACTTGATCATATTGGACACGTTGTCTGATGCAATGGATACAACTTGTGCAGATCCCAAGTCGTACTCGGTTAACACAGACTGAATGATTTGTTTCAAAACATCTCCTATGAAATTATTTATTACTGATTTAGATTTAAAGTAACATTCTTTTACATATACTGTAATATTGTACGATATATATATATAATATATATATATATATTTGTGTAAAATGTAAAATAATTTTTTGTGTGAAATGTAAATAATTTTTACCTGTATGCGAGCAGTGAAGTTCCTTGACAGCTAATGTTTTCACTTCAATTTTGTTTTCAGTCATATTGAGCTTGAATACCTAAAAATCCTCTATCTAAGCGGCTGCAACAATCTACTTTTAAATGAAACATTGTTTTTTAAGAAGTATTTTTAACTTATTTTTTTCAGCTATTGCTTTATCGAGAGTCAAAGTAGCAAGATTTTTTCTGTTCATGTTTATATTCATTACAGATAGAAGTGGTTCAAACAAAATTTTAAATCCAATATCTTCTACAATGCTAAAAGGCCGCCCGTCTATTGTCACCAACGAAATAAGGCCATTTTCTAAAGTTTTCTTACGAAGTTGCGGGTGAACTCTAACTTTAATTTGTTTAAAAAAGCTTTTAACACTAGTTTGACCTACATTCATTCCCTTGGTTTGTATTTGAGTTTTCGAAGTACTGCTAGTGCTAGGTAAGCTTTTATCATGATCCTCAACTTTACGATATATGTCTGGGTGACACGATTTTAGGTGTCGCTTTAGGTTAGTCACATGATTGCCACTATACACTTTTCCACACTTTCCAATTTGGCATGTAGATGTTTTATCAATATTATTATATTTAAAATATTCATTTATATGGGTAGTTTTTTTGCTACCACTCCCCACCGAAAAAAGACCTTGTAAAGGCATTGCAAATTCAAATAAATAGCAAAGAAAGCACTGGAGACCAACCAATGCACACAGTACACAACTCACAAACAAACAATAAAATATATTAGGATTAGGCTAGTCTTCCGTCACCGTTAACTATCCACTTCCAGTGAGTCATTTGGAGGGTGGAGTCATAATTAAATACATTGTTGCCAAATCTAAAGGCGCACACATAAATTTTGCAAACTAAAAACCCGGCTGTGCGGGTCCTTCACTTTCGGGTCGGGTCTGGGTCTGGGTCAATTTTAAAATTCACTTTCAGGTCCGGGTCCGGGTCTTATCTCACTTTCGGATTAAACCCGGGTCTGGGTCAGGGTCCGGGTCCGACCTGCCAGCCCTGTTTTAAACATTATAGCAACTCTCCTTGAAATCTTTCTTGAGATATAATTTACATGATGACTCCATAGAAAATTCTTACACCAAAATATTTTGTTGCTGTACACTCCTTTACAGCGATTTCATGAACATTAAGTTCATGAAGATACATATGTCTTTTATTAGTAAAATCATGAAATTTGTTTTACTGGTATTTAGGAAGAGTTAAATGGTGGTCAACCACTTCATTACACTGATGAATTCTGAATTAAATATATTCTTAGCTGTATTACCATCTTTGCAAGAAAAAGACAGTCTTATCATCTGCAAACATTTTTAAGTTAAGTATATCAGATGAACGTGGAAGGTCACTTATATATAATAAAAGTAACAGTGCACCCAGAACTGAGCCCTGTGGCACAGCATATTTTACTGGCGCTTTAGTTGAGCAAACCTTATTTACTGATACAAAATTATATCCACTAGACAAATAACTTTTAAACCAATCACTGATTGCTCCTCTAGAGCCGTAACAATATAATTTATTAAGTGGAATATTATGGTTTATTACATCAAACGCCATATTCAAATCCATAAATATTGATATCCTTACTTCTTTGTTCTCTTTAGCTATATTTACATTTTCAACAAGATTTAAAATAGCCATTTCCGTTGTTTTATTATTACGGAAGTCATATTGATTTGGAGATAATAAATTGTAGGATTCTAAATATCACTGCATTCTACTTTTTAACATTTTCTAAAAAAATTTGCTGAACACAGATAATGAACATGTTTAAATGTTATAATGTTTAAATGCTAATATGTGAAAATGTTATAATGTTTAAATGCTAATGTGTTT
Organism: Bathynomus jamesi; assembly: GCA_023014485.1. Lineage (NCBI taxonomy): Eukaryota > Metazoa > Arthropoda > Malacostraca > Isopoda > Cirolanidae > Bathynomus > Bathynomus jamesi. The sequence goes on from JAJOZX010000388.1 coordinate 325,046, forward strand.
AAAAGTTATAATGTTAGCGGCATATTTTTAAAATATTTTAAACACATTTTTAAAAAATGTCATTTGACGACATGTGTGCAGCCCTTCAATAATGTTAAAATATTGTGTGCTACCTGGGTACATTGTATTGAAAATAAGTTAAAGTGTAGAAAATGTAAAAAGTATAAAAAGTGTAACTAAGTATATTTTACCCTTAATTTACACAGTAAATAAAAAGTTATTTACGAGTAAAACCTGATAAATCTATTGAAGTTCATCGAAATTAATTTCTTGGTTGAAACTCGTCAGTGAAAATCCATTCTGTTATTTTTAAGCATTTCCCATCGGAATTATACAAGCGGATAATTCACTGAAATTTGACTGAGAGATTGGAAAGTTAATATTCGATTCGTCTGTGTGTGTATATATATATATATATACAGGCCCGGATTTAGCTATAGGCGAACTAGGCGATCGCCTAGGGCCTCGCGCCAAAGGGGGCCTCGCTCAAGCCGTTTTGCGCGTTCTGTTCAAGTGATATTAATGATTTATAACTCTATGAAGAACTTAAAGTACTTTGCAGGTTTATACCTGAGAAAACAGATCTCGGAAATGCCCTTGTTTATATAGTGCAAAAACAACTAAGTGAGATTTATCCTAATGTTTATGTTGCACTTCGAATAGTATTAACCATCCCAGTTACTGTTGCTTCGGCTGAAAGAAGTTTCTCGCGTCTCAAGCTTATTAAAACATATTTGCGTTCCACCATGTCTCAAGCGAGATTGCAATCATTAGTTATGTTATCAATAGAAAACGATATAACAAATTCATTAGATTATTCTCAATTAATTGAAGAGTTTAGCTCGAAGAAAAGTAGAAAAGCATTGCTGTAATATTCAAGGAGCATCTGAACCAAATATTAAAGCATTAATATTTAGCCTGATAAGTCGATCGCTCACTATTATAAAAAATGAAATGTCAACATCTCTTATACATCACATATGAAAAACGTTTGTATACTATGGAAAGTCATTACCTATAATATTATATAAATCTTAGAAATCATTGTCTTATATTTTCGATACAAATCTTGATTCATATTATAATTTATACTTATTTGTATGGTTTATTTATATTTCTTATACAATTTCCATGCGTGATTATTTTGGTTTGGTTTAATTTTTAAGTGCTGGCATAGTTCTGTCTATGCGGGATTCTAATATTGCTGGTATAGTACCGATAATTAAGTTCATATTTTCATATATATAGGCCTAGGGCCTCGCAATTTCTAGATCTGCCTAGGGCCTCGCAACTTCTAGATCCGGCCCTGTATATATATATATATATATATTATATATATATATATATGAGGCGTCGCGAGTACGGGGGACGAACCAGCCACACTGGCGATTTTGCCATTGTTCCACGAATGAATAGTTCAACTTCTCCCCCATCCACAGACAACTTTGTATATCCAAATATCCCCCTCGTACGCTCAAAATTTAGTTATTTACAATGCGTGTATTTGTAGCTATTTGCCCCTCATACACAATAGTCACAAAGTTTAAACGCGTTTATCTCAAAACTGGTTTGGCGAGTTCGCCCCTCGTATTTGCAACGCTTCATATACAGTATATATATATATATATATGTATCTAGAAACATTATGTATCTTGCTTACCTTGAGTTTCCTTCCGCCTGAATTGTTCATTTTGACAAAGGTCAAGCTTGTCACTCCACTTTAGACCTACAGTTTAATGTGAAATCCAAGCCACGCCCCACCACGGGCGGTCAGAAATTACAAAGTCCTCGCCCGGACACGAGCTCAAGACTTCGCGATAAGCAGCCCAACGTTTAAACCACTAGGCTACCCAGAGTACCCATTTATCTACCAACCAATATTTTTCATGGTGTAGAAGGATGAACAGCTGGGTATTGCTGCGCGCGCCTGCCGCACGGGTCTCGATCCCGAGGCTGATGGATTCGTAGTCAGCGGTGCTAACCACTTTATCATCGAGGTGTGTATATATATATATATATATATATATATTATATATATATATATACACACACACACACACACGAGATGAATTTCACAATTAAACATGTGAAATGAATGAATGATGCAAACCCACAAGGAAAAATAAAAATTATTCCAAGGCCTTTCGTGTATTTAGAAGTACACCTTGTCTAGAATTCCCTGACGAGGTGTACTTCTGAATACACGAAAGCCCTTGGAATCATTTTTCTTTTTCCTTGTGGATTTACATCATATACACACACACACACACACACACACAATGCTTCTAAATTTTATTTTAAAACAGTAATAATTCAATGTTGAAGGATTATCTGCATGATGTATACTGTACCTTGTTTATTGTATACCGCTTCATTATTAAACTGCGCTTTTCCATCAAACAATCAGTAGGTAAAAGAACTTACTGTAATTAGACTTACTTATTAACTCTCTCTC
>JAJOZX010000388.1:330000-472500 GCA_023014485.1 Bathynomus jamesi
GAAATTAACCACAACACCGCTGTTGATTATAACAGCTACATGAGAGAAGTATGTGCAGAGGATATACTTCGTAACCCAGCGCAGATAGGTGGTCCTGGAACAATTGTAGAAATTGACGAAAGAGTATACTCCAGACGAAAGTACAATCGAGGAAGAGTGCTACCGGAGCAGGGGGTTTTCGGCGGTGTGTGTCGCGAGACTCGGCAGGTGTTCCTCTATGCTGTCCCATGTCGCAACCGTGAGACACTTGAAGAGTGTATCCGGGCATCGATTCTGCCAGAAACGACAATCTACAGTGACCTGTGGCGAGCCTATTCCCACATCCCACAGATACCAGGCTATAAGTTTCACCATCAAACAGTGAACCACAGTGTTGAGTTCATCAACTCAGAAGACGGGACCCACACACAACAAGTTGAAAGCACATGGAACTGCCTTAAACGCTCTAATAAACGACGTTGCGGCACTCATCGTTCGATGATCGATTCCTACCTCTGCGAGTTTATTTAGCGACGCAGACACGAAAACTGCGACCAGTTCCAAGAAATGCTACAGTGCACCGCAACATTTAATCGAAAATATTAATTTGTGTTGATTTTTGTCACTAATATTAATAAAATACTTTAAAGGGTTGTAACATTTTTATTATTAATTTCTCCAAAAAATGGTTCTGATTTCCGTAATCGGCATGCAAAACTACGTCTGTGTAGAAATTTAAAATAAAATCGAACCATGTGTGTCAAACGGAAAAGATCCCCGACACCAATAGCTTTTAACTTTATTTATCATCTTAGTACCTATGTGGACAATCAATAGATCACGTAAATAGTTAGTGTCTCAGCTAATAAATAATGAAATTATTCTTTGGAGCCCTGTAGCTATTTCTAACTAGACTTATTTTATTATACCTTTTGCCCGTCCTATTCAGGCCGGTTAACGTGTTTCTTAACTGTTTGTATTCAGATAAAGCCGTTAGGCTATTACTACTTTTATACTCCATAATGTCCTCTTTTTATTTTTTCATCATCTTAGATATTTTCCTGTACCAAAGCAAAGGTTTCCTTCAAGCATCTTGTTAATTACTGAAATAATTAAATTAACAGAGTTACCGCCAAAGGACTTTTTTCCTTATATGTATCCATACAGAAAACGATGACATGTTCAATGGGAAAGGAAACTAAAATATTTAATATTCCTAACTTCGTTTGGTTTAGTAATCATAACTTTACTTTTCGAGATTAACTCGGTTCATCATCAGATTCTGTAATTTTTAAAAATATACATTAGCTGATCAGAAGGACTAAAACAAATTACATAAAACATTTTACATCGCACAAAACACTCCACATACAATGATATACGACACAAATAATTCAAGCCTAACAAACTGCCACTCTCAAGACATCTAAGAATATACAGTATTTTCAATCTACGAACTACCTATCATTCAGGAAAGTACACAAATTTTCTTAAAACTGGTTAGCTAAGGAGCTACTATTACCGCAACGGCGTTATTTTATATTTCATTTGGAAAGCATTGTTATTTTATTTATTTGTTGGGTTCAAAATCCCAGCTGAGCCGTGAACGGCCAAATTCTAAAGGGCCAGTTCTACCTACAGCCCAAGTTAAGCTAAAATTAAAACTTACGGATTTGAGATCCTATTAGGTCCTACCTCAGGGTTGCTGACTCGATGCGGGCCTACCTTAGACCTTAGTTACATGAATTTAATATAAAAACAAAAGGGGTACTATTTATGGTCTTCTTTCTCAACCTTGCAACAACAACGCAACCTGGACTATTGCACGAACGATGCAACAATCTTGTATCTAAACAACCAAACTGAATTGCAAGAGAGCTCTCTATCAGACCACATCCTGTACGTACGACATCCCACAAACGAGTAGAAAGGACGCGCAGCGCCCCAAAATGATGCCACCAGAGTCCCAAACACTGATGCCACAAAAGCCCAAAAATGCTAGCTCTAAATTAAGTGAATTTTTCACTAACCTTACAATTATGAGATGGATATATATACACCTTAACTTAATATATACAAGCAATGCTGCATCAATCAGCTTAGTCATCATATCGCCTTGGGACAACAATGGTTCTTCCTCTTCTAGATTTTCTAACACTCCCCACCGAAGAGGCATTGTTGTCGTTACCTTCTGCAAGGTTAGCCAAGCCTTCTCCATGAGGCTGTAACTCAAATGTTTCATCTTGACTATCTGTGTTTTTGCTGATTTCTAAAGCATAGAGTTTTTGTATAGGTCTCTTTAACTTTCCTCCTGAAGTCTTTACCAGTGCAGACCTAACTAAATTGTCTTTGCCAACTGTTATTTTATTTATTTGTCGGGTTCGAAATCCCAGCTGAGCCGTGAACGGCCAAATTCTAAAGGGCAAGTTCTACCTAAAGCCGAAGTTAAGCTAAATTAAAACTTACGGATTTGAGATCCTATTAGGTCCTACCTCAGGGTAACCTCAGGGTTGCTGACTCGATGCGGGCCTACCTTAGACCTTAAATTACATGAACTTAAAAGGTAAACAAACGGGTACTATTTGTGGTCTTCTTTCTGAACCTTGCAACAACAACGCAACCTGGACTATTGCACGATGCAACAATCATGTATCTAAACAACCAAACTGAATTGCAAGAGAGCTCTCTATCAAACCACACCTTTACGTACGACCTTCCACAAACGAGTAGAAAGGACGCGCAGCATCCCAAAATGATGCCAACAATGTGACCAAACAACGATGCCACAAGAGCTCAAAAATGCTAGTGAAAAATTAATTTAATTTTTCACTAACCTTACAATTATGAGATGGATATATATACACCTTAACTTAATATATATACAAGCAATGCTGCATCAATCAGCTTAGTCATCGTATCGCCTTGGGACAACAATGGTTCTTCCTCTTCTAGATTTTCTAACACTCCCCACCGAAGAGGCATTGTTGTCATTACCTTCTGCAAGGTTAGCCAAGCCTTCTTCATGAGGCTGTAACTCAAATGTTTCATCTTGACTATCTGTGTTTTTGCTGATTTCTAAAGCATAGAGTTTTTGTATAGGTCTCTTTAACTTTCCTCCTGAAGACTTTACCAGTGCAGACCTAACTAAATTGTCTTTGCCAACAAACAACTCTTCAATTATGCCAAGCTTCCAGCATTGCCTTGGTCTTTCATCCCCAATCATTACCACTTCTCCCACCTTGATACAATTTGCATTGGAGCCCTTTACCTTGCCTGATGGGTAATAATTGAGTTCTGGCAAGTATTCCATCTGCCACCTCTTCCATAACTGATCTTGTAGCTCTTCAAGGTACCTGAACCGTCTGGTTAACTCTCCTTGAGTGCTCTGGATGGGCTGCAAGTCTTCTGGCACACTGGGGCTTGATGTTAATCGTTTACCACAAAGAAAATGATTTGGTGTCAATGGCTCTGCATCCTGCCTACTGTTGTAAACAAAAGTGATAGGCCTACTGTTCACCATTGCTTCTACTTCACATAAAACAGTAGAGAATTCTTCTTTGATCAAATGAGCATTAGCTAAAAGTTTCTTTAATGGACACTTTACACTTCTCACTAGCCTTTCCCAAAATCCTCCCCACCATGGTGCTCTCTCAACAATAAACTCCCACTGTACCCCTTGGTGTGAAAAGTAGGATTGGAATCCTTCCTCTTTTAGCAAGGACCAAATTTCTTGGAGTTCCTTTGCAGCCTTTTTGAAGGTTTTTGCATTATCCGATATGATTTTATTTGGGAAACCCCTTCTGTTCACAAACCTTTTAAAGGCCAAAAGAAATACATCACTACTTAAGTTGCTTACCAACTCCAAATGGATTGCTCTGGTGGTAGCACAGGTGAAAAGACATATATAACCTTTGTTAGACTCCCTCGCTCATACACATAGACTGGCCCTGCAAAGTCTACTCCCACTACATCAAATGGGGCAGTATAGACACACCGTTCTCTTGGAAGTGGAGCCACCTTTTCATAATAAGGCTTTGCACTCCAACGCTTGCAAACCACACATTTATGCAAGACCTTTTTCACTACTTGTCTAATTTTGAGAATCCAAAATTGTTGTCTAATCTCTATTATCACTTCTCTAACTCCAGCATGTAAAGCTTATGATGAGTATCCAGGATCAAAAGGTCCACAAAGTGCCCCCAGAAGGTAGCAAAATTGGATGTCTTTTCTCCTCTGGAAGCCCAGAAAACTGTAGTCTACCTCCTACTCTCAATAAATCCTGATCCAAAAACACATCCAAACCCTTGAGCGCAGAATGTGTTGGTAGAACCTGTAATGGATGGCTGGTGAGCAATTCTCTCTCTTCACCAAATTTTTTCTTCTGCATATATACCACCCAGTATTTCCTGGCTTGCTGAATCTCATTACTGTTCAGAATTCCTTCCCTTCTTGTTTCTCCCTTAATGTTGTTGGTAAATCTATATATCCATGCTGTCACTCTTAACAATCTTTTCAGACTGCTAATGTCCTCAAGCCTCAATATGGGGTCCTGCTGCATAACTTGACAACTGTTCACAGCGCATTTTCTCACCTCACTCACCCATGCTTCTTCAGCCTGGCATTCTCCTACAATAGGCTGATTAGAAGGCCAGTTTTCACTTCCAAGTTTTAGCCACTCTGGCCCATTCCACCACAAACTTGATTGTGAAAGATCTTTCACCGAAATTCCTCGTGTTGGTAAATCAGCGGGGTTTTGGATGCCTGGACAATGCTTCCATTGCTTGGGATCTGTGTGCGCTTGAATTTCCTCCACCCTATTGGCAACAAATGGTTTCCATTTCCTTGCCTGACTTCTTAACCAGTGCCAAACTATAGTGGAGTCTGTCCAATAATAGCTTGGAATTTCATAGAGGGCCAAAGACTTTCGCACTGTAATTGCAAGCCGACTAGCAATAACAGCACCCATCAATTCCAACCTTGGAACAGAAAGCCTTTTCAAAGGTGCTACTCTACTCTTTGCAGCAACCAACCTGCAACTTACTTCCTCTTGCAATGCGCCTCTTATATAAATACAAGTCGCATAGGCTTCCTCACTTGCATCACAAAAGATGTGCAGCTCCAAATTGTCTGGACTATTGTTCAACTCTCCAAAGTACCATCTTGGGATTTCAATGTCTCCAAGATGTGCCAATTCTTTGAACCAATATTTCCACCTTACCACCATATGATCAGGTAACTCTTGGTCCCAACCAAGTCCAATTTCCCAGAGGCTCTGAAACCAAATTTTTTACTTTATCACAAATGGAGCCAGGAATCCAAGAGGATCAAAGACCTTCGAAGCCAAACTAAGAGCTGTACGTTTTGTCCACCTTGTCTCATTCTCGGCCAGCTCTACTAAAGATTTCCCATTGAAGGTAAACAAATCATCATCTTGCTGCCAAACGATGCCTAGCACCTTTGCGTCTATTGCCCACAACTCCTTAATACCAGAATCCTCAATACTTTCTGCTGCGTCAGGTACTACAGAGGAATGACTCATAAACTCTTGTAATTGCGAATGATTGGTCTGCCATTTTCTGAGCTCCATGCCAGCCTCCCTCATTATAGCTCTAGCCTCCATGAATATCTGTTTAGCCATTTCTGTATTATCCACGGAACATAGCAAATCATCAACATAAAAATTTTTCCTTATGTGTTCAATAGTGTTAGGATAGACTTCAGAATATTTCTTAAAATGGTACTGCATAGTAGCTGCCAACAGAAATGGACTAGAGCTGAGGCCAAACAACACTGACTTCATTCTATATGCTTGAACCTTAGGTTCATTTTCCAACAAGTCTTTCGTATCCACCCACAGATACCTTACTGCATCTCTGTCCTCTGGTTTTAACTTTATCCGCAAAAAAGCTTGCTTCACATCTGCAGTCAATGCTACTCTACCAAACCTGAATCTCAGTAACAAGGAAAATAAATCTGCATTTAAATTTGGCCCAGCATCCAAACAGTCATTCAAGGACACACCACCTTTGTCCTTGGCTGAGCCATCAAAAACTACCCTCAGTTTGGTGGTAGTTTTGTCTCGCCGTACCACTGCATGGTGTGGCAGATAATGTGCCTCCTGGCTCACCAGCTCACCTTGCACCCTTTCAGCATAGCCCTCCCTTACATAACTTAGGATGGCCTCATCGTATTCAATTAACAATTCCTCATTTTTTCTTAGCCTGTACAATGAAGTCTCCAACCTCCGATTAGCTAGCTGAAGGTTTGAACCGGGTTTGCAAGAATCCTTCCATGGTAGGCCAACTTCATAGCAACCATCTCTAAACCCAATCCCTTTTTCAAAGTGCTCTAAAACATCATTGTTCACTGTACTTGCCTGGTTTTTCTTTATACCAATAGATTCAAGTTCCCAAAATGCTTTCAAATGCATTTCCAGACCATGGCTGTTCTCCTCAATCTTAACAAAGAGAGCCTTAACTTCCATTTCATTGCAATAACTACCATGTAGCATCCAGCCTAGCTTACTTTCAATAGCTACTGGGCCTTGAGATGTACGGACAATATTACCAGTGATGAAGTCCCAATAATAGTCAGCTCCAATCAAAAGACTAATATCTTCTGTTCCCTCAAACTTATTATTGCCCAAATTAATTCCTTTAACTTGCAATTCTTGGACACATGCCATATCTAAACAAGTAGTGACTGGAGCACAAAGTTCCTCAATCTCTACAGCTTGGACCTTGATAGTGGGACTTTGCGGTAACAACCCTTTAACCAGAACTTCTACCTTCTTAAATTTGGTTCGGTTTTGAACGGAACCCCCAAACCCAGAAATTCTTAAATTTTCCCTCTTAAGTTCTTTAAACTTCAATTTTCTGGAAATTCTGGTCTTAATAAAACTACACTGGCTACCACTATCAAACAACACTCTTACAGTAGCTTCTCCCTCATTCCCAATTAATAAGGCTGCAGTTGTTTGCAATAATCCCCCTTTACTTTTACTCCCTTGCATAGCAGTGGCATGTGCCACTGATGTCTCTACTTCTGGGGTAGGCCTACTAAGAGTGTTTTCACACAATAATGGCTGATGCCTACCATGACATTTTTTGCACAAAATTTTAAACTTACAAAACATTGCTCTATGACCTTTCAAAAAACATTTAAAACATGCTGTGGACTTAGTTACCCTGTCCTTTCTCTCCTCAAAGGGTAAGGCCTCAGCCACCTCACATTTATATGACTTGTGGTTGCCTTCGCAAAATATACATTCCTTGATTCCCTTTAATTTATTCTCAGAAGAGGCATGTAGAGCTGACACTGTACCTGGGCTATTCCTTTTTGTGGAAACTTTGGTGCTGTGCCTGCCTTTGTCCTCTTGTTTACCATCCCACTGTGCAAACTCAACTCCCTCTCGTCTTGTTAATTCTGTGCCTAAAAGACTTAACATCTGCTGAAGGGGGATGTACACATGTTCTGCAGAGTGTCCCCTACTTAATTCAAGCAAAATTGAGCTAGGCAATTTAGACTCCAGTGTAAGAACCAACATTATACCATACTTTTCCATTCCTACACCAAAGTTGTCCAGAGACCTAGTTCTAATTTCAAATTCATCATATAACTGCCGTAACTCCTTGACACTATTAGGATTATTAACAGGAGGTATAGTTAAAAGTGCACGGAGGTGGCTTTTAATTAAGATCTCTGGCTTACCAAACCGTTTCTTTAATATATCCCAAGCCACATTATAATTAGCCTCTGTTAATGCTAATCCTGCTATAGTCTTTGCTGCCTCCCCTTCCAAGAGGGACCGCAAATAATTAAACTTCTCCACGGCACTTAACACTTGACTAGAATGAACTGCTGATTGAAAACTGTCTGCCCATCCTTGCCATTCCTGAATACTCCCAGAAAATGTTTTGAGTACAAGCCTCGGTAATTGAACTACAGATCTGTTAACCTTAACTTCACAAGCATCATTTGTTGAGTGTTGTGTTTCATTATTAGACCTGGTCTCTAACTGTACTGAGCTGCTAAACTCTTTTGCTCGGAGGCCTACGTTAGTCATATCATCAATAATCTCTTCAAAGTAAATTATGTTATTTTCTATTTCATCCTCTTCTATAAGAGCCTCAATTTTAACATTTACCTCACTTAGAGCAACCTTTTTAGTTTCTAATATGGCAAGCTTCGCAGTCACTAAGCGTAAATCCTCTTGCTCTATGGCAGAATCTATAGTGGCAATGACCTTTGTAATTAGACCTTTGTAGGCACTTCTCCTTTTTATAAATTTGTTCAATTCAGATGCACTCATCTTCAATGTAAACAACCCTTGGGCTCAATACCAAATGAGCTGAATTGGCAGAAATACTTAACCAAACTGATCAAACGCAAATTTTACTTTCAAATAAACTGAATTGCTGAGTGGGGTACTAACCAAACACCAGTATGGAATACCAAATTTTCCACCCCAGGACCTTAATTCAATAATGACCCAAAATTAACCAAACCAGAAAAAATATAGGACAAAAAACGACCGACGACTGGCCAAGTTTCGCAATTGGGCGACCAAACTTTACCCTGGGACCTTAATTCAATAATAACCCAAAATTAACCAAACCGGAAAAAAAGTAGGCCAAAAAACGACAGACGACTGGCCAAGTTTCGCAATTGGGCGACCAAACTTTTTACCCTGGGACCTTAACTCAATAATAACCCAAAATTAACCAAACCGGAAAAAAAGTAGGCCAAAAAACGACAGACGACTGGCCAAGTTTCGCAATTGGGCGACCAAACTTTTTACCCTGGGACCTTAACTCAATAATACTCAACCCGTCTAGGCCTAACTTGGGATACAATTTGCACAATCAGAACTTTGCCGAAAAATGGTCACTGACTCAGTCTTGGGGTAGAAATCCGGTTCTGAAGGACCATGTTATTTTATTTATTTGTCGGGTTCGAAATCCCAGCTGAGCCGTGAACGGCCAAATTCTAAAGGGCAAGTTCTACCTAAAGCCGAAGTTAAGCTAAATTAAAACTTACGGATTTGAGATCCTATTAGGTCCTACCTCAGGGTAACCTCAGGGTTGCTGACTCGATGCGGGCCTACCTTAGACCTTAAATTACATGAACTTAAAAGGTAAACAAACGGGTACTATTTGTGGTCTTCTTTCTGAACCTTGCAACAACAACGCAACCTGGACTATTGCACGATGCAACAATCATGTATCTAAACAACCAAACTGAATTGCAAGAGAGCTCTCTATCAAACCACACCTTTACGTACGACCTTCCACAAACGAGTAGAAAGGACGCGCAGCATCCCAAAATGATGCCAACAATGTGACCAAACAACGATGCCACAAGAGCTCAAAAATGCTAGTGAAAAATTAATTTAATTTTTCACTAACCTTACAATTATGAGATGGATATATATACACCTTAACTTAATATATATACAAGCAATGCTGCATCAATTAGCTTAGTCATCGTATCGCCTTGGGACAACAATGGTTCTTCCTCTTCTAGATTTTCTAACACCAACAAACAACTCTTCAATTATGCCAAGCTTCCAGCATTGCCTTGGTCTTTCATCCCCAATCATTACCACTTCTCCCACCTTGATACAATTTGCATTGGAGCCCTTTACCTTGCCTGATGGGTAATAATTGAGTTCTGGCAAGTATTCCATCTGCCACCTCTTCCATAACTGATCTTGTAGCTCTTCAAGGTACCTGAACCGTCTGGTTAACTCTCCTTGAGTGCTCTGGATAGGCTGCAAGTCTTCTGGCACACTGGGGCTTGATGTTAATCGTTTACCACAAAGAAAATGATTTGGTGTCAATGGCTCTGCATCCTGCATACTGTTGTAAACAAAAGTGATAGGCCTACTGTTCACCATTGCTTCTACTTCACATAAAACAGTGCAGAATTCTTTGCTCAAATGAGCATTAGCTAAAAGTTTCTTTGATGGACACTTTACACTTCTCACTAGCCTTTCCCAAAATCCTCCCCACCATGGTGCTCTCTCAACAATAAACTCCCACTGTACCCCTTGGTGTGAAAAGTAGGATTGGAATCCTTCCTCTTTTAGCAAGGACCAAATTTCTTGGAGTTCCTTTGCAGCCCTTTTGAAGGTTTTTGCATTATCCGATATGATTTTATTTGGGAAACCCCTTCTGTTCACAAACCTTTTAAAGGCCAAAAGAAATACATCACTACTTAAGTTGCTTACCAACTCCAAATGGATTGCTCTGGTGGTAGCACAGGTGAAAAGACATATATAACCTTTGTTAGACTCCCCTCGCTCATACACATAGACTGGCCCTGCAAAGTCTACTCCCACTACATCAAATGGGGCAGTATAGACACACCGTTCTCTTTGAAGTGGAGCCACCTTTTCATAATAAGGCTTTGCACTCCAACGCTTGCAAACCACACATTTATGCAAGACCACACATTTATGCAAGACCTTTTTTACTACTTGTCTAATTTTGGGAATCCAAAATTGTTGTCTAATCTCTATTATCACTTCTCTAACTCCAGCATGTAACAGCTTATGATGAGTATCCAGGATCAAAAGGCCCACAAAGTGCCCCCCAGAAGGTAGCAAAATTGGATGTCTTTTCTCCTCTGGAAGCCCAGAAAACTGTAGTCTACCTCCTACTCTCAATAAATCCTGATCCAAAAACACATCCAAACCCTTGACGCAGAATGTGTTGGTAGAACCTGTAATGGATGGCTGGTGAGCAATTCTCTCTCTTCACCAAATTTTTCCTTCTGCATATATACCACCCAGTATTTCCTGGCTTGCTGAATCTCATTACTGTTCAGAATTCCTTCCCTTCTTGTTTCTCCCTTAATGTTGTTGGTAAATCTATATACCCATGCTGTCACTCTTAACAATCTTTTCAGACTGCTAATTTCCTCAAGCCTCAATATGGGGTCCTGCTGCATAACTTGACAACTGTTCACAGCGCATTTTCTCACCTCACTCACCCATGCTTCTTCAGCCTGGCATTCTCCTACAATAGGCTGATTAGAAGGCCAGTTTTCACTTCCAAGTTTTAGCCACTCCGGCCCATTCCACCACAAACTTGACTGTGCAAGATCTTTCACTGAAATTCCTCGTGTTGGTAAATCAGCGGGGTTTTGGGTGCCTGGACAATGCTTCCATTGCTTGGGATCTGTGTGCGCTTGAATTTCCTCCACCCTATTGGCAACAAATGGTTTCCATTTCCTTGCCTGGCTTCTTAACCAGTGCCAAACTATAGTGGAGTCTGTCCAATAATAGCTTGGAATTTCAGAGAGGGTCAAAGACTTTTGCACTATAACTGCAAGCCGACTAGCAATAACTGCACCCATCAATTCCAACCTTGGAACAGAAAGCCTTTTCAAAGGTGCTACTCTGCTCTTTGCAGCAACCAACCTGCAACTTACTTCCTCTTGCAATGCGCCTCTTATATAAATACAAGTTGCATAGGCTTCCTCACTTGCATCACAAAAGATGTGCAGCTCCAAATTGTCTGGACTATTGTTCAACTCTCCAAAGTACCATCTTGGGATTTCAATGTCTCCAAGATGTGCCAATTCTTTGAACCAATATTTCCACCTTACCACCATATGATCAGGTAACTCTTGGTCCCAACTAAGTCCAATTTCCCAGAGGCTCTGAAACCAAATTTTTGACTTTATCACAAATGGAGCCAGGAATCCAAGAGGATCAAAGACCTTTGAAGCCAAACTAAGAGCTGTACGTTTTGTCCACCTTGTCTCATTCTCAGCCAGCTCTACTAAAGATTTCCCATTGAAGGTAAACAAATCATCATCTTGCTGCCAAACAATGCCTAGCACCTTTGCGTCTATTGCCCACAACTCCTTAATACCAGAATCCTCAATACTTTCTGCTGCATCAGGTACTACACAGGAATGACTCATAAACTCTTGTAATTGCGAATGATTGGTCTGCCATTTTCTAAGCTCCATGCCAGCCTCCCTCATTATAGCTCTAGCCTCCATGAATATCTGTTTAGCCATTTCTGTATTATCCACGGAACACAGCAAATCATCAACATAAAAATTTTTCCTTATGTGTTCAATAGTGTTAGGATAGACTTCAGAATATTTCTTAAAATGGTACTGCATAGTAGCTGCCAACAGAAATGGACTAGAGCTGGGGCCAAACAACACTGACTTCATTCTATATGCTTGAACCTTAGGTTCATTTTCCAACAAGTCTTTCGTATCCACCCACAGATACCTTACTGCATCTCTGTCCTCTGGTTTTAACTTTATCCGCAAAAAGGCTTGCTTCACATCTGCAGTCAATGCTACTCTACCAAACCTGAATCTCAGTAACAAGGAAAATAAATCTGCATTTAAATTTGGCAGAGCATCCAAACAGTCATTCAAGGACACACCACCTTTGTCCTTGGCTGAGCCATCAAAAACTACCCTCAGTTTGGTGGTAGTTTTGTCTCGCCGTACCACTGCATGGTGTGGCAGATAATGTCCCTCCTGGCTCACCAGCTCACTTTGCACCCTTTCAGCATAGCCCTCCCTTACATAACTTAGGATGGCCTCATTGTATTCAATTAACAACTCCTCATTTTTTCTTAGCCTGTACAATGAAGTCTCCAACCTCCGATTAGCTAGCTGAAGGTTTGAACCGGGTTTGCAAGAATCCTTCCATGGTAGGCCAACTTCATAGCAACCATCTCTAAACCCAATCCCTTTTTCAAATTGCTCTAAAACATCATTGTTCACTGCACTTGCCTGTTTGTCCTTTATGCCAATAGATTCAAGTTACCAAAACACTTTCAAATGCCTTTCCAGACCATGGCTGTTCTCCTCAATCTTAACAAAAAGAGCCTTAACTTCCATTTCATTGCAATAACTACCATGTAGCATCCAGCCTAGCTTACTTTCAATAGCTACCTGGCCTCGAGATGTGAGGACAATATTACCAGTGATGAAGTCCCAATAATAGTCAGCTCTAATCAAAAGACTAATATCTTCTGTTCCTTCAAACTTATTATTGCCCAAATTAATTCCTTTAACTTGCAATTCTTGGACACATGCCATATCTAAACAAGTAGTGACTGGAGCACAAAGTTCCTCAATCTCTACAGCTTGGACCTTGATAGTGGGACTTTGCGGTAACAACCCTTTAACCAGAACTTCTACCTTCTTAAATTTGGTTCGGTTTTGAACGGAACCCCCTGTCCTTTCTCTCCTCAAAGGGTAATGCCTCAGCCACCTCACATTTATATGACTTGTGGTTGCCTTCGCAAAATATGCATTCCTTGATTCCCTTTAATTTATTCTCAGAGGAAGCATGTAGAGCTGACACTGTACCTGGGTTATTCCTTTTTGTGGAAACTTTGGTGCTGTGCCTGCCTTTGTCCCCTTGTTTACCATCCCACTGTGCAAACTCAATTCCCTCTCGTCTTGCTAATTCTGTGCCTAAAAGACTTAACATCTGCTGAAGGGGGATGTACACATGTTCTGTAGTGTGTCCCCTACTTAATTCAAGCAAAATTGAGCTAGGCAATTTAGACTCCAGTGTAGGAACCAACATTATACCATACCTTTCCATTCCTACACCCAAGTTATCCAGGGACCTAGTTCTAATTTCAAATTCATCATATAACTGCCGTAACTCCTTGACACTATTAGGATTATTAACAGGAGGTATAGCTAAAAGTGCACGGAGGTGGCTTTTAATTAAGATCTCTGGCTTACCAAACCGTTTCTTTAATATATCCCAAGCCACATTATAATTAGCCTCTGTTAATGCTAATCCTGCTAAAGTCTTTGCTGCTCCCCTTCCAAGAGGGACTGCAAATAATTAAACTTCTCCACGGCACTTAGCACTTGACTAGAATGAACTGCTGATTGAAAACTGTCTGCCCATCCTTGCCATTCCTGAATACTCCCAGAAAATGGTTTGAGTACAAGCCTCGGTAATTGAACTACAGATCTGTTAACCTTAACTTCACAAACATCATTTGTTGAGTGTTGTGTTTCATTATTAGACCTGGTCTCTAACTGTACTGAGCTGCTAAACTCTTTTGCTCGGAGGCCTACTTTAATTATATCATCAATAATCTCTTCAAAGTAAATTATGTTATTTTCTATTTCATCCTCTTCTATAAGAGCCTCAATTTTAACATTTACCTCACTTAGAGCAACCCTTTTAGTTTCTAATATGGAAAGCTGCGCAGTCACTAAGCGTAAATCCTCTTGCTCTATGGCAGAATCTATAGTGGCAATGACCCTTGTAATTAGACCTTTGTAGGCGCTTCTCCTTTTTATAAATTTGTTCAATTCAGATGCACTCATCTTCAATGCAAACAACAATTGGGCTCAATGCCAAATGAGCTGAATTGGCAGAAATACTTAACCAAACTGATCAAACGCAAATTTTACTTTCAAATAAACTGAATTGCTGGGTGGGGTACTAACCAAACACCAGTATGGAATACCAAATTTTCCACCACAGGACCTTAATTCAATAATAACCCAAAATTAACCAAACCGGTAAAATGTAGGCCAAAAACAACGACAGACGACTGGCTAAGTTTCGCAATTGGGCAACCAAACTTTCTACCCTGGGACCTTAATTCAATAATAACCCAAAATTAACCAAACCGGTAAAATGTAGGCCAAAAACAACGACAGACGACTGGCCAAGTTTCGCAATTGGGCAACCAAACTTTCTACCCTGGGACCTTAACTCAATAATACTCAACCCGTCTAGGCCTAACTTGGGCTACAATTTGCACAATCAGAACTTTGCCGAAAAATAGTCACTGACTCAGTCTTGGGGTAGAATCCGGTTCTGAAGGACCATGTTATTTTATTTATTTGTTAGGTTCAAAATCCCAGCTGAGCCGTGAACGGCCAAATTCTAAAGGGCCAGTTCTACCTACAGCCCAAGTTAAGCTAAAATTAAAACTTACGGATTTGAGATCCTATTAGGTCTACCTCAGGGTTGCTGACTCGATGCGGGCCTACCTTAGACCTTAGTTACATGAATTTAATAAAAAACAAAAGGGGTACTATTTATGGTCTTCTTTCTCAACCTTGCAACAACAACGCAACCTGGACTATTGCACGATGCAACAATCTTGTATCTAAACAACCAAACTGAATTGCAAGAGAGCTCTCTATCAGACCACACCCTGTACGTACGACATCCACAAACGAGTAGAAACGCGCAGCGCCCCAAAATGATGCCCCAAAAAACTGATGCCACCAGAGTCCCAAACACTGATGCCACAAGAGCCCAAAAATGCTAGCTCTAAATTAAGTGAATTTTTCACTAACCTTACAATTATGAGATGGATATATATACACCTTAACTTAATATATACAAGCAATGCTGCATCAATCAGCTTAGTCATCATATCGCCTTGGGACAACAATGGTTCTTCCTCTTCTAGATTTTCTAACAAGCATGAACCCACTGTGGCCTATCGGGATTATCCAAGTCATGAGCTACATTTTATAATAGTAATAAAATCGTACAGATTTTCAATCACATGCACAGTACAGTAGTTACCCTACATGGTAACATGGTAAAAATTTTATAGTGGGCAAACTAGGGGCCCTTCGGCTCATCTCGGTGACTCCTCTGTTAATATAAACAAACCATAAATACAGTTACATGCAAAATTAAGATCCAATTGATCTCTGCTAATTGCAGATTGTCACACATCTACTAGCTGTACATTAACTTCAAAACTTTGGATTTTGTGGTGAATCATTCATCAATACCACTACTGTACTAATTGTAGACATCACATGGTTATGTATACAGCCATACAGCAATACAGCTATATAGCTATATAGCCATATATCTACATAGCTCCAACCTGAATAATATAATACAAGCTCTACAATTAAGTTAAAAGGAGTTGGTGGGACTGTAAAGACTGAATAGAGTATTTGAATTTACACCCATTCAGGGTCTCCCATTTAAAGGTGTCTATGAGGCAAGTAAACATAATGAGTCTTTCATACATCACCGTGCTATGGGGGGCACCGCTCAGCAAAGAAATCTCTTTAAATGGGGGGTATAAAGACACAGAGTATCCCCTAACCCAAGATGCTGCCTCCCTACATCCCATCACTCTGTGTGGGTGATGAGATTTACCCAAATAGAAAATAAACTATATATATACATATATGTGTGTGTGTTTGTGTGTATGTGTGGGAAGGGTTCACAAACCTCTTCTCCACACCATTACCAGTTCCAGCAAAACGTCATTACCAAATACCTCTTTCAGTCATTAATTCATCTAGTTTATTCTTAAAAGTCTCCAAAGTATGGGAACTCACAACTTCTTCATCTAAGCTATTCCAGAATTTTACTATTCTATTTGAAAAACTATGTTGTACTAGCTGTGATTTACATCCTTGCTGAAAAAGCTTAAGGCTATGGCCTCTTGTCCTATCATTGTGATCCTTTGTAAAAAGAGAGTGGAAGTCTATATTATCTAACTCATTTATTATTTTATATACTTCTATCATATCACCTCGTAACCTTCTTCGCCCTCTTCGCTTTAGGGAAAACATGTTTAGGTGCTCCAATCTCTCTTTGTAACTAAGGTGTCTAAGGCATGGTATCATCCTTGTGGCTCTCTTTTGTACTTTTTCTAGTCTGTCTTTGTCTTGCTCTAAATAAGGACGACTGAACTGAATGCCATACTCAAGAAGAGGCCTCACATATGAAGTGTAGAGCCTACTTATAATTTCTGGCGATTTATATTCTATGTTTCTGCACTAGGTTCAATCTAACATTAGCCTTATTTCTAATTTCAATACAATGAGTTGTAGGTTTAAGATCATGATTCACGATGACACCCAAATTTCTCTCCTTTTTTTCTTTATTTATCCAACTTCCATCCATGTTATACTCAAATTCTGGATTGTCATGACCAACATACATAACTTTACACTTTTCCACATTAAATTTCATCTCCCATCTATCTGCCCAAGCAACTACTTTATCAATGTCCTTTAGCATTTTCATGGTACCTGTTAAAGATCTTACATTTTGTCCCAATTTTGTATCATCTGCAGATATTGAGGTTTTACTATTTAGACCCCTTTCCAAGTCATTAATATAAATAATAAAAAGTAGAGGTCCAAGTACTGACCCCTGTGGGACTCCACTCAGAACAGGGCTCCATGTAGACCTAGTCCCATTTAACTGGACTCTCTGTTCTCTTTCTCTAAGCCATTCTTCAATCCAATTTGCTACTGTCCCTTTTATTCCATGAGGTCTAACTTTAACAAGCAACCGCTTATGAGGAACTGTACCAAAAGCTTTGGCAAAATCCAAGTACACAATATCTACAGATTCTTTTTTATCCAGATGCTTTAACATACTATCAAAAAACTCAATTAAGTTTGTCAAACATGACCTGCCATTTCGAAAGCCATGTTGGCTATTACTAATTAATCTTCCTTCTTCTAAGAATATTGTAATTTGTCTCTGATGACACTTTGAAGTAATTTGCAAATAATTGAAGTTAAACTAATTGGTCTATAGTTTTTAGCTAGGTGTTTGTTTCCTTTTTTGAAAAGTGGAACTACATTTGCTTTTTTCCAGTCTTCTGGAACTTCGCTGTTAATCAATGAAAGGTTGTAAAGTATTTTAAATGCTTGGGGTATGTTATATTTTGCTTCCTTTACTATTTTAGGATAAATTTCATCAGGTCTTGGTGACTTATCTATGTTTAGCCTGTCAGTTGCTCTCAAAATAGCCACTTCCTCAAAATATATATGGTTTATCTCTCTCTCTTGTGTTACTAATGTAAAATCTGGAATTTTACTTACAGTTTCCTTTGTAAATACTGAACAGAAATATCTATTTAGCTCCTCAACATTTTCAAAATCTTCTTCAGTAATTTTTTCGTCTGACTAAATAGGGTAGACCTCACATCTCCCAACTTATATACACTAAAACAGCACAGTATTTACTCATTCACAATACAGTTTATAAAAGATTTCTATATTTTATTAAAATTAATAAATTTCTCTCTCAGCAAAGTGACCTACAAACCCAGCCATATATGAAATCATCTAAAGGCCTTCTATTTACCAAATTCTTATACTCTTTTTAAAACAAATCTTCATCTGTTACAGTTGGTGGTTCAGGTTAAAGATAGCTCATTGCAATTAAGATCTGCTTGAACAGATATGTATTGTGTATACAATTCATAAGCCTTTTTTCATGAGTGAAAACATCCATTATTTCTTAAAACAGGCTAAGGAGCTGGTTTCTTAACACACAACATACCAAGTCACACCAAAAAGCTACCACTCTGACTAAAAAGTATTTTCACAGATTCAGTCAGCAATTTTTCTCATTGAAACTCATCCCTCAAACTCTAATAAGAAAATGTTACTTGTAATGTGAATAGGCACTAACTTTTAATACAAATAGAAATATTCTTGTTAAAAAAATCCCTCAACTTTCAGTACCTATGCTACTGAATCTGTAATTAAAAATGCTAACCTATATAAACACGACATCTAGTTTTCTTTAATTGCATATATTAAGAATGAGTTTTTTATCGCAAACTTGAATATTTGTTGATTGTGATAATTATAATATATATATATATATATATGCGGGGACCGTAAAAAATCTGCCTCTTCTCTCATTCCAGTTTGTGTCTATTTCATTTCTAAGGTTGGGGACACGGCACTCAAACATTTCCTATATAAGGGTGTCCCAGGAGGAAATGTCAAGAATGCATCATTTCACTCTTTGGGTATTTCTAAGTAGAAAGTATTATATCGACATGTGCCTGATTCTCAACCATTACCGAGATACAGGCCTCTACATTTGGGTAACTAAAACATAATAAAAAGCCGATCTTAGATAATATTCAATGACATTTAATGATACATTGGCAACTGTGCAGATCCTCACATTATTTATTTACATTATTTTTTTGTCTGGGGTTCTTGAAGAGTAACGTTTATCAGCGGGGTAAGCCCGAAACTAGGGAGCAGTTGGTTGCACGTATACAGGATGCGTTCATAAACCTCAGAAATGAACTTCCGCGTTTTCCTTGGCAAGACTCGGTGGATCGGAGGCTCGCCGCGTGCATTGAAGAAGGAGGGGGTCACTTTGAAACCATTCTGCAATAATTGCAATAGTGTATTGTATGTTTGTACTTTTTGTAAACGACAAGTGTCATTAAATAGTATCTAAGATCGCCTTTATATTGTTTTAATTAACCAAATGTAGAAGCCTGTATCTCTGCAACGGTTGGGAATCAGACCCATATCGATATACTTCTTTCTACTTAGAAATACCCAAAGAGTGAAATGGTGCATTCTTGACATTTCCTCCTGGGACACCCTGGTATATATTATTGTGTACCGCTCGCGCCTTCTTTCGAGAGAGTAGAGTTTCATGTATTGTAGTGGAGACCAGTAGTCTTCACCTTCTGTTTCCTCTATCTTAGACGAAAAAGTCCTATGTATAGCTTCAATGTTCACATTGTCTCGTTTTCTGTATGGGCTTGTGAGTACTGAGCAATACTCAATTATTGGCAGGACTTGACTCTTCCACAATTTGAGCATGATGTTTGTTTTTCTGCTGCGGAAGTTCCTCCAGATGATCCCCATTATTTTTCTATCCGTTGTAATTTTGATGTTATAGTGCTCTCTAAATTCTGCATCCGACGACATTATTACTCCAAGATCCCTGACTTATGGATTTGGTGTTATCTGTTTGACTTGCACAGTTTTGTAGCCTTTTTCTGTACCTCGTTGTTATCACCATATCTTAGAAGTTGGAACTTTTCTTCATTGAACTTCGCATTGTTGTTTTCTGCCCACTGGAATAAAGTTTCAATGTCGTTTCGTAATTTTCTTATGTTGCCTTCGTTCAATATTTCCTTACATATCCTTGTGTCATCTGCGAAGCATGATACAATACAGTCCTTAATATCTGCATCAATAATTGCAATCATTAATATGAACAGCATGGGAGCTAATACTGTCCCTTGTGGAACACAGCTCGTGACATCAGAGACTTCCGATTTAACTCCGTTTACCATCACTCTTTATGTTCCTTGCGTCAAGAAATTAATTAGCCACCTTCCTAGCTTTCCAGTAATTCCTGTATTCTTAAGTTTGTGTGCTATGATTCCATGGTCACATTTATCGAGGGCTTTAGCAAAGCCCGTATATATTACATCTATGTTTTGTCCTCGACACAATGTTTCCAATATTTTCTCCTGGTGGTCTAGTAGCTGTGATAGGCATGTTCTTCCAGCCCTGAAGCAATGTTGATCTGGGTTATATAAGTCTTTTTCTTGTCGGTAGTAGGTAGTTTTGCCTATATATATATATAATATATATATATATATATAATATATATATATATATATATATATATATGCAATAAAATCACAGAACCACGTGATCTTTTTAATAAGCAAAGAGCCACAGGGAAAAGGAAAAGGAGACAAGAAATCCGAGCGCTTTCGTGATATATTCACATCTTCAGGGACAAGAAAGAAATAGACAGAATTTACCAAGTAAATGAGTTAAATACACAAGCGAAAAAATTCCCCAATAGGCAACTCAATTTAAAAAACAACAATGAAACAATCTAAAGATTTTTTCCCCAATAGATAACTTAATCTAAAAGCTACTAAATTATTGAATACATAAAAAAAACTATATAAAGGAAATTAGACAATTAACATGTACGCAAAAAAATTATAACAGTTATTAAAAATAGTATTTAATTAAAACAGGCAATTAAGTGGCAAGAATCTAAGGAAACAAAAGACATGATGCAATCGTCTCATCTAAAAACAATTAAAAAATTTCCCAACAGCTAACCTGTTCAAAAGTCTACTAAACTATCGAGTACATAAAGATTATATAAAAGAAATAATACAATTAAAATGTACACATAATAATGTTAACAGTTATTAAAATAACATTTATTTAATTAAAGCAAACAATTAAATAAATACTCTGAACCCCATAACCTGACAAACATCAATGGAAAGTAGAAAAGGAAGATGAAAATTACAACGGATAGAAAAATAATGGGGATCATCTGGAGGAACTTCCGCAGCAGAAAAGCAAACATCATGTTCAAATTATGGAAAAGTCAAGTCCTGCCAGTAATT
Organism: Bathynomus jamesi; assembly: GCA_023014485.1. Taxonomy (NCBI): domain Eukaryota; kingdom Metazoa; phylum Arthropoda; class Malacostraca; order Isopoda; family Cirolanidae; genus Bathynomus; species Bathynomus jamesi. The sequence continues at coordinate 351,153 of JAJOZX010000388.1, forward strand.
GAGTATTGCTCAGTACTCACAAACCCATACAGAAAACGAGAAAATGCGAACATTGAAGCTATACAAAGGACTTTTTCGTCTGAGATAGAGGAAACGGAAGGTGAAGACTACTGGTCTCGACTACAATCCATGGAACTCTACTCTCTCGAAAGAAGGTGCGAGCGGTACACAATAATATACATATGGAAGATGCTTGCGTGCTCTGTCACTAGCCTTAGAAATGAAATAGGCACAAACTGGAATGAGGGAAGAGGCAGATTTTGAACGGTTCCTGCATATATATATATATATATATATATATATATATATATATATATATATATATATATAATACATATATATACACACACACACACATATATATATATATATATATATATATATATATATATATATATTTATATATGTGTGTGTGTATATATGTACACACACACACACACACACACACACACACACACACATATATATATATATATATATATATATATATATGGTAATAATGATAATATTTCATGATGATTGTTACCACGTTACTATACGAATGGATTGAAATATATTAGCCTCCCCTTAGATTAGATAAATGAAATTAAAATTAACTTAGTTAATAGTTACTTGATCTATTTCGTAATACAAATATTAGAACAAGGCAAAATTTGTTTATAAGTTAACTGTATTTATTCTAATTTTATTTTGTGTGGTATCGTAATTAATATATTAAGTCGAAACGATAAGATCAAGGATGGCGTTAAAGAAATCTTTGCTATTTGTTTTAAACTACAGTTCTTATATACACATTATATATGTTGGTTACTTTTACTATAATATATATATATATATATCAGCAAAATCCTGGTGCTCCAGAAATGGCTCTTCTGCACGAACGCTTCCAACTTTTGTTTGATTTTGTTTGTCTCATGGAAGACCGTGAAAGAACTCCACAGGAGGATTTTTTTCTCGTGAAGGAAGGCGAGGATGAATCCTTTTTTTTTTCCTCTCTCACAAGGAGGAAGGGGCCCTTCATTAAGACCTGTGAGGCCCTATAAATGGGTTAGGAGCTTAGGAAGGGGGACCCTTATAACGGAGACTAAGGCCTCCAGGGGGCCCCTCCAGGGGCAGGATTTCAGAACACCCAACTTCCTCTCCCAAAATGCGGGGATACTACTGTAACCTAATTAATATAAAGGGGGAAACAGCAAGAATCAAGATTCAGACTGGGGTTTAAATATTTTATACAAAGGGATTCATAAATACGGAGGGAGGATAAACAGTTAAAAGACTTTAATATTTTGAAATCATCTACAGTTACACCCACTTCGCAATTGATAGAGTGCTTCCTAATGGCAGATAATGTTTAAAAATTTACTCATAATTCCTTTGACAAATTCACGTGGAAAACCATTTTGCACAAAAAAGTTGACAAGAAATTCAAAATCATTGTGCATTAAAATGTAGTTTGAACATACAGTATATTGTAAGCCCTGTGGGCAAGAGTACGTATTGAACTTAACTTATAGTCAAAATCACAAAAACTATAAAAAATTCAATTCCAGTCCAGTGAAGGTAGGTTTTCGATAAGTGGAAGTAGACAGTCCCAAACCCCTTCTTGAAAGTAGTACGTCAAGAAAAGGAATGGAGCCATCCACCTCCTTCTCCTGTTAACAGTAATATTGGGGCGGAGAGAGTTTAAAAATTCCACGTGAATTTGTCAAAGGAATCATGGGTAAAATTTTAAGCAATATCTTTGCTCCAAAATTGTCACTACATATGATGTACCTAAAAATCGTAAATTTCTGATTTTACCTGATTTATATCATTTTAACTCTGATTTAAGGAAACAGCTCTTAAATTTGTTAATAAGTTTTATTGTCATGCTGATTTTAAAGTGGCATTTGTTAATGGCAGTACCCTTGTAAGATATTTTCGTTCTAAGGATGGAATCCCCCCTGCGATGAGCTATTCGGTTGTATACTTATTTAACTGCTCTGGGTGTTCCCAGGGGACATATGTTGGAAGCACCGTCCGTTCGCTGCAGGTTAGATTCTGTCCACACATGGGAATTAGTAATAGAACTGGCGAAGTTTTCTCCAAGAATGAATTCTCTGCCATTAGGAATCACTCCATCAGTTGCAAAGTGGGTGTAACTGTAGATGATTTCAAAATATTAAAGTCTTTTAACTGTTTATCCTCCCTCCGTATTTATGAATCCCTTTGTATAAAATATTTAAACCCCAGTCTGAATCTTGATTCTAGCTGTTTCCCCCTTTAATTAATTAGGTTACAACCGACCAAGTTTTCCTTCTTGTTTTCCTGCCCTGTCTAGTTTCTTTAGGACATATGTCTGATATAGGTACGTTTTTTGTGTTTTTACTTGCTTTCACTGATTTTTTATCTTTTACTGATTTTTTATCTTTTACTGATTTTTGCCTTTTACTAATACTAATTTTTTATCTTTTATTGATTTTATTTTATATTGATTTTTTGTTTTACTTATATTTTTTTCTTTTCATGATGGTGTTAGCTTAGGTCTTACCATTTATATTTAATTTTACTGTGACTATATACAGGGTGTCTCAAAAGTCACTATCTATTTTGAAAAATAATGGGAATTACGAAAAACTGGTTTAAGACATGAAAAATATATTTATTTCAAAGTAAGTGCCACAAAGAATTAGTGCTATTTATTTATCTGTCTCCACATGGCGACCATCAGTGTCTACAGAGCTCAAAGCGATAAGTTGTTTCCCAGAACACACTTTCCAGCATTTGAGGTGTTATTTTCTGAACTGCATCGGTAATACGATTTCGAAGTTCGGCTACATCACTAATTCTTCTACCAGTGTACACCTTAGACTTAACGAAACCCCAGACGAAAAAATCTAATGGTGTTAAATCGGGTGAACGTGCTGCCCATGGTTGTGTTCCTCCACGACCAATCCAGCGACCTGTGAAGCGTCTGTCAAGATAATCACGTACAATTATTGCATAATGGCATGGTGCTCAATCCTGCTGAAAAACTACTGTGTCAAGAATGCCATCTGTAAGAAGTTGAGGTTCGAGGAATTGTTCAAGCATGTCAAGATAATAAACCAATTAACTTTTTTTAAATACACAAATTTGCACCAGAAGTACATATCTTTATGCCAGCATATCATTTTTAAAAAAAACATCTAATGTCACCGAAATAGATAGTGACTTTTGAGACACCCTGTATTTAATTGCATTTTTCTCACCCATTTATTTTGTTCTTAGGGTATACCTTTCTTTTTAAAACTTTTAATTTTTGGCTAGCTTAGGTTTTACCAATTTTCATTTGCTTATGTTTGTGATATTTATTAATTTTAGTTTATTCTTTTTGATAAGCCTGATGATGGGTGAGGTAACCCGAAACGTTGTCGTCGATTGGACTTAAATTAAACATGCTTTCAGTATTCTACGTCTTTACCTTCATCTTCAATATATATATATATATGATGTTACCACGTTACTATACGAATGGATTGAAATATATTAGTCTCCCCTTAGATTAGATAAATGAAATTAAAATTAACTTAGTTAATAGTTACTTGATCTATTTCGTAATACAAATATTAGAAAAGGCAAAATTTGTTTATAAGTTAACTGTATTTATTCTAATTTTATTTTGTGTGGTATCGTAATTAATATATTAAGTCGAAACGATAAGATCAAGGATGGCGTTAAAGAAATCTTTGCTATTTGTTTTAAACTACAGTTCTTATATACACATTATATATGTTGGTTACTTTTACTATAATTATATATATATATCAGCAAAATCCTGGTGCTCCAGAAATGGCTCTTCTGCACGAACGCTTCCAACTTTTGTTTGATTTTGTTTGTCTCATGGAAGACCGTGAAAGAACTCCACAGGAGGATTTTTTTTCTCGTGAAGGAAGGCGAGGATGAATCCTTTTTTTTTTCCTCTCTCACAAGGAGGAAGGGGCCCTTCATTAAGACCTGTGAGGCCCTACAAATGGGTTAGGAGCTTAAGGAAGGGGGACCCTTATAACGGAGACTAAGGCCTCCAGGGGGCCCCTCCAGGGGCAGGATTTCAGAACACCCCAACTTCCTCTCCCAAAATGCGGGGATACTACTGTAACCTAATTAATATAAAGGGGGAAACAGCAAGAATCAAGATTCAGACTGGGGTTTAAATATTTTACAACAAAGGGATTCATAAATACGGAGGGAGGATAAACAGTTAAAAGACTTTAATATTTTGAAATCATCTACAGTTACACCACTTCGCAATTGATAGAGTGCTTCCTAATGGCAGATAATGTTTAAAAATTTACTCATAATTCCTTTGACAAATTCACGTGGAAAACCATTTTGCACAAAAAAGTTGACAAGAAATTCAAAATCATTGTGCATTAAAATGTAGTTTGAACATATATTGTAAGCCCTGTGGGCAAGAGTACGTATTGAACTTAACTTATAGTCAAAATCACAAAAACTATAAAAAATTCAATTCCAGTCCAGTGAAGGTAGGTTTTCGATAAGTGGAAGTAGACAGTCCCAAACCCCTTCTTGAAAGTAGTACGTCAAGAAAAGGAATGGAGCCATCCACCTCCTTCTCCTGTTAACAGTAATATTGGGGCGGAGAGAGTTTAAAAATTCCACGTGAATTTGTCAAAGGAATCATGGGTAAAATTTTAAGCAATATCTTTGCTCCAAAATTGTCACTACATATGATGTACCTAAAAATCGTAAATTTCTGATTTTACCTGATTTATATCATTTTAACTCTGATTTAAGGAAACAGCTCTTAAATTTGTTAATAAGTTTTATTGTCATGCTGATTTTAAAGTGGCATTTGTTAATGGCAGTACCCTTGTAAGATATTTTCGTTCTAAGGATGGAATCCCCCCTGCGATGAGCTATTCGGTTGTATACTTATTTAACTGCTCTGGGTGTTCCCAGGGGACATATGTTGGAAGCACCGTCCGTTCGCTGCAGGTTAGATTCTGTCCACACATGGGAATTAGTAATAGAACTGGCGAAGTTTTCTCCAAGAATGAATTCTCTGCCATTAGGAATCACTCCATCAGTTGCAAAGTGGGTGTAACTGTAGATGATTTCAAAATATTAAAGTCTTTTAACTGTTTATCCTCCCTCCGTATTTATGAATCCCTTTGTATAAAATATTTAAACCCCAGTCTGAATCTTGATTCTAGCTGTTTCCCCCTTTAAATTAATTAGGTTACAACCGACCAAGTTTTCCTTCTTGTTTTCCTGCCCTGTCTAGTTTCTTTAGGACATATGTCTGATATAGGTACGTTTTTGTGTTTTTACTTGCTTTCACTGATTTTTTATCTTTTACTGATTTTTTATCTTTTACTGATTTTTGCCTTTTACTAATACTAATTTTTTATCTTTTATTGATTTTATTTTATATTGATTTTTTGTTTTACTTATATTTTTTTCTTTTCATGATGGTGTTAGCTTAGGTCTTACCATTTATATTTAATTTTACTGTGACTATATACAGGGTGTCTCAAAAGTCACTATCTATTTTGAAAAATAATGGGAATTACGAAAAACTGGTTTAAGACATGAAAAATATATTTATTTCAAAGTAAGTGCCACAAAGAATTAGTGCTATTTATTTATCTGTCTCCACATGGCGACCATCAGTGTCTACAGAGCTCAAAGCGATAAGTTGTTTCCCGGAACACACTTTCCAGCATTTGAGGTGTTATTTTCTGAACTGCATCGGTAATACGATTTCGAAGTTCGGCTACATCACTAATTCTTCTACCAGTGTACACCTTAGACTTAACGAAACCCCAGGCGAAAAAATCTAATGGTGTTAAATCGGGTGAACGTGCTGCCCATGGTTGTGTTCCTCCACGACCAATCCAGCGACCGGGGAAGCGTCTGTCAAGATAATCACGTACAATTATTGCATAATGGCATGGTGCTCAATCCTGCTGAAAAACTACTGTGTCAAGAATGCCATCTGTAAGAAGTTGAGGTTCGAGGAATTGTTCAAGCATGTCAAGATAATAAACCAATTAACTTTTTTTAAATACACAAATTTGCACCAGAAGTACATATCTTTATGCCAGCATAGCATTTTTAAAAAAACATCTAATGTCACCGAAATAGATAGTGACTTTTGAGACACCCTGTATTTAATTGCATTTTTCTCACCCATTTATTTTGTTCTTAGGGTATACCTTTTCTTTTTAAAACTTTTAATTTTTGGCTAGCTTAGGTTTTACCAATTTTCATTTGCTTATGTTTGTGATATTTATTAATTTTAGTTTATTCTTTTTGATAAGCCTGATGATGGGTGAGGTAACCCGAAACGTTGTCGTCGATTGGACTTAAATTAAACATGCTTTCAGTATTCGTCTTTACCTTCATCTTCAATATATATATATATGATGATTGTTACCACGTTACTATACGAATGGATTGAAATATATTAGTCTCCCCTTAGATTAGATAAATGAAATTAAAATTAACTTAGTTAATAGTTACTTGATCTATTTCGTAATACAAATATTAGAACAAGGCAAAATTTGTTTATAAGTTAACTGTATTTATTCTAATTTTATTTTGTGTGGTATCGTAATTAATATATTAAGTCGAAACGATAAGATCAAGGATGGCGTTAAAGAAATCTTTGCTATTTGTTTTAAACTACAGTTCTTATATACACATTATATATGTTGGTTACTTTTACTATAATATATATATATATATATCAGCAAAATCCTGGTGCTCCAGAAATGGCTCTTCTGCACGAACGCTTCCAACTTTTGTTTGATTTTGTTTGTTCATGGAAGACCGTGAAAGAACTCCACAGGAGGATTTTTTTCTCGTGAAGGAAGGCGAGGATGAATCCTTTTTTTTTCCTCTCTCACAAGGAGGAAGGGGCCCTTCATTAAGACCTGTGAGGCCCTACAAATGGGTTAGGAGCTTAAGGAAGGGGGACCCTTATAACGGAGACTAAGGCCTCCAGGGGGCCCCTCCAGGGGCAGGATTTCAGAACACCCCAACTTCCTCTCCCAAAATGCGGGGATACTACTGTAACCTAATTAATATAAAGGGGGAAACAGCAAGAATCAAGATTCAGACTGGGGTTTAAATATTTTATACAAAGGGATTCATAAATACGGAGGGAGGATAAACAGTTAAAAGACTTTAATATTTTGAAATCATCTACAGTTACACCCACTTCGCAATTGATAGAGTGCTTCCTAATGGCAGATAATGTTTAAAAATTTACTCATAATTCCTTTGACAAATTCACGTGGAAAACCATTTTGCACAAAAAAGTTGACAAGAAATTCAAAATCATTGTGCATTAAAATGTAGTTTGAACATATTGTAAGCCCTGTGGGCAAGAGTACGTATTGAACTTAACTTATAGTCAAAATCACAAAAACTATAAAAAATTCAATTCCAGTCCAGTGAAGGTAGGTTTTCGATAAGTGGAAGTAGACAGTCCCAAACCCCTTCTTGAAAGTAGTACGTCAAGAAAAGGAATGGAGCCATCCACCTCCTTCTCCTGTTAACAGTAATATTGGGGCGGAGAGAGTTTAAAAATTCCACGTGAATTTGTCAAAGGAATCTTGAGTAAAATTTTAAGCAATATCTTTGCTCCAAAATTGTCACTACATATGATGTACCTAAAAATCGTAAATTTCTGATTTTACCTGATTTATATCATTTTAACTCTGATTTAAGGAAACAGCTCTTAAATTTGTTAATAAGTTTTATTGTCATGCTGATTTTAAAGTGGCATTTGTTAATGGCAGTACCCTTGTAAGATATTTTCGTTCTAAGGATGGAATCCCCCCTGCGATGAGCTATTCGGTTGTATACTTATTTAACTGCTCTGGGTGTTCCCAGGGGACATATGTTGGAAGCACCGTCCGTTCGCTGCAGGTTAGATTCTGTCCACACATGGGAATTAGTAATAGAACTGGCGAAGTTTTCTCCAAGAATGAATTCTCTGCCATTAGGAATCACTCCATCAGTTGCAAAGTGGGTGTAACTGTAGATGATTTCAAAATATTAAAGTCTTTTAACTGTTTATCCTCCCTCCGTATTTATGAATCCCTTTGTATAAAATATTTAAACCCCAGTCTGAATCTTGATTCTAGCTGTTTCCCCCTTTAAATTAATTAGGTTACAACCGACCAAGTTTTCCTTCTTGTTTTTCCTGCCCTGTCTAGTTTCTTTAGGACATATGTCTGATATAGGTACGTTTTTGTGTTTTTCTTGCTTTCACTGATTTTTTATCTTTTACTGATTTTTTATCTTTTACTGATTTTTGCCTTTTACTAATACTAATTTTTTATCTTTTATTGATTTTATTTTATATTGATTTTTTTCTTTTACTTATATTTTTTTCTTTTCATGATGGTGTTAGCTTAGGTCTTACCATTTATATTTAATTTTACTGTGACTATATACAGGGTGTCTCAAAAGTCACTATCTATTTTGAAAAATAATGGGAATTACGAAAAACTGGTTTAAGACATGAAAAATATATTTATTTCAAAGTAAGTGCCACAAAGAATTAGTGCTATTTATTTATCTGTCTCCACATGGCGACCATCAGTGTCTACAGAGCTCAAAGCGATAAGTTGTTTCCCGGAACACACTTTCCAGCATTTGAGGTGTTATTTTCTGAACTGCATCGGTAATACGATTTCGAAGTTCGGCTACATCACTAATTCTTCTACCAGTGTACACCTTAGACTTAACGAAACCCCAGGCGAAAAAATCTAATGGTGTTAAATCGGGTGAACGTGCTGCCCATGGTTGTGTTCCTCCACGACCAATCCAGCGACCGGGGAAGCGTCTGTCAAGATAATCACGTACAATTATTGCATAATGGCATGGTGCTCAATCCTGCTGAAAAACTACTGTGTCAAGAATGCCATCTGTAAGAAGTTGTGGTTCGAGGAATTGTTCAAGCATGTCAAGATAATAAACCAATTAACTTTTTTTAAATACACAAATTTGCACCAGAAGTACATATCTTTATGCCAGCATAGCATTTTTAAAAAAAACATCTAATGTCACCGAAATAGATAGTGACTTTTGAGACACCCTGTATTTAATTGCATTTTTCTCACCCATTTATTTTGTTCTTAGGGTATACCTTTTCTTTTTAAACTTTTAATTTTTGGCTAGCTTAGGTTTTACCAATTTTCATTTGCTTATGTTTGTGATATTTATTAATTTTAGTTATTCTTTTGATAAGCCTGATGATGGGTGAGGTAACCCGAAACGTTGTCGTCGATTGGACTTAAATTAAACATGCTTTCAGTATTCTACGTCTTTACCTTCATCTTCAATATATATATTATGATGATTGTTACCACGTTTACTATACGAATGGATTGAAATATATTAGTCTCCCCTTAGATTAGATAAATGAAATTAAAATTAACTTAGTTATAGTTACTTGATCTATTTCGTAATACAAATATTAGAACAAGGCAAAATTTGTTTATAAGTTAACTGTATTTATTCTAATTTTATTTTGTGTGGTATCGTAATTAATATATTAAGTCGAAACGATAAGATCAAGGATGGCGTTAAAGAAATCTTTGCTATTTGTTTTAAACTACAGTTCTTATATACATTATATATGTTGGTTACTTTTACTATAATATATATATATATATATCAGCAAAATCCTGGTGCTCCAGAAATGGCTCTTCTGCACGAACGCTTCCAACTTTTGTTTGATTTTGTTTGTCTCATGGAAGACCGTGAAAGAACTCCACAGGAGGATTTTTTTCTCGTGAAGGAAGGCGAGGATGAATCCTTTTTTTTTCCTCTCTCACAAGGAGGAAGGGGCCCTTCATTAAGACCTGTGAGGCCCTACAAATGGGTTAGGAGCTTAAGGAAGGGGGACCCTTATAACGGAGACTAAGGCCTCCAGGGGGCCCCTCCAGGGGCAGGATTTCAGAACACCCCAACTTCCTCTCCCAAAATGCGGGGATACTACTGTAACCTAATTAATTAAAGGGGGAAACAGCAAGAATCAAGATTCAGACTGGGGTTTAAATATTTTATACAAAGGGATTCATAAATACGGAGGGAGGATAAACAGTTAAAAGACTTTAATATTTTGAAATCATCTACAGTTACACCACTTCGCAATTGATAGAGTGCTTCCTAATGGCAGATAATGTTTAAAAATTTACTCATAATTCCTTTGACAATTCACGTGGAAAACCATTTTGCACAAAAAAGTTGACAAGAAATTCAAATCATTGTGCATTAAAATGTAGTTTGAACATATATTGTAAGCCCTGTGGGCAAGAGTACGTATTGAACTTAACTTATAGTCAAAATCACAAAACTATAAAAAATTCAATTCCAGTCCAGTGAAGGTAGGTTTTCGATAAGTGGAAGTAGACAGTCCCAAACCCCTTCTTGAAAGTAGTACGTCAAGAAAAGGAATGGAGCCATCCACCTCCTTCTCCTGTTAACAGTAATATTGGGGCGGAGAGAGTTTAAAATTCCACGTGAATTTGTCAAAGGAATCATGAGTAAAATTTTAAGCAATATCTTTGCTCCAAAATTGTCACTACATATGATGTACCTAAAAATCGTAAATTTCTGATTTTACCTGATTTATATCATTTTAACTCTGATTTAAGGAAACAGCTCTTAAATTTGTTAATAAGTTTTTTGTCATGCTGATTTTAAAGTGGCATTTGTTAATGGCAGTACCCTTGTAAGATTTTTCGTTCTAAGGATGGAATCCCCCCTGCGATGAGCTATTCGGTTGTATACTTATTTAACTGCTCTGGGTGGTTCCCAGGGGACATATGTTGGAAGCACCGTCCGTTCGCTGCAGGTTATATTCTGTCCACACATGGGAATTAGTAATAGAACTGGCGAAGTTTTCTCCAAGAATGAATTCTCTGCCATTAGGAATCACTCCATCAGTTGCAAAGTGGGTGTAACTGTAGATGATTTCAAAATATTAAAGTCTTTTAACTGTTTATCCTCCCTCCGTATTTATGAATCCCTTTGTATAAAATATTTAAACCCCAGTCTGAATCTTGATTCTAGCTGTTTCCCCCTTTAAATTAATTAGGTTACAACCGACCAAGTTTTCCTTCTTGTTTTTCCTGCCCTGTCTAGTTTCTTTAGGACATATGTCCTGATATAGGTACGTTTTTGTGTTTTTACTTGCTTTCACTGATTTTTTATCTTTTACTGATTTTTTATCTTTTACTGATTTTTGCCTTTTACTAATACTAATTTTTTATCTTTTATTGATTTTATTTTATATTGATTTTTTCTTTTACTTATATTTTTTTCTTTTCATGATGGTGTAGCTTAGGTCTTACCATTTATATTTAATTTTACTGTGACTATATACAGGGTGTCTCAAAAGTCACTATCTATTTTGAAAAATAATGGGAATTACGAAAAACTGGTTTAAGACATGAAAAATATATTTATTTCAAAGTAAGTGCCACAAAGAATTAGTGCTATTTATTTATCTGTCTCCACATGGCGACCATCAGTGTCTACAGAGCTCAAGCGATAAGTTGTTTCCCGGAACACACTTTCCAGCATTTGAGGTGTTATTTTCTGAACTGCATCGTAATACGATTTCGAAGTTCGGCTACATCACTAATTCTTCTACCAGTGTACACCTTAGACTTAACGAAACCCCAGGCGAAAAATCTAATGGTGTTAAATCGGGTGAACGGCTGCCCATGGTTGTGTTCCTCCACGACCAATCCAGCGACCGGGAAGCGTCTGTCAAGATAATCCGTACAATTATTGCATAATGGCATGGTGCTCAATCCTGCTGAAAACTACTGTGTCAAGAATGCCATCTGTAAGAAGTTGCGGTTCGAGGAATTGTTCAAGCATGTCAAGATAATAAACAATTAACTTTTTTTAAATACACAAATTTGCACCAGAAGTACATATCTTTATGCCAGCATAGCATTTTTAAAAAAAATCTCTAATGTCACCGAAATAGATAGTGACTTTTTGAGACACCCTGTATTTAATTGCATTTTTCTCACCCATTTATTTTGTTCTTAGGGTATACCTTTTCTTTTTAAAACTTTTAATTTTTGGCTAGCTTAGGTTTTACCAATTTTTCATTTGCTTATGTTTGTGATATTTATTAATTTTAGTTTATTCTTTTTGATAAGCCTGATGATGGGTGAGGTACCCGAAACGTTGTCGTCGATTGGACTTAATTAAACATGCTTTCAGTATTCTACGTCTTTACCTTCATCTTCAATATATATATATATGATGATTGTTACCACGTTACTATACGAATGGATTGAAATATATTAGTCTCCCCTTAGATTAGATAAATGAAATTAAAATTAACTTAGTTAATAGTTACTTGATCTATTTCGTAATACAAATATTAGAACAAGGCAAAATTTGTTTATAAGTTAACTGTATTTATTCTAATTTATTTTTGTGGTATCGTAATTAATATATTAAGTCGAAACGATAAGATCAAGGATGGCGTTAAAGAAATCTTTGCTATTTGTTTTAAACTACAGTTCTTATATACACATTATATATGTTGGTTACTTTTACTATAATATATATATATATATATCAGCAAAATCCTGGTGCTCCAGAAATGGCTCTTCTGCACGAACGCTTCCAACTTTTGTTTGATTTTGTTTGTCTCATGGAAGACCGTGAAAGAACTCCACAGGAGGATTTTTTTTCTCGTGAAGGAAGGCGAGGATGAATCCTTTTTTTTTTCCTCTCTCACAAGGAGGAAGGGGCCCTTCATTAAGACCTGTGAGGCCCTACAAATGGGTTAGGAGCTTAAGGAAGGGGGACCCTTATAACGGAGACTAAGGCCTCCAGGGGGCCCCTCCAGGGGCAGGATTTCAGAACACCCCAACTTCCTCTCCCAAAATGCGGGGATACTACTGTAACCTAATTAATATAAAGGGGGAAACAGCAAGAATCAAGATTCAGACTGGGGTTTAAATATTTTATACAAAGGGATTCATAAATACGGAGGGAGGATAAACAGTTAAAAGACTTTAATATTTTGAAATCATCTACAGTTACACCACTTCGCAATTGATAGAGTGCTTCCTAATGGCAGATAATGTTTAAAAATTTACTCATAATTCCTTTGACAAATTCACGTGGAAAACCATTTGCACAAAAAAGTTGACAAGAATTCAAAATCATTGTGCATTAAAATGTAGTTTGAACATATATTGTAAGCCCTGTGGGCAAGAGTACGTATTGAACTTAACTTATAGTCAAAATCACAAAAACTATAAAAAATTCAATTCCAGTCCAGTGAAGGTAGGTTTTCGATAAGTGGAAGTAGACAGTCCCAAACCCCTTCTTGAAAGTAGTACGTCAAGAAAGGAATGGAGCCATCCACCTCCTTCTCCTGTTAACAGTAATATTGGGGCGGAGAGAGTTTAAAAATTCCACGTGAATTTGTCAAAGGAATCATGAGTAAAATTTTAAGCAATATCTTTGCTCCAAAATTGTCACTACATATGATGTACCTAAAAATCGTAAATTTCTGATTTTACCTGATTTATATCATTTTAACTCTGATTTAAGGAAACAGCTCTTAAATTTGTTAATAAGTTTTATTGTCATGCTGATTTTAAAGTGGCATTTGTTAATGGCAGTACCCTTGTAAGATATTTTCGTTCTAAGGATGGAATCCCCCCTGCGATGAGCTATTCGGTTGTATACTTATTTAACTGCTCTGGGTGTTCCCAGGGGACATATGTTGGAAGCACCGTCCGTTCGCTGCAGGTTAGATTCTGTCCACACATGGGAATTAGTAATAGAACTGGCGAAGTTTTCTCCAAGAATGAATTCTCTGCCATTAGGAATCACTCCATCAGTTGCAAAGTGGGTGTAACTGTAGATGATTTCAAAATATTAAAGTCTTTTAACTGTTTATCCTCCCTCCGTATTTATGAATCCCTTTGTATAAAATATTTAAACCCCAGTCTGAATCTTGATTCTAGCTGTTTCCCCCTTTAAATTAATTAGGTTACAACCGACCAAGTTTTCCTTCTTGTTTTCCTGCCCTGTCTAGTTTCTTTAGGACATATGTCTGATATAGGTACGTTTTTGTGTTTTTACTTGCTTTCACTGATTTTTTATCTTTTACTGATTTTTTATCTTTTACTGATTTTTGCCTTTTACTAATACTAATTTTTTATCTTTTATTGATTTATTTTATTGATTTTTTTTTACTTATATTTTTTTCTTTTCATGATGGTGTTAGCTTAGGTCTTACCATTTATATTTAATTTTACTGTGACTATATACAGGGTGTCTCAAAAGTCACTATCTATTTTGAAAAATAATGGGAATTACGAAAAACTGGTTTAAGACATGAAAAATATATTTATTTCAAAGTAAGTGCCACAAAGAATTAGTGCTATTTATTTATCTGTCTCCACATGGCGACCATCAGTGTCTACAGAGCTCAAAGCGATAAGTTGTTTCCCGGAACACACTTTCCAGCATTTGAGGTGTTATTTTCTGAACTGCATCGGTAATACGATTTCGAAGTTCGGCTACATCACTAATTCTTCTACCAGTGTACACCTTAGACTTAACGAAACCCCAGGCGAAAAAATCTAATGGTGTTAAATCGGGTGAACGTGCCCATGGTTGTGTTCCTCCACGACCAATCCAGCGACCGGGGAAGCGTCTGTCAAGATAATCACGTACAATTATTGCATAATGGCATGGTGCTCAATCCTGCTGAAAAACTACTGTGTCAAGAATGCCATCTGTAAGAAGTTGGGTTCGAGGAATTGTTCAAGCATGTCAAGATAATAAACCAATTAACTTTTTTTAAATACACAAATTTGCACCAGAAGTACATATCTTATGCCAGCATAGCATTTTTAAAAAAAACATCTAATGTCACCGAAATAGATAGTGACTTTTGAGACACCCTGTATTTAATTGCATTTTTCTCACCCATTTATTTTGTTCTTAGGGTATACCTTTTCTTTTTAAAACTTTTAATTTTTGGCTAGCTTAGGTTTTACCAATTTCATTGCTTATGTTTGTGATATTTATTAATTTTAGTTTATTCTTTTTGATAAGCCTGATGATGGGTGAGGTAACCCGAAACGTTGTCGTCGATTGGACTTAAATTAAACATGCTTTCAGTATTCTACGTCTTTACCTTCATCTTCAATATATATATATATATGATGATTGTTACCACGTTACTATACGAATGGATTGAAATATATTAGTCTCCCCTTAGATTAGATAAATGAAATTAAAATTAACTTAGTTAATAGTTACTTGATCTATTTCGTAATACAAATATTAGAACAAGGCAAAATTTGTTTATAAGTTAACTGTATTTATTCTAATTTTATTTTGTGTGGTATCGTAATTAATATATTAAGTCGAAACGATAAGATCAAGGATGGCGTTAAAGAAATCTTTGCTATTTGTTTTAAACTACAGTTCTTATATACACATTATATATGTTGGTTACTTTACTATAATATATATATATATATATCAGCAAAATCCTGGTGCTCCAGAAATGGCTCTTCTGCACGAACGCTTCCAACTTTTGTTTGATTTTTTTGTCTCATGGAAGACCGTGAAAGAACTCCACAGGAGGATTTTTTTTCTCGTGAAGGAAGGCGAGGATGAATCCTTTTTTTTTTCCTCTCTCACAAGGAGGAAGGGGCCCTTCATTAAGACCCTGGGTAGAGAAGCCCTATAATGGGTAGGAGCTTAAGGAAGGGGGACCCTTATAACGGAGACTAAGGCCTCCAGGGGCCCCTCCAGGGGCAGGATTTCAGAACACCCCAACTTCCTCTCCCAAAATGCGGGGATACTACTGTAACCTAATTAATATAAAGGGGGAAACAGCAAGAATCAAGATTCAGACTGGGGTTTAAATATTTTATACAAAGGGATTCATAAATACGGAGGGAGGATAAACAGTTAAAAGACTTTAATATTTTGAAATCATCTACAGTTACACCCACTTCGCAATTGATAGAGTGCTTCCTAATGGCAGATAATGTTTAAAAATTTACTCATAATTCCTTTGACAAATTCACGTGGAAAACCATTTTGCACAAAAAAGTTGACAAGAAATTCAAAATCATTGTGCATTAAAATGTAGTTTGAACATATATTGTAAGCCCTGTGGGCAAGAGTACGTATTGAACTTAACTTATAGTCAAAATCACAAAAACTATAAAAAATTCAATTCCAGTCCAGTGAAGGTAGGTTTTCGATAAGTGGAAGTAGACAGTCCCAAACCCCTTCTTGAAAGTAGTACGTCAAGAAAAGGAATGGAGCCATCCACCTCCTTCTCCTGTTAACAGTAATATTGGGGCGGAGAGAGTTTAAAAATTCCACGTGAATTTGTCAAAGGAATCATGGGTAAAATTTTAAGCAATATCTTTGCTCCAAAATTGTCACTACATATGATGTACCTAAAATCGTAAATTTCTGATTTTACCTGATTTATATCATTTTAACTCTGATTTAAGGAAACAGCTCTTAAATTTGTTAATAAGTTTTATTGTCATGCTGATTTTAAAGTGGCATTTGTTAATGGCAGTACCCTTGTAAGATATTTTCGTTCTAAGGATGGAATCCCCCCTGCGATGAGCTATTCGGTTGTATACTTATTTAACTGCTCTGGGTGTTCCCAGGGGACATATGTTGGAAGCACCGTCCGTTCGCTGCAGGTTAGATTCTGTCCACACATGGGAATTAGTAATAGAACTGGCGAAGTTTTCTCCAAGAATGAATTCTCTGCCATTAGGAATCACTCCATCAGTTGCAAAGTGGGTGTAACTGTAGATGATTTCAAAATATTAAAGTCTTTTAACTGTTTATCCTCCCTCCGTATTTATGAATCCCTTTGTATAAAATATTTAAACCCCAGTCTGAATCTTGATTCTAGCTGTTTCCCCCTTTAAATTAATTAGGTTACAACCGACCAAGTTTTCCTTCTTGTTTTCCTGCCCTGTCTAGTTTCTTTAGGACATATGTCTGATATAGGTACGTTTTTGTGTTTTTACTTGCTTTCACTGATTTTTTATCTTTTACTGATTTTTATCTTTTACTGATTTTTGCCTTTTACTAATACTAATTTTTTATCTTTTATTGATTTTATTTTATATTGATTTTTTTTTTACTTATATTTTTTCTTTTCATGATGGTGTTAGCTTAGGTCTTACCATTTATATTTAATTTTACTGTGACTATATACAGGGTGTCTCAAAAGTCACTATCTATTTTGAAAAATAATGGGAATTACGAAAAACTGGTTTAAGACATGAAAAATATATTTATTTCAAAGTAAGTGCCACAAAGAATTAGTGCTATTTATTTATCTGTCTCCACATGGCGACCATCAGTGTCTACAGAGCTCAAAGCGATAAGTTGTTTCCCGGAACACACTTTCCAGCATTTGAGGTGTTATTTTCTGAACTGCATCGGTAATACGATTTCGAAGTTCGGCTACATCACTAATTCTTCTACCAGTGTACACCTTAGACTTAACGAAACCCCAGGCGAAAAAATCTAATGGTGTTAAATCGGGTGAACGTGCTGCCCATGGTTGTGTTCCTCCACGACCAATCCAGCGACCTGTGAAGCGTCTGTCAAGATAATCACGTACAATTATTGCATAATGGCATGGTGCTCAATCCTGCTGAAAAACTACTGTGTCAAGAATGCCATCTGTAAGAAGTTGCGGTTCGAGGAATTGTTCAAGCATGTCAAGATAATAAACCAATTAACTTTTTTTAAATACACAAATTTGCACCAGAAGTACATATCTTTATGCCAGCATAGCATTTTTAAAAAAACATCTAATGTCACCGAAATAGATAGTGACTTTTGAGACACCCTGTATTTAATTGCATTTTTCTCACCCATTTATTTTGTTCTTAGGGTATACCTTTTCTTTTTAAAACTTTTAATTTTTGGCTAGCTTAGGTTTTACCAATTTTCATTTGCTTATGTTTGTGATATTTATTAATTTTAGTTTATTCTTTTTGATAAGCCTGATGATGGGTGAGGTAACCCGAAACGTTGTCGTCGATTGGACTTAAATTAAACATGCTTTCAGTATTCTACGTCTTTACCTTCATCTTCAATATATATATATGATGATTGTTACCACGTTACTATACGAATGGATTGAAATATATTAGTCTCCCCTTAGATTAGATAAATGAAATTAAAATTAACTTAGTTAATAGTTACTTGATCTATTTCGTAATACAAATATTAGAACAAGGCAAAATTTGTTTATAAGTTAACTGTATTTATTCTAATTTTATTTTGTGTGGTATCGTAATTAATATATTAAGTCGAAACGATAAGATCAAGGATGGCGTTAAAGAAATCTTTGCTATTTGTTTTAAACTACAGTTCTTATATACACATTATATATGTTGGTTACTTTTACTATAATATATATATATATATCAGCAAAATCCTGGTGCTCCAGAAATGGCTCTTCTGCACGAACGCTTCCAACTTTTGTTTGATTTTGTTTGTCTCATGGAAGACCGTGAAAGAACTCCACAGGAGGATTTTTTTTCTCGTGAAGGAAGGCGAGGATGAATCCTTTTTTTTTCCTCTCTCACAAGGAGGAAGGGGCCCTTCATTAAGACTGTGAGGCCCTACAAATGGGTTAGGAGCTTAAGGAAGGGGGACCCTTATAACGGAGACTAAGGCCTCCAGGGGGCCCCTCCAGGGGCAGGATTTCAGAACACCCCAACTTCCTCTCCCAAAATGCGGGATACTACTGTAACCTAATTAATATAAAGGGGGAAACAGCAAGAATCAAGATTCAGACTGGGGTTTAAATATTTTATACAAAGGGATTCATAAATACGGAGGGAGGATAAACAGTTAAAAGACTTTAATATTTTGAAATCATCTACAGTTACACCCACTTCGCAATTGATAGAGTGCTTCCTAATGGCAGATAATGTTTAAAAATTTACTCATAATTCCTTTGACAAATTCACGTGGAAAACCATTTTGCACAAAAAAGTTGACAAGAAATTCAAAATCATTGTGCATTAAAATGTAGTTTGAACATATATTGTAAGCCCTGTGGGCAAGAGTACGTATTGAACTTAACTTATAGTCAAAATCACAAAAACTATAAAAAATTCAATTCCAGTCCAGTGAAGGTAGGTTTTCGATAAGTGGAAGTAGACAGTCCCAAACCCCTTCTTGAAAGTAGTACGTCAAGAAAAGGAATGGAGCCATCCACCTCCTTCTCCTGTTAACAGTAATATTGGGGCGGAGAGAGTTTAAAAATTCCACGTGAATTTGTCAAAGGAATCATGGGTAAAATTTTAAGCAATATCTTTGCTCCAAAATTGTCACTACATATGATGTACCTAAAAATCGTAAATTTCTGATTTTACCTGATTTATATCATTTTAACTCTGATTTAAGGAAACAGCTCTTAAATTTGTTAATAAGTTTTATTGTCATGCTGATTTTAAGTGGCATTTGTTAATGGCAGTACCCTTGTAAGATATTTTCGTTCTAAGGATGGAATCCCCCCTGCGATGAGCTATTCGGTTGTATACTTATTTAACTGCTCTGGGTGTTCCCAGGGGACATATGTTGGAAGCACCGTCCGTTCGCTGCAGGTTAGATTCTGTCCACACATGGGAATTAGTAATAGAACTGGCGAAGTTTTCTCCAAGAATGAATTCTCTGCCATTAGGAATCACTCCATCAGTTGCAAAGTGGGTGTAACTGTAGATGATTTCAAAATATTAAAGTCTTTTAACTGTTTATCCTCCCTCCGTATTTATGAATCCCTTTGTATAAAATATTTAAACCCCAGTCTGAATCTTGATTCTAGCTGTTTCCCCCTTTAAATTAATTAGGTTACAACCGACCAAGTTTTCCTTCTTGTTTTCCTGCCCTGTCTAGTTTCTTTAGGACATATGTCTGATATAGGTACGTTTTTGTGTTTTTACTTGCTTTCACTGATTTTTTATCTTTTACTGATTTTTTATCTTTTACTGATTTTTGCCTTTTACTAATACTAATTTTTTATCTTTTATTGATTTTATTTTATATTGATTTTTTCTTTTACTTATATTTTTTTCTTTTCATGATGGTGTTAGCTTAGGTCTTACCATTTATATTTAATTTTACTGTGACTATATACAGGGTGTCTCAAAAGTCACTATCTATTTTGAAAAATAATGGGAATTACGAAAAACTGGTTTAAGACATGAAAAATATATTTATTTCAAAGTAAGTGCCACAAAGAATTAGTGCTATTTATTTATCTGTCTCCACATGGCGACCATCAGTGTCTACAGAGCTCAAAGCGATAAGTTGTTTCCCGGAACACACTTTCCAGCATTTGAGGTGTTATTTTCTGAACTGCATCGGTAATACGATTTCGAAGTTCGGCTACATCACTAATTCTTCTACCAGTGTACACCTTAGACTTAACGAAACCCCAGGCGAAAAAATCTAATGGTGTTAAATCGGGTGAACGTGCTGCCCATGGTTGTGTTCCTCCACGACAAATCCAGCGACCGGGGAAGCGTCAGTCAAGATAATCACGTACAATTATTGCATAATGGCATGGTGCTCAATCCTGCTGAAAAACTACTGTGTCAAGAATGCCATCTGTAAGAAGTTGAGGTTCGAGGAATTGTTCAAGCATGTCAAGATAATAAACCAATTAACTTTTTTTAAATACACAAATTTGCACCAGAAGTACATATCTTTATGCCAGCATAGCATTTTTAAAAAAACATCTAATGTCACCGAAATAGATAGTGACTTTTGAGACACCCTGTATTTAATTGCATTTTTCTCACCCATTTATTTTGTTCTTAGGGTATACCTTTTCTTTTTAAAACTTTTAATTTTTGGCTAGCTTAGGTTTTACCAATTTTCATTTGCTTATGTTTGTGATATTTATTAATTTTAGTTTATTCTTTTTGATAAGCCTGATGATGGGTGAGGTAACCCGAAACGTTGTCGTCGATTGGACTTAAATTAAACATGCTTTCAGTATTCTACGTCTTTACCTTCATCTTCAATATATATATATATGATGATTGTTACCACGTTACTATACGAATGGATTGAAATATATTAGTCTCCCCTTAGATTAGATAAATGAAATTAAAATTAACTTAGTTAATAGTTACTTGATCTATTTCGTAATACAAATATTAGAACAAGGCAAAATTTGTTTATAAGTTAACTGTATTTATTCTAATTTTATTTTGTGTGGTATCGTAATTAATATATTAAGTCGAAACGATAAGATCAAGGATGGCGTTAAAGAAATCTTTGCTATTTGTTTTAAACTACAGTTCTTATATACACATTATATATGTTGGTTACTTTTACTATAATATATATATATATATCAGCAAAATCCTGGTGCTCCAGAAATGGCTCTTCTGCACGAACGCTTCCAACTTTTGTTTGATTTTGTTTGTCTCATGGAAGACCGTGAAAGAACTCCACAGGAGGATTTTTTTTCTCGTGAAGGAAGGCGAGGATGAATCCTTTTTTTTTTCCTCTCTCACAAGGAGGAAGGGGCCCTTCATTAAGACCTGTGAGGCCCTACAAATGGGTTAGGAGCTTAAGGAAGGGGGACCCTTATAACGGAGACTAAGGCCTCCAGGGGGCCCCTCCAGGGGCAGGATTTCAGAACACCCCAACTTCCTCTCCCAAAATTCGGGGATACTACTGTAACCTAATTAATATAAAGGGGGAAACAGCAAGAATCAAGATTCAGACTGGGGTTTAAATATTTTATACAAAGGGATTCATAAATACGGAGGGAGGATAAACAGTTAAAAGACTTTAATATTTTGAAATCATCTACAGTTACACCCACTTCGCAATTGATAGAGTGCTTCCTAATGGCAGATAATGTTTAAAAATTTACTCATAATTCCTTTGACAAATTCACGTGGAAAACCATTTTGCACAAAAAAGTTGACAAGAAATTCAAAATCATTGTGCATTAAAATGTAGTTTGAACATATATTGTAAGCCCTGTGGGCAAGAGTACGTATTGAACTTAACTTATAGTCAAAATCACAAAAACTATAAAAATTCAATTCCAGTCCAGTGAAGGTAGGTTTTCGATAAGTGGAAGTAGACAGTCCCAAACCCCTTCTTGAAAGTAGTACGTCAAGAAAAGGAATGGAGCCATCCACCTCCTTCTCCTGTTAACAGTAATATTGGGGCGGAGAGAGTTTAAAAATTCCACGTGAATTTGTCAAAGGAATCATGGGTAAAATTTTAAGCAATATCTTTGCTCCAAAATTGTCACTACATATGATGTACCTAAAAATCGTAAATTTCTGATTTTACCTGATTTATATCATTTTAACTCTGATTTAAGGAAACAGCTCTTAAATTTGTTAATAAGTTTTATTGTCATGCTGATTTTAAAGTGGCATTTGTTAATGGCAGTACCCTTGTAAGATATTTTCGTTCTAAGGATGGAATCCCCCCTGCGATGAGCTATTCGGTTGTATACTTATTTAACTGCTCTGGGTGTTCCCAGGGGACATATGTTGGAAGCACCGTCCGTTCGCTGCAGGTTAGATTCTGTCCACACATGGGAATTAGTAATAGAACTGGCGAAGTTTTCTCCAAGAATGAATTCTCTGCCATTAGGAATCACTCCATCAGTTGCAAAGTGGGTGTAACTGTAGATGATTTCAAAATATTAAAGTCTTTTAACTGTTTATCCTCCCTCCGTATTTATGAATCCCTTTGTATAAAATATTTAAACCCCAGTCTGAATCTTGATTCTAGCTGTTTCCCCCTTTAAATTAATTAGGTTACAACCGACCAAGTTTTCCTTCTTGTTTTCCTGCCCTGTCTAGTTTCTTTAGGACATATGTGATATAGGTACGTTTTTGTGTTTTTACTTGCTTTCACTGATTTTTTATCTTTTACTGATTTTTTATCTTTTACTGATTTTGCCTTTTACTAATACTAATTTTTTATCTTTTATTGATTTTATTTTATATTGATTTTTTCTTTTACTTATATTTTTTTCTTTTCATGATGGTGTTAGCTTAGGTCTTACCATTTATTTAATTTTACTGTGATTATATACAGGGTGTCTCAAAAGTCACTATCTATTTTGAAAAATAATGGGAATTACGAAAAACTGGTTTAAGACATGAAAAATATATTTATTTCAAAGTAAGTGCCACAAAGAATTAGTGCTATTTATTTATCTGTCTCCACATGGCGACCATCAGTGTCTACAGAGCTCAAAGCGATAAGTTGTTTCCCGGAACACACTTTCCAGCATTTGAGGTGTTATTTTCTGAACTGCATCGGTAATACGATTTCGAAGTTCGGCTACATCACTAATTCTTCTACCAGTGTACACCTTAGACTTAACGAAACCCCAGGCGAAAAAATCTAATGGTGTTAAATCGGGTGAACGTGCTGCCCATGGTTGTGTTCCTCCACGACCAATCCAGCGACCGGGGAAGCGTCTGTCAAGATAATCACGTACAATTATTGCATAATGGCATGGTGCTCAATCCTGCTGAAAAACTACTGTGTCAAGAATGCCATCTGTAAGAAGTTGAGGTTCGAGAAATTGTTCAAGCATGTCAAGATAATAAACCAATTAACTTTTTTTAAATACACAAATTTGCACCAGAAGTACATATCTTTATGCCAGCATAGCATTTTTAAAAAAAACATCTAATGTCACCGAAATAGATAGTGACTTTTGAGACACCCTGTATTTAATTGCATTTTTCTCACCCATTTATTTTGTTCTTAGGGTATACCTTTTCTTTTTAAAACTTTTAATTTTTGGCTAGCTTAGGTTTTACCAATTTTCATTTGCTTATGTTTGTGATATTTATTAATTTTAGTTTATTCTTTTTGATAAGCCTGATGATGGGTGAGGTAACCCGAAACGTTGTCGTCGATTGGACTTAAATTAAACATGCTTTCAGTATTCTACGTCTTTACCTTCATCTTCAATATATATACATATATATATATATATATAACCTCGTTAACCTCGTTGCTGTTCCCGGCGTTAGTTTCTCTTCACATGAAGGTCAAGCTGGTGCCCCGCCTTTAGATCTGGCTTGGTGGAGGAGCGAGTTGCTTTTTTGCGCTCTCCACCGTACATAGCCAGGTACACCCGGCTCATCTGTTACCGTCCTGAGCTAGGCATTTAGTCTTCTCTTGAAGACTTCAACTTTGACC
Source organism: Bathynomus jamesi (assembly GCA_023014485.1). Classification (NCBI taxonomy): domain Eukaryota; kingdom Metazoa; phylum Arthropoda; class Malacostraca; order Isopoda; family Cirolanidae; genus Bathynomus; species Bathynomus jamesi. The sequence goes on from JAJOZX010000388.1 coordinate 375,429, forward strand.
CCTGTAACGTTTCTGATGTCCTTTGGAAGCTGGTTAAAAAGTCTTGGCCCCCTGACAACCAAGCTATTTTCCTTCAGTGTTGAGGAGGTCCCTTGTCGGGTCTTTAATTTGGGAACACTAAACATCCTGCCTTTCCTATTTTCTAGCGTTGTTTGAATGGTAATTGGGTTCAGTTTGAGGTTTGGTACCAGTTTTTCGATCATTTTCCATATGTAGATTATGGTGTACCTCTCTCTTCTTTCCAGGGAGTTCAGATTTAGTTTACGTAGTCTTTCCCAGTAGTTGAGCTCTTTCCAGCCATCAAACTTTGCTGTGAAATGCCTCTGAGTTTCTTCTAGTGTATTAGTCTCTTTCTTTTTATATGGGGATGTCAAGACTGAGCAATACTCAAGTTTTGGTATAATCAGTGTTTTTAGCAGGTGAATCATTACTGTCTTGTCCCTTCTTTTGAACATTCTTAGTAACTATCCCGCGACTCTTTTTGCCTTGTTCATCGCTATCTGATTTTGTGTTTCGAATTTGGCATCATCGGTCATTATTACCCCCAGATCGATCGCTTTCGTGCTTCTCTGAATTTCCTGTCTCTCTGGAGTATAATATGCAGTCTCTTTAAGTTCCTCTTTTCATCATATCTCAAGAGCTGCAATTTCTCGATGTTAAATGTCATGTTGTCGTCTTCTGACCACTTGTATATCTTATTCGTGTCCCTCTGCAAGGCCTCCACTTCATTTACATCGCTGACTTTTCTGCTGATCTTTGTATCGTCTGCAAAGGATGTTACTATGCTGTTGCTGTTTACTCCGCTGTCTATGTCTGTTAGCATGATAATGAACAGGAGTGGAGCCAGTACTGTACCTTGTGGTGCTGAGCTGCGTACTTCCGATTCTGATGATAATATACCTTGAATTTTGACGACCTGCAGACGTTCTGTGAGAAAGTTATAGATCCATTTTCCCACTTTGCCTGTTATTCTCATATATTTAATTTTATGTGCTATTATATCGTAATCACATTTGTCGAAAGCTTTAGCAAAATCCGTGTATATGACATCGTAGTTGTCATTGCCTTCCAGTGAATGTAGGATATTGTTGGGGTGTTCCATTAGTTGTGATAGGCATGATCTAACTGATCGCAATCCATGCTGATTTTCGTTAAATCTTTCCAGTGTCTCCAAGAAATCGTAAATTTTCTCTCTAACTATTCTTTCAAATACTTTCGTGAGGTGAGACGTCAGTGACATTGGTCTATATTTCTTTGCTTGAGATCTATCCCCTCCTTTATATATAGGGACAATGTTTGCTCTTTTCAAGATGCTCGGTATTTCTCCAGTGTCTAGAAATCTTCTCCATATCCAGTATGAAGGCGTAGCCATTTCATTTTCACAGTTTTTAGTCAATAATGCGTTCCAATTGTCCGAACCTGCAGATGAATGTGGTTTCACTTGTCCTATAGCTCTCGCTACATCTTCTGGGATAAAATCAAAGTCTGTTATACACTCTCCTTGCAATTTCTCTTCAAATAATGCATCTATGTTGGGTATCGCTTTGTCACTTTTTGGAGTACTGAAAACTGATTCATACTGGGCTCTCAATGTTTCAGATATTGCTTTTGGATCGTCGGTTAGTTCATTATTTCTCTTCCTTAAGGGCCCAATAGCGGCGCGCGTTTTTTTTTTCATTTTCGCATAACGATAGAAGTATTTTGGATTTTCCTTTATTGCTTCAATCGCTTTTTCCTCTTCCCTCTCTGTATGGTCCTTAATCAGGGTTTGTACTTCCCTATCGATACCCTCCAGTTTTTCTTGTATTACTTTCCTGGCATTATCTCCGCAGTTAGCGAACTCCGCCTCCACTCTCTTTCTTTTGCGGAATATTCTTCTCTTTTGCCTCTCTAGCTAGCTCCTCTTTCCTTTTGGCTGTGATTTCGGAGCATATTTTTCTAAAATTCTCAGCGTCTTTTCTTCCAAGGTTGTTAGCATTTCCTCCGTTGTTTTATTCTCTAAAACTGTCCACTCTATTTGGGCTATGTGCGATCTGATTGCTTCCCAATTTATAAACTTGAAGTTTACGTTAAAGGCCTCAAATTTGCTTCTTTCCTCAATATGTGTATCGTCTTTTAATGTTATCGTCATATTTGTTGATATCTCGATTAAGTTGTGGTCTGAGATAATGGTTGGGATTATTTTTATATCAGCAATCAAGTTCGTGTTATTCGTGAATACCAGATCTCGGCAGTTATTTTTTCTGATATTTTCTGTTATCTCTTGTGTCAGCATAAACTCATTTGTGAAAGCCATCAACCTTTATGCTTGCTCCTGGTGTTCTCTTGTGCCCCCCTTGTCCTGGTGTATATATATATATATATATATATATATATATATATATATATATATAAAGGGTGATCCAGAGAAATGGGACCCAAAAGAAACCCCTGTAACTCTTAAAGTATAAGTCCTTTTATAAAATTATACGCATCATTCGAAAGAGGATAGTTACAAGTTTGTTCAGAATTGTATAGGTTTTGACAATACAAGACAAAATAAGATACAAAACAAAATAAACGTGTTAGTTAAAACTAACCCTTCAAGATGACTGCATGGACTGTGGAACAGCTGCGTTTCATAACTGGGCAATATTATGAGCATGGAAGAAGTGTAGTTTCAGCTCAAAGATCTTTCAAGACAAATTTTCAGATGTCAAAATCACCTTCTAAGAGCTGAAACTACACTTCTTCCATGCTCATAATATTGCTCAGTTATGAAACGCAGCTGTTCCACAGTCCATGCAGTCATCTTGAAGGGTTAGTTTTAACTAACGCTTTTATTTTGTTTTGTATCTTATCTTGTCTTGTATTGTCAAAACCTATACAATCCTGTACAAACTTGTAACTATCCTCTTTCGAATGATGCGTATGATTTTATAAAAGGACTTATACTTTAAGAGTTACAGGGGTTTCTTTTGGGTCCCGTTTCTCTGGATCACCCTTTATATTTATATATATATATATATTCCTATCCACCGTTTTGTATTTTATAAATGTGAAGTTAAAGTCTCCGCAGATCATTATATTGGGGGATGGAGGGTTATATATATATATATAGGCCTATATATATATTCCTATCCACCATTTTGATTTTATAAGTGCGAAGTTAAAGTCTCCGCAGATCATTATATTGGGGGACGAAGGGTTTTATATATATATATATATATGTTAAACACAAACCGTGCATGGAACAAGGAACTCTTCTGGGAAAATTAAATCCACTATAGTCCGAATAAGTAATGGTAAATGACAAATACCATAGTTTTTTCTTTTTCATGATTTTAGCCCGACGTGGGCAACGGGTCTCTCGCAAAGAGATCCCATAAATATAGCTTCCCTCACCAGCTATCTGCAAAGCAGACAGGATCCAGCTTTGGGACATGGATCTAGGGTTTAAAGCAAGCCTAGATCCCTACATTCAGAACCTCTATATAAGTAAAAGACTCGTTGCATTCACGTCGTGTTGAATAAATCAAAGAAAAAGGGGGTAACTATTGTATTTTTAGCCAAAAAAACCAAAACTTAAACCTCAACCGGGACATTGAGCGTCCACTTTTCAAGGCACGAAACACGTCCGTTTAGTATACACAAACTCAGAATGGTTCCCTGAGAACATTATATGTTAAACACAGACCGTGCATGGAACAAGGAACTCTTCTGGGAAAATTAAATCCACTATAGTCCGAATAAGTAATGGTAAATGACAAATACCATAGTTTTTTCTAGTGTATACTAAACGGACGTGTTTCGTGCCTTGAAAAGTGGACGCTCAATGTCCCGGTTGAGGTTTAAGTTTTGTTTTTTTTGGCTAAAAATACAATAGTTACTCCCTTTTTCTTTGATTTATTCAACACGACGTGAATGCAACGAGTCTTTTACTTATATAGAGGTTCTGAATGTAGGGATCTAGGCTTGCTTTAAACCCTAGATCCATGTCCCAAAGCTGGATCCTGTCTGCTTTGCAGATAGCTGGTGAGGGAAGCTATATTTATGGGATCTCTTTGCGAGAGACCCGTTGCCCACGTCGGGCTAAAATCATGAAAAAGAAAAAAACTATGGTATTTGTCATTTACCATTACTTATTCGGACTATAGTGGATTTAATTTTCCCAGAAGAGTTCCTTGTTCCATGCACGGTCTGTGTTTAACATATAATGTTCTCAGGGAACCATTCTGAGTTTGTGTATACTAAACGGACGTGTTTCGTGCCTTGAAAAGTGGACGCTCAATGTCCCGGTTGAGGTTTAAGTTTTGGTTTTTTTGGCTAGAAATACAATAGTTACCCCCTTTTTTTTATTTATTCAACACGACGTGAATGCAACGAGTCTTTTACTTATATAGAGGTTCTGAATGTAGGGATCTAGGCTTGCTTTAAACCCTAGATCCATGTCCCAAAGCTGGATCCTGTCTGCTTTGCAGATAGCTGGTGAGGGAAGCTATATTTATGGGATCTCTTTGCGAGAGACCCGTTGCCCACGTCGGGCTAAAATCATGAAAAAGAAAAAACTATGGTATTTGTCATTTACCATTATTTATTCGGACTATAGTGGATTTAATTTTCCCAGAAGAGTTCCTTGTTCCATGCACGGTCTGTGTTTAACATATAATGTTCTCAGGGAACCATTCTGAGTTTGTGTATATATATATATATATAACAAGGTCCACAAAGAAAAAGAAAAAATTATTCCAAGACCTTTCGTGTATTCCCTGACGAGGTGTACTGCTGAATATACGAAAAGCCTTTGATTCCTTTTTTATTTTTCTTTGTGGGTGGGTTTGCATCATTCATTCTTTTCATCTGTTTAAGTGTGCAATTCATTTCATATACTATATATATATGTGTGTCTGTGTATATATTGAAGCAAGCAGGTGTGGAATAAAAACCAGTGATAATTATGAGGAGGAGTTTCATTTAAACTCTACGGTAAATGGACCGAGAATTTGAATTACTCCGCCAGTTTTGAATGATACTTGAATAAATTCTGATGCTGAAAATCATCACACACACACACACACGCACACACACACACACACAATGTGCGCATCCTTGCATAAGCGAGGTACCATTTTTTAAAAATTTATATCTCGAAAAATCCAATTAACCTAACCTGACCAAACCTAATTAGTGTCATGCAATTGAGAACGTTGTAATGAGTGTTGCATACGTAATTGGAGTTCGAAGGAGATTCTGTTAAGTACCTAAATAGTAAGGAAATTGCTAACTTAGCCTAACTTAAGCAAAAGTGTTACCTCACAAAAACATAACCCCACTACATCTGTTAACTGTCATGCACTGAACTTCGCTTGTGCACAGTTGCCTTCGAGGGTGCGCGAACACACCACACACACACACACACAGCATTCCTCTAAAAATGTCTTTGTTTACGTTACTTTTTATATATTTTTTTATGTTGTGGTATCCGAATTGGCGGTAGAAAGTAATTGTATGAGACACGTATCCCTTTACCGTCACAGCCAGTATTACAAAGAAAGGAAAGTGAAGGCAAAACCTTATCGATCATTGGCACCCATTTAAAAAAGTTATGTTAACTCTATTGTTTCTTCTCTTTAAAAAAAAAATTCCCTCATCCAAACTTATTGAAAATCCCATCTCATCTCTTCATTCTAAAAAAAAAGCCTTTGCTAAAATGACAGATAAAACTTCCATAAAGTTTGTATTTCTATTCCTTAAATGCTATAAATTCCCGTTTATGGGAAGGACAGCCGATATGTCACCAAATAATATCGAGTGAACCAGAAGTGTGTATATATATATAAAAGACTACTATACGGGTTGAAAGGAAAATAAAAAGGAAAATGACCTGAAAGCGTCGATGAATTGTAACGTATCTGAACAATAATTAAGATAAAAATGAGAATGGATTAACGAACATGGCTCCACGTTTGTGTATTGAGGGGACACCTTCTTTCCCATTTATACTGATTTACGTCTTGCTGAATGCCGGAATGGATCGTATAACTTAACGTCAAAGAGGTAAAAAAGTAAAAAAGTGACGTAAAAAATAGTCTTTGACATATATATATATATATATATATAATGTGTGTGTGTGTGTGTGTGTGTGTGTGTGTGTGTAGTTTAAAATCTTACGCATGTCCAAATTAAAAAAAAGAAAGAAAAGATGATTCTTGAATATTGTACCTGCAACTTATTTTAAAGCATTTAGTTCCTCATTTCGAATGATATACAGGACATTTCACTAAACTTTGATGTCGCTTTCAATCAATGTCATGATTTAAAATCTGAGAAACGAAAACAATTAATAGTCGAAAGAGCAAAGGAGTTATTTCATTTGAGTTTGACAGTTATTGCTTATACCTGAAGAGTTTTGAATACCTCCACATACACTATGATGTATCCACACGCTTTAGAGTCATTTGCCCTACACCAGGGCCCCAGAACAAGAGTGAAGGATAAAGGTCTGTCATTGGTTTTGGGAACTTGCTAAACTTCACAATTCAAGGCACCTTCCACTCAAAGTTTATTCTGTGGCAACAAGCCTGATTTCATCTCTCCAGTCAGTGCTTCCCAGACTGCTTATAGTAACTTTGCTGTGAATATTTACTAAAGCAAAAGAGAAATCAAAGAGTGGTAAAATGTTTTGTATACCACTCAAAACAGAAAAACATAAGACTTCAAAATACGGCTCAGCCGGCTGCCATATAACCAAATATTAAACAATTAGGCGTTGGAAATTAGACGTATATTTCTTTGAGACCACCATATACAGTGTATATATATATATATATATATATATATATATATATATATATATGGGCTACGTCGTGGCCGATGTCGTAACACCGCTTCCAGAGATCAGTGAAGTTAAGCGACATTGGGTCAGGGTAGTAGTTGGAGGGGAGACCGCCCTCTGCGCCCAGATTATGTAGCGACCCGTGATTCGGATCCCACGTAAAGCTCTAGGTCCCCTCCGTCATATGACCTTAGATGTTGCGAAGGAGGTTAAACAACCCAAATTAAAAAAAAATATATATATATATATTAGTGATGTAGGTCACATCCGCATCCGCGGAACATCCGCACATTTTCTCGCATCCGCATCCGCGTCCGCATCCGCACTTTGGACTGCGGATGTCGTGCGGATGTGGACCGTTGAGATAAAACGTCATTAATAAGCGGAAATTATCAAATTCTACTATATTAATAGAACTAGTTCATTGTGCGCAAAAGTGATGCAAGCGACAAGACGAGAGGCTGTTCTTGTATGAAGTTACTCTCTTGCAACCTACTTAGATCCACGTTACAAAGCTAAGTTATTTTCACCTAGTACATTAGAACGAGTTAAATCATCACTTGGCAAAGCAGTTGAAGAGCTTCAATCTCTTGAATCTGTCGCTTCGCCACCCACCAAAAGAATAAAAGTTTCAGTGACAGAACCAACACCTTCAACAAGCAAATCTATCACAGAATCTGTCTCTCAGTTTCTTGAGTCAAGCAGCAATGACGAGACCTACGCGATGTCAAAAGATGTAGTAAAAATGATCGAGAGCTATCACCAAGAAAAACGCCTGGCTGCATGTGACAATCCTATTAGTTGGTGGAAAAATACGCAGAATATCTATTCATACTTGAGTAAACTTGCAAGGAAACATTTAGCCTGTCCTCCAACAAACGTACCAAGCGAGAGATTATTTAACAGTGCTGGATTAATATATGATGAAAAGAGAAACAGACTGGCAGCAGAAAAGGCAGAAAAATTAATGTTCCTCAAGCATAACCTTCCTGTAATTAAGTTTGAACATTAAACGATGAACATCTTAGTTTACTTTATTTTAATTACTCATTTATAAATATGCCTAATAAAACTTTAAACTTAATATAAATAGTTATGAAGCTAATTAAAGATCTCTTTCTATAAGGGTGGAGGTTGGGGAAAGAGGTCGGTGGGGTGCATTTGAGTTGGGTTCACGTCCCGCATCCTGGTAACACAATTATGGTTTCTAATTGTGGCTGAAACTCAACAAAATATAACGAATTTATTTGCAGACGAATTCACTGATTGATTTCTATATTAGTTAGATGCTTGATATTATTTTATATGTTCAGAGAAAAGTACAGCAATTATTGTACAATTAATCAATTATACTACATTATAGCTACAGCTCTCTCTCTGTAATAACTTATTATATACGTTAAACACAACAAATCTCGAATATATCCTAAAAAATAACGAAAATGTAGACATCCGCATCCGCATCCGCGGATGTTGAAATCAAACATCCGCATCCGCATCCGCATCCGCGGATGTGAAAAAAATGACATCCGCTACATCACTAATATATATATATACACACACACTACTGTGCAAAAGTCTTATGCACCCTTGTACAGTTGCGTTTTTCAAATTTTTTTTTAATAATTATGTTGAATATTTCAGCACGTTAGTGTTGTTTTATTATAAATATAAATTATAATGCATAGTCATTGTCAATAACCTCAGTTATTAGGCAGTTTAACGAAGAAAACGGATGTTTCATCAAAACGTGCTACTGCTGGAGCGAGAACGGAATTTCACACAAAGCTTCTAGGTACTATTTTACAAGATATTCTAAGTTCATTCAGTAACAGTTTGTAAATAGAACTTCTACAGTATGTTTTTGTAATTGTTTAATGCTCCTAACTAAATGAAATGAAATTATTTTTAATAAAATTTCTTAATTGTTAATTTTCTCTTTTTTCAAATAAAGGCATAAAATTTTACATTGATTAAGCAATGGCTAAAATCCCCATTGCAACTCGACACCGGGTGATATTATTGCAAGAGCAGGATCAGTCTCAATCAGAAATATCGCGAAAAAACTGGGGTATGAAGATGTGGTATTCAATCAATTTTGAAGAAACAGTACCAAAATAGGCAAAGTTGAAGATCGAAAACGCAGTGGAAGGCCAAGGAAACTTTCTAAAAACGACGAACTTTCGGCAGAACTTGCCCAGACCTCAGAATTACAAGTCCACTCATCCACCGTGAGGAGATCACTCATCAGAAATGGTCTTAATGGTCGAGTGGCAATCAAAATGCTATTTCTCAGAAAAGAAAACAAGTCAAAATGGCTCAAATATGCTCAAAAGCACAAGAATTGGAATGCTGACCAGTGGAAAATTGTCCCCTGGAGTGAAGAGTAAAAATTTAAAATTTTTGGCACAAAGAGAAGACAGTATGTGAGAAGCAGAAACGGAGAACAATTCAAGGAAATGTATTTGCAGCCAACAACTAAGCATGGTGGAGGATCTATCCAAGTTTGGGGCTACATTTCAGTAAATGGTGTTGGGGATCTTATCAAAATTGATGGAATACTGAATGCAGAAAGATACAGACAAATCGCAATTCATCATGTTGTGCCATCAGGTCGGAGATTAATTGGGCAAAATTTTATTTTTCAGCACGACATTGCCAATGTAGTCAAAACCTATTTGGAGAATAAAAAAGAACGTGGATACTTGCAACTGATGGAGTGGCCTCCCCAGAGCCCTGATTTAAATATTATTGAGATTTGGGATTATTTAGACAAAAAGAAGCAAGAAAAGCAGCCAAAATCGAGAGAAGATCTATGGCAGGTCCTTTTAGATGCACGGAACATTTCAGCGGATTTCTTACAAAAACTCCAAGATAGCATTTCAAACCGAAACGCAGCAGTTTTGCAGGAATAGGGCGGTCATACAAAATACTGACTATCGACAATTGTATGCAACTTTTCAGTAATTATAGTGATAGTTCTCTAATAAATGATAAATCTTGAAGCTAACACGTGTATTTTAACCATTGAAATTGAGAAAATTTATCAATACAAGTTTTCTCAGACTTTTGCACAGTAGTATATATATATATATATATGAATAGAAACGACATAAGTGTTAAGGAACGTTTCTGCACACGAGGAGGAGAGATAACGAATAAATGAAAAATGAGGCGAACCGCCCGGGAATCGAACCCAGGGCCTTCCAATTGCCGGTTGGACGCGCTACCATTATGCTACGGACCTCACTTAATCACAAATCGAAATTCTCCCACATAGGGCAGAAACCAATGCCCTGAGAGGGCACCCTCGCAAATCGTGAATATGCGCATATAACTGCAATGACCGCGCAGTATATAAATGAATAGAAACGACATAAGTGTTAAGGAACGTTTCTGCACACGAGGAGGAGAGATAACGAATAAATGAAAAATGAGGCGAACCGCCCGGGAATCGAACCCAGGGCCTTCCAATTTATATACTGCGCGGTCATTGCAGTTATATGCGCATATTCACGATTTGCGAGGGTGCCCTCTGAGGGCATTGGTTTCTGCCCTATGTGGGAGAATTTCGATTTGTGATTAAGTGAGGACCGTAGCATAATGGTAGCGCGTCCAACCGGCAATTGGAAGGCCCTGGGTTCGATTCCCGGGCGGTTCGCCTCATTTTTCATTTATTCGTTATCTCTCCTCCTCGTGTGCAGAAACGTTCCTTAACACTTATGTCGTTTCTATTCATTTATATACTGCGCGGTCATTGCAGCTATATGCGCATATTCACGATTTGCGAGGGTGCCCTCTCAGGGCATTGGTTTCTGCCCTATGTGGGAGAATTTCGATTTGTGATTAAGTGAGGTCCGTAGCATAATGGTAGCGCGTCCAACCGGCAATTGGAAGGCCCTGGGTTCGATTCCCTGGCGGTTCGCCTCATTTTTCATTTATTCGTTATCTCTCCTCCTCGTGTGCAGAAACGTTCCTTAACACTTATGTCGTTTCTATTCATTTATATACTGCGCGGTCATTGCAGTTATATGCATATATATATATATATATATATATATATATATATATAAAAGAAAACACAATTCCAAGGCCTTTCGTGTAATTTCCATCTCGTCAGAGAATGACGTAAATTACACAAAAGGCCCTGGAACTATTCTCATTTTCCCTTATGTGTATAACAGTATGATGGAATTTCGGGAGAGGAAATTGGATCAATTTGAAAATTTACTTCCTCACCTTCCTTCATGAGGATCATTCACCGTCCTTCATAACGGTCCCACACGTTCCTTTATGATGTCTCTTTCATGGGAAAAAATAAAAAAATAAAAAAAAAAATATTTTTTTTTTAAATTTAAAAAAAATTAAAAAGGATTCATCCTCGCCTTCCTTAATGGTCCTTCATAAGCCAAAAACAAACAAAAACAAAGAAAAAAGGATAAATTCTGGCTTCACTGTCTTTTGAAACAAACAAACAAACAAACAAACATTCCCTGTTGAATAGGAAAAAGGCACTTTTTATGCAGCGTTCAGGCTCGTTCCGGTGCGTTCCTTCGTGGTCGTGGCCCCCGCTAGTTTTAGCTGCAGGACGAGCAACATTTCCACATAGACTGATATTCTGTATGTATACATATATATATACACAGGGTGTCCCAAAAAAACTATATAGTCTTTATAGCATCATATATTTTATAATTTAAAAAAACCAAACAATATATTGTTATAGCAATTGCCAATGAAAGGTAAATTAGTAATCTAAGTGATCAAAATGTTATAGCGAGTTGTTTGCATATAAAATTTAATTAACTACGCCAAGTGCTCAAAATGTTCTCCGGCGGCATGAATGCACTTTTGAATGCGTCGACTAACTGATTCGCAGACATGGACTAATGTGGATGCTGTGATGGTCCAGCACTTTTCCCTAATTGCATCCTTAAGGTGTTCGAGTGTTGCAGGTCTTGTACCATAAACTGCATCCTTCAGGTAGCCCCACAAGTAAAAATCAAGTGGAGTCAAGTCCGGTGAACGTGGAGGATACTCAACGCTTCCTCTTCGTCCTATCCAACGGTTAGGCAACGTTTCATCGAGGTACCTTCTGACATCACAATGATAATGAGGGGGGGCTCCATCTTGTTGAAAGTAAAAGTCGTCGTTTCCAAACAACTTCCGAACTGCAGGTATAATTTCTGTCCGCAGCATGTCGAGATAGATATGCGGCACCGGTAACTGTCCCATTAAAGAAAAATGGTCCAACCAAACCCCTGGATGATAAACCACACCATGCTGTTAATCCTGGTAAATTAACATGTTTATCCACATAAACGTGTGGATTATCAAGTGACCAGTACCTGCAGTTTAGTCGATTTACTGTGCCATTCAGCTTGAAGGTAGCTTCACCAGACCACACGATTTTGTTGTATTGAAAGTGCATTCATGCCGCCGGAGAACATTTTGAGCACTTGGCTTAGTTAATTAAATTTTATATGCAAACAACTCGCTATAACATTTTGATCACTTAGATTACTAATTTACCTTTCATTGGCAATTGCTATAACAATATATTGTTTGGGTTTTTTTTAAATTATAAAATATATGATGCTATAAAGAGTATATAGTTTTTTTGGGACACCCTACATATATATATATATATATATATATATATGATACACATATATATATATTCCCATATAATATAAATATATATATTAAACACAGACCGTGCAAGGAACAAGGAACTCTTCTGGGAAATTACATCCACTATAGTTCAAATAAGTAATGATACATGAAAAATACTATAGTTTTTTCTTTTTCATGGTGGAAAGCCCAACGTAGGCACCGAGTTACTCCAAAGAGGCCCCAAAATATAACTTCCCTCACCAGCTATCTGCAAAGCAGATAGGAACCAGCTTTGGAACAGGATCTAGGGTTTACAGTTTATACCTAGCCTACTACAGTCAGAACCTTAATATACGCTAGAAACTCGTTGCATTCACGTCGGATTGAATACATCAAAGAAAAAGGGGTAACTACTGTATTTTTAACCAAAAAACAAAACTTAAACCTCAACCTGGATATTGAGTGTCCACTTTTAAGGGCACATAACACTTCCGTTTAATACACACAAACTCAGAATGGTCCCCTGAGAAACTTATATGTTAAACACATATAAGTTTCTCTGAGTTTGTGTATATTAAACGGACATGTTATGTGCCTTGAAAAGTGGACGCTCAATGTCCCGGTTGAGTTTTAAGTTTTGTTTTTTGGCTAAAAATACAATAGTTACCCCTTCTTTGATGTATTCAATCCGACGTGAATGCAACGAGTTTCTAGCGTATATTAAGGTTCTGACTGTAGTAGGCTAGGTATAAGCTGTAAACCCTAGATCTTGTTCCAAAGCTGGTTCCTATCTGCTTTGCAGATAGCTGGTGAGGGAAGTTATATTTTGGGGCCTCTTTGCGAGTAACCCGGTGCCCACGTTCGGCTTTCCATCATGAAAAAGAAAAAACTATAGTATTTGTCATGTATCATTACTTACTCGAACTACAGTGGCTGTAATTTCCCAGAAGAGTTTCTTGTTCCAGGTACGGTCTGTGTTTAACATATAAGTTTCTCAGGGGACCATTCTGAGTTTGTATATATATATATATATATATATATATATATGTGTATGTATATATATATATATATATATATGTGTGTATATATATATATATATATATATATATATATATATATATATATATATATATATGACTTATGACTACAGAGCTTGACACTCAATTTTGAACCTTATATTCTCGAACAGTAAAAATGAAAACTTAAAATAAATAAGTCATGCATTAAAAAAGGTTTCATGGTCAGAAATCGACTCATACGAGAGTATGTATGGACCTCAAAACATACAAGAAGTTTTGCGTTATTCTGAAAGCGTATTATTATAATTTAACACCACATTGCCTCTTCGAGTGTAGTTCTATCGCACCGCTTTCGTATTTTAACTAATGTCAACATCACAAAAAACAAAATCTGGTTAAACACTTTTTAAATCAAAAACAATTTCTTTGTTTAATATCCGTATTATGAAAAAAATTAAAGTTTATTATTTTAATTCAAATAAATTAATTTATCTCTTTTTAAAGGGAAACTGACTTACTTTCATCCGATCTGATTCTCAAACACAAACTTTTTATACATTCATAACACTTTCTTAATTGTTTATTTCCTTTTAAATATGTAGTTTTCTGTTATTTACCTCGATACATAAATATCTTCTGGTATGTGAACTAATAATTTTATTGCACATCAAATATTGTTATAAAATTGTGTGTTCAAAGAAATTTCTCTTTAAACGTTAAAGGCAATGTAATTTAAAAAGTTTTGTGATCTGCTACTTGTATGTAATATTTGTATGTATGTATGTACTGATGTTTTGACTATACATTTCGAGAATCAACACGCGTAAATAAGCCGAGATATATATATAGCCTTCCCCACTCTCTATTGTGTAATTATATATATATATATATATATATATTAGTGATGTAGCGGATGTCATTTTTTCCACATCCGCGGATGCGGATGAGGATGTTTGATTTCAACATCCGCGGATGCGGATGCGGATGTCTACATTTTCGTTATTTTTTAGGATATATTCGAGATTTGTTGTGTTTAACGTATATAATAAGTTATTATATAGAGAGAGCTGTAGCTATAATGTAGTATAATTGATTAATTGTACAATAATTGCTGTACTTTTCCCTGAACATATAAAATAATAGCAAGCATCTAACTAATATAGAAATCAATGAGTGAATTCGTCTGCAAATAAATTCGTTATATTTTGTTGAGTTTCAGCCACAATTACAAACCATAATTGTGTTACCCGACCTCTTTCCCCAACCTCCACCCTTATAGAAAGAGATCTTTAATTAGCTTCATAACTATTTATATTAAGTTTAAAGTTTTATTAGGCATATTTATAAATGAGTAATTAAAATAAAGTAAACTAAGATGTTCATCGTTTAATATTCAAACTTAATTATAGGAAGGTTATGCTTAAGGAACATTAATTTTTCTGCCTTTTCTGCTGCCAGTCTGTTTCTCTTTTCATCATATATTAATCCAGCACTGCTAACTAATCTCTCGCTTGGTACGCTTGTTGGAGGACGTGCTAAATGTTTCCTTGCAAGTTTACTCAAGTATGGATAGATATTCTGCGTATTTTTCCACCAACTAATAGGATTGTCACATGCAGCCAGGCGTTTTTCTTGGTGATAGCTCTCGATCATTTTTACTACATCTTTTGACATCGCGTAGGTCTCGTCATCGCTGCTTGACTCAAGAAACTGAGAGAGAGATTCTGTGATAGATTTGCTTGTTGAAGGTGTTGGTTCTGTCACTGAAACTTTTATTCTTTTGGTTGGTGGCGAAGCGACAGATTCAAGAGATTGAAGCTCTTCAACTGCTTTGCCAAGTGATGATTTAACTCGTTCTAATGTACTAGGTGAAAATAACTTAGCTTTGTAACGTGGATCTAAGTAGATTGCAAGAGAGTAACTTCATACAAGAACAGCCTCTCGTCTTGTCGCTTGCATCACTTTTGCGCACAATGAACTAGTTCTATTAATATAGTAGAATTTGATAATTTCCGCTTATTAATGACGTTTTATCTCAACGGTCCACATCCGCAAGACATCCGCAGTCCAAAGTGCGGATGCAGATGCGGATGCGGATGCGAGAAAATGTGCGGATGTTCCGCGGATGCGGGTGCGGATGCGACCTACATCACTAATATATATATATATATATGATACACACAGACCGTGTATGGAACAAGGAACTCTTCTGGGATAATTAAATCCACTATAGTCCGAATAAGTAATGGTAAATGACAAATACCATAGTTTTTCTTTTTCATGATGCAAGCCCGACGTGGGCAACGGGTCTCTCGCAAAGAGGTCCTATAAATATAGCTTCCCTCACCAGCTATCTGCAAAGCAGACAGGATCCAGCTTTGGGACATGGATCTAGGGTTTAAAGCAGCCTAGCCCTACTACAAAGGTGGATCCTGTCTGCTTTGCAGATAGCTTGTGAGGGAAGCTATATTTATGGGACCTCTTTGCGAGAGACCCGTTGCCCACGTCGGGCTTGCATCATGAAAAAGAAAAACTATGGTATTTGTCATTTACCATTACTTATTCGGACTATAGTGGATTTAATTATCCCAGAAGAGTTCCTTGTTCCATGCACGGTCTGTGTGTATCATAAAAAACTCAGGGAACTATTCTGAGTTCATTCCCATCATGAAACAGACATGTTATGTGCCTTGAAAAGTGGACGCTCAATTCTGCCAGTTGAGGTTTAAGTTTTGGTTTTGGCTAAAAATATAATAGTTACCCCTTTTTCTTTGATTTATTCAATCCGACGTGAACGCAACGAGTCTTTTACTTATATTGAGGTTCTAAATGTAGTGGTGCTAGGCTGCTTTAAACCCTAGATCCATGTCCCAAAGGTGGATCCTGTCTGCTTTGCAGATAGCTGGTGAGGGAAGCTATATTTATGGGACCTCTTTGCGAGAGACCCGTTGCCCACGTCGGGCTTGCATCATGAAAAAGAAAAACTATGGTATTTGTCATTTACCATTACTTATTCGGACTATAGTGGATTTAATTATCCCAGAAGAGTTCCTTGTTCCATGCACGGTCTGTGTGTATCATAAGAAACTCAGGGAACCATTCTGAGTTCATTCCCATATGTATATATATATATATATATATATATATATATATATATACACACATATATACAGGGTGTCCCATAAGTCCGGCATCATAGGAGAAATTCATATTTTTCTATTTCTACAAACCATAATTCATATTTTTCTCTTTCTACAGGCCATAATGTCTGTGAGCAAGGAAGAACGAATCCAGATAATTCTACTCATAGGAAATCGGAGTCAAAGAGAGGCCGCTGCTGAATTTAACAGACTGCATCCAGACCGCGAGCCAATATCACAGAGTTGTGTTAGCAGACTTGTTGCAAAGTTTAAGGAAACAGGATCCATAGAAGATAAACCACGCAGTGGACCTTCAAGGAGGTCCACTGACGATGATACAGCGACTGCTATCCTGGCTCATTTTAACAGAAGTCCCAATAAGTCTCTTCGGCGATTGTCCGCCAAGAGAGGAGTGTCGAAAAGTAGCATCCATCGCATTCTTCAGGCTCACAAATGGCATCCATATAAACTTCAGATCCTACAGAAATTAAGCGAAGATGATCCCGACCGGCAGATGGAATTTTGTGAATGGGCTACGGAACAATAAAATAAAAGCTTTTGTTTTGCCTTTTTTTATTATTTTTCCTATGATGCCGGACTTATGGGACACCCTGTATATATATATATATATATATATTAGGGTGGCCCTTATTTTTCAACTTTTGGAATTACTTGCTCCCAACCCCTAATCTTCTTCCAATATATAAAAAAGTGCTCTGGCAAACTTTCAGCTCAATTGGGCTATATTAAGGTGGCCCCCAAAGGCCCTAAAGTTTCAAAATTCACCGATAATTGGTATTTCTAATATAAAACCTTTATAATTCATTTGCAAACTTTGTTTGGGAAAATAATCACAAAGCATAATCGAAAGTGAATTTTATTTACAACCAAATAATTACGCCGCTTATATAGGCCGCAGGCGCAGAACTTTCTAGAACCTTCCAGAAGCGGATTTTTTACGCACTTATGATACTTTTCAATTTCCCTGAATATCTCTTCCAATTTTGGTTTTAAGTAAATAATGGTTATAACTAAATTTATTGTAAATTGAATTCTCTTTCGATCTTATTCTATATTTCTTTCGAATAAAACACTGTAAAGAAGATAAAAACGGTTTTATATGAAAAAATATCAATATTGTTAAAATCTGAAACTTTAGGGCCTTTGGGGGCCATCTTAATATTGTCTGATTGAGCTGACATTTTACACAGAGCATTTTTACATGGATTAGAACAACTTTGGAGGTTGGGAGATGAAAAATATTTCATTTCAGAAAATCACATACAACTAAGGGCCACCCTAATATATATATATATATATATATATATATATATATATATATATACAATGCCACTAAACTACGCTGGGATGCTGAATGGGAAATCATGAGTTCGAATCCGAGCGAGGAATTTGTAATTTCTTAGGCCCTTGGTGGGGTGGGGTTCGCATTCCACTTTAAGCTGTAGGACTAAGGTGGTGCGACAAGCATGACTTTTGTCAGAATGAACAATTCGGGGAGTAGCATAACGCATAACTTATCTTTATTCAATCACCACCACATTACAACATGTGAGTAGTTTCATACAAATTTAGAGCCATTAAGCCTTCTACACCTATTTTAAATTCACTATTCGACTAAATTTTGTGAGATACTTCACGAATTTGGATTTTATTGCCTACCGCTATGAAGCTTAAAATCTTGACAGTTATGTTATCTTCATAAATTAACAATCTAGCTAACTTTTTCCTCGATCATTTGTATATGTACATATTTATGTATATATTGGATGTGTATATTTTTGCGCACACACAAACAAACGCACACACAACAAAAGCAGCTTCAAGATTTATCTCATCTATTAAATGACTATAATCAAACACTGTACAGAATCGGAAGTTACTTATAATCATGTTTGCTTTAGCACAGAGGTTTCCATATTGTTTTCTTATATCTGAGTCATCACTCAAGGAGTTGTTGGTGATTTGACCCAAATACTTAGCCCTAGAAAGCCAGCATGGCCTATTACAATAAAAGTACTCTTGTTTTTCGCGAAATTATGTTTTTTATTGTACGCAAGTCAATTTTTATTATTGTTTAGTAAAATATATTGTCTAATTCAGGGGTGGCCAAAACGTCGATCGCGATCTACCAGTAGATCGCAGAGCAATTTTCAGTGCATCGCACAATGACCAGTAGCTTAGCCTACCAACAGAGACCTTACATTTCACAATACTAACGAGCACACGACCCAACCACTACTACGAAAAATTAGTATTCTTTATGTTATCACCTCCATTATCTGTAGCAACATTCATTTATTTTTATATTTGTGTTTACCAGTCATTTAACAAAAAATAACAAAGTTTAACTTCAGTAATTCTGAGAGATATTTAATTATTGTCACAGAAAATGATACCGCTAACTTTAATTTCTGCCAAAATTTAATACCGCAGTAAGCTGAGCTGTTATGAGCATGTGTCACTTAAGTGACGGGTCAGTCATTTGGAATAATCGGTGGTGAAGGTCAGTCCCCAGTCCAATTCCATTAACACTGTTAAAATGAGTGCTGGACCAAGTGCCAAGAAACAAAAAAACTTACAGCTTTCACTATGAGTGGGAGACGGCATATTTTTTTTACAATGAAAAATTCCAAATGTGTGTTTAATTTGCTGTGCCTGTGTCGCTTTCGTCAAGAAGGGGAATTTAGAGAGGCATTTTAAAACTATTCACAAGCGGTATGACAGTGATTTCCCAGCTGAAAGTGAACTACGTAAGAGAAAAGTCAATGAACTTAAGTCTCAACTTAGTGCTCAGCAGTCTATCTTTACAGGGCCTGCACAAAATCGAAAGCAGCAATGAATGCGTCATTTCGGGTGAGCCGTGTACTCGCGAAACACAAGAAACCTCTTCAGGATGGAGAAATATTCAAAGAAGCATTTTAAGATTTTAAGAGGCAGCAGAGTTGTTGTTTCAGAATTTCAGTAATAAATCGGAAATATTGTCTGCTATTAACCAGCTTCAGCTATCCAGAAACACTGTGATGCGGCGTTGTGAAGTAATGGATGAGAATTTGGTGGAACAACTGAAGAAAGACATACATGACTGCGTGTTTCTTTCACTTCAGTTTGATGACTCGACAGATGTGATCGACACATCACAGTTATGCATTTTTATTAGAATCATGTTTAAAGATATGACTGCCAAAGAAGAACTGCTTAAAATCCTACCTTTAAGAGGGAAAACACGAGGTGAGGACATTTTTCATGCATTCAATGAGTTTGTTAACGATGCACAAATTCCACTTCACAGGCGTGTGAGCATTACAACTGACGGATCACCTGCTATGATTAGTCGCTCCAATGGGTTCATCGCCCTGTGCAAAAGTGACAAAAGTTTTCCAAACTTCTTTAATTAATTATCACTGCATAATTCACCAACAAGCTTTGTGTGGTAAAATGTTGAATATTAAAGAAATTATGGATATTTCCCATAAGATTGTGTGTTCTATTCGAGCGAGAAGTCTACAAAGGCGTCTCTTCCGGTCTCAGCTAGGAGAAAATAAAGCAGAACACACTGATCTTTTGTTGCACACTGATGTCAGGCGGCTAAGTAGAGGTAAATTCCTGCAGAAGTTTAGGGATCTCTTACCTGAAATTAAAGACTTTCTGAAGTTAAAAGAAACATATTACAAAGAGTTGGAAGACGAAGTGTGGCTGTTAGATTTAGCTGTTTTGACTGACACCACTGCTTTTCTAAATCAGCTAAACTTAGAGTTGCAAGGTAAAAACAAAACTATTGTTGAAATGATTACCTCAGTGAATGCTTCTAAACAAAAACTAGAACTGGTATCCTCACAGCTGCAGCGATACCAACTGTGGAACTTCAAAAACATGATGTCAGAGCTGGAAAGTCAGGGGAAAGAATGCGACCAGTTTGACGGTGTTCGATACGTTGAACAGTTGTAGAATGTTATTACAGACTTCAACAGACGGTTCCAAGACTTAGCAACACTAGAAC
This sequence comes from Bathynomus jamesi, assembly GCA_023014485.1. Taxonomy (NCBI): domain Eukaryota; kingdom Metazoa; phylum Arthropoda; class Malacostraca; order Isopoda; family Cirolanidae; genus Bathynomus; species Bathynomus jamesi. Next base: position 396,036 of record JAJOZX010000388.1, read on the forward strand.
CTGTAGCAACATTCATGTGCTTCCCATTTCGTGCAAACTTAGACATTGATAATATTGCATCAAAAATGGCCTTATTGTTTAATATGGATATATCTGCAATCGAGAATGAAATTTTGACTCTGCGAAACGACATTCAAATCAAATCCAGGTTTTTAGAAGGAAACTTTTGGCACCTACTTCTTGAAGAAAAGTATCCGAATGTCAGAAAAAGTGCCATGTAATTGACAGCATTTTTTGGATCAACCTACCTTTGTGAGTGAACGTTCTCACACATGAATATCATCAAATCAAAATACCGAGCCACTCTGACATGCTCACCTGGATGCTTGTTTGAGGTTAGCAATCAGCAGCTACAATCCGAACTATACACGGCTTGCTGATGCCATGCAGTGTAAATCATCACATCAGTAAAATAAGCTCTTCCTATTCCAGTATACCTAATTTCTAATAAGTTTGAGGGTTAAAATTTAATGAAAAATATATCTGTGCATTTGCCAATATATTTTTATATTCACTTCATTTTATTTTTGGTTATTCTCTCTCCATTTCTCTCTCTCTCTCTCTCTCTCTCTCTGTATATATATATATATATATAAAACTGGGCTGGTGGATCGTATAGGGGGAACTTTGGAAAAAGTAGGTCCCATCTCAGTAAAGTCTGGCCACCCCTGCATTAGGCTGTATTGAGCAAGTCTTGTTACCTCCGGGAAGATCGGGACATTGTGGGTAGCAAACATTTGCGGAGCTGAGCATCTCGGAGTAATTTATGTAGTAGTCTAAAAGATATTTTGGACTGCAAATTTAGGGTTCTGCCAGAACCTTTTTTAAAAGCCACCCAGAGTTGCTGTCTGTATAATGTATATATTACTGCAGAAAGATAGTTTCTTTAGCTTCACTTGTACAGAACCGGATCCTTATAGTCATCTTCGCTTTAACACAAAGGCTTCGAGATTTTCTTATGAGTCATCAGTCAAGGAGCTGGTGATAGTTTGACCCCAACACTTAAGTTCTTATACTTCCTCATCGTATATTATGTTATTATAAATTTAATATGTACATGGAAACGGATCAAATGTAGAATTCGGACCCCAGCCCTTTTTAGTTAGCTTTATAAGGCTAACTAACGAAAATATCACGACCTAACCTAACCAATCGTTAGGTTAACTGTACGCCCTTGACGATTGGTTAGGTTAGGTCATGATATTTTCGTTAGTTAGCCTTATAAAGCTAACTAAAGAAGGCTGGGGTCCGAATTCTACATTTGATCCATGGAAACTTCTGTCTTCTAGTTTTGTAAAAAAAATTTTGTGGTTCAGTCTATCATATTCCTTACTTATATCTAGGAAACAGCTATAAATAGTTGAATTACTGTCAGTGTATTTAAAAATAATTTCCTTAAGTACATAGATACACAGATCAGTTGAGTGAGACCTTTTAAAACCAAACTCATTAGATGTTAATAAATAATCATTTAAACGGTGCAACAAGAGTTTCTCTAGTAGTTTCGAGAAGCAAGAGGCGATAGGAATAGGCCTGTAATTATTGTTGGATAGAATACCCCATACTTATTATATATATATATATATTCGGACTATAGTGGATTTAATTTTTCCAGAAGAGTTCCTTGTTCCATGCAGAGTCTGTGTGTATCGTATATATATATATATATATATATATATATATATATATATGAATATATATATATATATATATATATATATATATATATATATATATATATATATATATATATATGTATATATATATATATATATATATATATATATACACACGTGTGTATATATATATATATATATATATATTATATACACACGTGTGCATATATATATATAAATAAAATAATTACACAGTAGAGAGAGAGGAAGGGATCTTAAAAAAATTAAATTATGTTGCCTTTAACTTTTAAAGAGAAATTTCTTTGAACACACAATTTTATAACAATATTTGATGTGCAGTAAAATTATTAGTTCACATACCAGAAGATATTTATGTATCAAGGTAAATAACAGAAAATTACATATTTAAAAGGAAATAAAGAATTAAGAAAGTGTTATGAATATATAAAAAATTTGTGTTTCAGCTTCAGATCGGATGAAAATAAGTCAGTTTCCCTTAAAAAAGAAATAAATTAATTTATTTAAGTTAAAATAATAAACTTTATTTTTCTTTCATAATACAGATATTATATAAAGAAATTGTTTTTGATTTAAAATGTGTATAACCTAATTTTGTTTTTTGTGATGTTCGCATTAGTTAAAATACGAAAGCGGTGAGACAGAACTACACTCGAGGAGGCAATGTGGTATTAAATTATAAAAAGACGCTTTGAGAATACAACGGAATTTCTTTTATGTTTTGAGGGCCATACATTCTCTCGTATGAGTCTATTTCTGACCATTAAACTCTTTCTTAATGCATGACTTACTTATTTTACGTTTTCATTTTTATTGTTCGAGGATATAAGGTTCAAAATTGAGTTTCAAACCCTGTAGTCATAAGGAGAGTCTGCTATTTAGTTTTTATCTGTAAAGTACGTAGATATATATATATACAGCGTGTCCCAAAGAAATGTATACCCACTTTGTTCGATAATACCAGCTATGAGGATAATAAATATATTACTTTTTATATGTTTTTTAATAAAGAATTTTCTCCTGAATCTAAATATGTAATTATTTTTATTAAAAATTGAAGAACAAAAACGTTACAGATGTTTAAATTATAATTATTATTTTCGAGACTTCATGTGCGATATTTTCTAATATTTTAACCGACTGTTTTGAGATATTTATGTTTAGTGTTGGTATTGAAGCATAAATGTTGTAATTATTAGTTAATTCAAAAATTTACAAATTCCATGGTTAAATGACACTTTATCTAAGATGTTCGACGTCTTCCAGAACGTTGTTTTTGTAAGTTTTGCACAGTGCCGTCGGTTTCAAACTTATCTCGTATACGTGCAAAAATATTAGAAAATATCGCACATGAAGTCTCGAAAATAATAATTATAATTTAAACATCTGTAACGTTTTTGTTTTTCAATTTTTAATAAAAATAATTAGATATTTAGATTCAGGAGAAAATTCTTTATTAAAAGACATATAAAAAGTAATATATTTATTATCCTCATAGCTGGTATTATCGAACAAAGTGGGTATACATTTCTTTGGGACACGCTGTATATATATATATATATTAGTGGTGGACCGGATATCCGCATCAGCATCATTTTTAACATCCGCATCCGCACTTCTGACTGCGGATGTTATGCGGATATTACCTCTAATAAATTACGCAATTTACAATTAAATTAGCTTATAAAGTAGCTTATAAGGCCCAGTCATGCACATTTCATGTAAAGTATTAATTATTAATGAACAAACAAATATATAAACCTCAAAATATAAATACCTGGTAACAGACAAAATTGAATGAAACTTGTTTCATTGAATTTTCTGTGGCTGAAATTCTTGAGCGTTATAATTTTTATCATAAAGAAAACATTAAATGAAAACATTAATATTAATTTTAATTCTTATGCATTGCCTGCCATAAGTAATATCACGAAATTTGAAAAATTATGTTATATATTCATAATTCTATATTATATTGATAGATTAACTAAATATCCGCATCCGCATCCGCGGATATTGAAATTAAAGATCCGCATCCGTAGATGTTGAAAAACTGATATCCGGTCCACCACTAATATATATATTATATATATAAATATATATATAATTCGTCGGAAAATTAGGTTCTATAAATAATTCACTCTATCGCAAATTATACCGATATTTTGTATACTCGTGTGTTTGGTGAAGTACACGGGTGGGCGGCTCGCTGGGGGTTCGAGTCACACCATAAACTGCTGAAGCGTGAAGAGGTTTGTTGGAACACTTGTACCCTTGGACAAAGGGAATTTTCCGCTACATGAAACAATACCACCTTTAATGTTTTATCACTCACCAGACGTCCATTTCCACAAACTAAACATCTTCACAATCCGGTGAACTATTTGAGAGAAACATATGCCCATATTTATTCTTTTTGTTTAACAAGCGATACTCGTCTCTAAAGTCTGTTAAAAACTCACACAGCCCATTAGCCACAACCTCACTACAAACTCGTCATGATATATATATTAATATAATGGTAAAAATACTTAAGATTCTCCATGATGACAAGATTTACATTCTCAACCGTAGGGTACGAGTAGTCAGTATGGTGTAACATGACATAATATCGCTTGTCACACCACTCATCAACAAGACTCACTATCCATAACCGTTGCTTATCTTCTGAACGTGTTGTTTCTTTTACTTCGCGGTATATGTGAGCCTTTATAATGGTTAGGTCTACAACATACTTCAATACATCTTTTGTACTACGAAATCCTACAATGCCCTCGCCAGAATACCCGTAGAGTATTTTAACATCTTGGTCCTTCGAGCGGCTCAATATAGCCTTAAAAGTATCAAAGGAGGGTACAATAAGGAGTTTTTCAGTATCCACCACATCTTGGCACTTTGCCGAATACCACTTCATAAACGTTGACACGCAATATTAAAGGTAGCCACTACTATTTTTTCTAAGCGGGAGAAAACACGTCTGAGCTCAAGGGTATGCAGAGGTCAACTGAGCACGCAGAGATAGAGATATGCTCAGATAGTGGCAGGACTCACGTTGTCGATCTTACAGTGGGTGGAACTTAGCTTTTTACTGTACACACACGCACGCACGCAAAGGAGAAAATGAAACTTTAATTGAAACAAATATAAGTGATAAATAAACATATCAATACACATATATATAAATACAATCAAGGATTAAGGTAGCCAATGGGTTCGGTATCATAGGTACCAGGCACCTAGTAACGCTTTCTGTAGGTGTTGCGGCATACCTTCGTGCCCCTAAGTTCCTTCACACACCCCAGTTTCTGCGCCCGAAAATTGTGCGTCCCCACAGTCAGTTGGGGTAGCTGATCACCCTCCTCTTCCAAGCACACTAGTTCCTTCAACGAGTCAAAGTTAACGACTCGACGGTTTGCATGGTTAAGAGTGATACCCTTAGCCTTCACGATATACTTCATATCATCCCCTACCCTCACCCGTACCCCATAGGTTTTTGGCCCTGTTGACACAAACGAGTCTGCGTATGCATCATCATACTCATCCTTGGTCTCATCAGTTAGCTCTCCGAGGAACTCCCCAATAGCTGGCATGTATTCACCTTCCCTCGCTGTGAATATCACGCTATCTGTGTCAGCGTACAACACTAGGGCGGTCGTACTCAGGTGACAACATGAATCTGAAGGAAATCCTACCATCAGGGGTGTCTAAATTATGTGGTTTTACATGGGGAATTCAAATATGAGCTTCGTTTTAGGATAGGATAACTCTAACCTACATCATTTTGTATTTCTAAATTGCCAATTTTACCCTTTTGAACCCCTTTATAATATATTAAAAGATATAAGGTAAATCATTTATATTGACAAGGCCAAATCAACTTTACATATATTTATTAATAGGTGAACTGCATGTATATCACTGGATATAATTACAAAGATCATTCTCCTGACATCTTGAACTTTGCCAGGTTGCACAAATCCTGCTTTGACTCAGACTTGGACATCAGCTTCCTGCTGGTCTCCTGAGCCCTGATCCCTCCATCCCTCTTTTCCTGTGAGAAGTACTTAGCAGAAGCATCAGTCACCATTTTAACAACCCTCTCAATGCTTTGTGTGTGGCAAGGCCAGTTGCGCACCTCCATGGGGGTGTTGATGAAGTTTTTCACCTCTGAGGTGCTTAGAGAGCAGGTGAGAGGTGGCTCTGACACACCTTCTGACCAGCTGATCAAGTCACCGATGCTGGAAGCATCACAATTGATGTCAGGTGTCCTTTTGCTCCTGACAGAGGAGTCCCCCAGCTGAGTGTCCGGGTCCCCCTCTCCCCTGATGGCCAGGATTCTCTCCACCCCTTCAATCCTCTCCTTCTGATCCTCAGAGCAGAGTAGTGTTTGGAGGATGACTTCACTGTGGGCATACCAAGCAGATCTTCTCACAGTTGGCATCACAATATCCAGCACCTCCTTTCTCTCCAATTCCAAATCCTCATCACCATCTGCCAAAAATCTCAACATCCTTCCTGGCTGCCTTCTCTGCTACTGCAGCACTTTCCTCCTTGCTCCTTCTCCTTTTCTCTGCCTTCCTTTCCATCCACTGCCTTTTCAATGTCCTCACCTGTCTCTTGTGCTCTGGTAGATCAGGACCCCCTATTTGGTGGGGTCCCTTACTTCCAACCTTCTCTTTCTGTCCCTTGATGTAGGCAAGATCTTTCACAGGAATCTTTTTCTCTCTGCTGCAGGAACAGTTAATGTGGGCTTGGATAACACAGCCCTCACAGCCTCCCCCTTCACAACTGGTAATCTGACACTTGCAAGTCAAAATATCAAAGAACTTGTCTAACTTGACAGTGAACCTCTCTTTGGCATCAAGCTTGCCCTTCCCAAGAGAAAACTTCACTGCCTGATTCCAGACCTCCTTGAGCTTGGACATGATGGTCACTTTTTCGTTGATAACAGGTGGCTTGAAAAGAGCATTAGCTTTGCTCCACTGACAAATCAGACCAGGGTAGATGTCACTCACCAGCTTGTCCACTGGGTAGTTCCTCCTGTCATCTTCACTTTGCTTCCTCAAGTAGATGCCATACCTCAGGATATCCCTCACAGTTGGCAGTTCAGACACCAACAGCTCCCGGCCAGTGCCAACAAGATTACTCAGATGAGAACTTGATTTCGTCCTTGTTCTGACTTGAGCCATTTTCTTAATGAGTTCACACTGAAATAAAAACAATAATACAACAGTTAAGTATCCACTACAGACAGGTATTAACTCTTTTCAGCGCAAAATTCTTGGTTAAAAAAAGAGCTGAAATGGGCAAGAACAAATTTATCTGCAAATGCTAAACACATTATGCTTTTTTGGTTTCAAAATGTTATAAAATGCAAATTTATCTGTTGTCTGTAATGCAAATAATTTGTTCATGTACTCCAAAAAAACTAAAGAAACACATCCTAAAAATATTCTTTAGAACATTGAAATACGCCTCATACTGCTCAGTTGTACTAAAAATGAACCACCTAATTTTAGCTCAAATCAAAGTTGTTAATTAAATTTTGCTCAATGTATCACTATAATATGCGTAGAAATAGCTTTTTCTAAAATATAACAGAATAATACTCACATGTGAACAGTAACAAAAAAAATATCAGTAGATAATCACTAAATCTATCCCCTCACTGCAAGCCGAGGTGGTAAAATAGCTTCATAAATCATGAGTCACTTCAAATATTTCACAAAACGTTTTAGAATGTTCTGAAACGTTACATTCTAGCCTCTGAGAAAGGTGGCTCAGAAAATGGCCTTATGCGCGCCAGAAAACCGTCAAAATATTTCATATACCAAACTGTATGATAATTACAATTAAGTGGAATGGCACACCTTTTTATTTGAGTATTTAAATATTATTATTATTATATGAATTACATTATATGTGTTTATATGAATTAGTTAGAACCATGCTCTATGAGAGATAACGTGAGCAGCCATGATAGAAAACGTGAGAAGACATATTCTGGGGTAACTACAATAGTAAAATAATCAACAATTTAATAATAACACTGCCCAACACCAATTTTGCTGATTTAATTCTAACACCTGTTTATAGGTAACTTTGGTGTGCTGATTTAAAAAATCACCTTAGTTTTTGCCTATCACGTCAGGTTTTCGAGCAATCAAATACGGAGATATCGCATTTTGGCAGGGTTATGCCCAATTTTTTTTCTTTTCAAAAAATAAGTTTTTACATACTCAGAATCAGCATGGAAAAGTAAACAATTGTGCAGGGAGTGAACTTTAATATACAATGGTAATATTGACACAAAGTGATTAAAAGTGTTTAAATAAGCAAAAAATGAATCCATGATCATGACGTCACGCTCACACCTTGGGAAATCACAGATACCCAAGATTTTAATATGTTGTACATGACCTTTAGATTTAATGCACAGATTTGCGTATTCCACAGATAAAATTTTAACAGCAAAACAGCTGTTAACAGGTCTCAAAAATCATCAATTTTGATAAGTGCCCTTCATGGATCACCCAAAATAGGCATATTGCATTGCACATTGCACGAAAACCTGATGTGATGGACAAAATCTGAGGTGATTTTTTAAATCAGCACATCAATATTATCCAGAAACAGGTCTTAGAATTAAATCACCAGCAAGCAAAAAATTTTGTTTTGTTGGGCAGTGTAATCAACTGCAAAATGATGTAGGTTAGGGTTATCAGAAGTAAATATTTTCTTCAGAATTGTGTTCTATACACCAAAATATGTCATTTGAACACCCCTCTCCATTGATTTAAAAAAAATGCATAGTATGACCCGCCCTAGTACAACACCGTCCGTCCAAAAGAGTGCAATAGGCCCCAAAGTTTGATGCGGACGTAGGCCGTTGTGAAACTGGCTACAGGTATGTTTGTAACTCGTGAGGTATCTGTGGCCAGCTCAGTGATATTTTACTTTATTTTGTAAGTATTACCTACATTCTCGATCTCCATAACCCCAGACTTCACTATAACTTTGTGCCAAATGGACGTTCCCTTTGCCGGTATTCTGTGAAAATTTCCCCCAAATACTGTTTAGGTACAACTTTGCACAAGCGTTTTCCAGGATTCTTAACAATTTGGGATCGGTCAAGCTGTATACCTTCATGGGCATGGTAACGCTGAATATAAGCCGTTTTTTTATCTTCGGTATCAACCCCTCGCGGATATCCTGATGCTTCGACCTTATCCATTAATAAAACGTTTATATATGGTGTGAAAAGGATGGGTAGCTTCTAAAACCTCAACACCTCATGTATCTTCAATATTCTATACTCATGGCGAACGGCTAAGGACAGCTGAGGGCTTGTATATACACCTCTGATCTTATGCTGGTTGGCTATATGGTCACAATCACCGTTGTTCTCTTCTGCGCACTTCACGCACAGGGGAAACATGAGCTTGTGATCTATAACGACGGGTAAGATCGGCATCCATAAATCGCGAGGGGGGAGCACGTCTACGAGAGTCCAAAGTAGCGCTCATTCAAGTTAGCTGAAAACTCCTCGATGGTTGGTAAGGTGGGACCCACCATTTTTTCAGACGCACCTACGGGGTACGGATTGTTCTTCATCACGTAAGGGAATAAAGAGCTGAAGTCGTAGTAGTGGAGTTTCACGCCCTCCGTAGGCGGAAAGTATAGCTTCAATGGGTTTGTGCGCCCTCCAAACAAGCTGTCACCGCTTTTGAGGGCGTCCAACACCATTGAAAGTTTGATGGTCCTTATTTCTTCACGGTACTGGGCACCTGTTTCCATCCGTGCATCATACTCATGCTCCCACACGATTGTGTGAGTGAACTTGGAGACTATAGTTTGATCACGGTTACGCGTCCATGCGAGGCTTTCGGTGGGGGATCTTCCATAAAGGTCCCCTGTGACGGCACTTTCAGCGCGCGGGCATCCATGCCACTAGCAGCCGTTAAAGGAATACACAGTCTTCTCACCAGTAGCTGGATCCTCATTTTGGCCGTCAACCCAAAAAACACGACCATTGACCTTAACGGGTATTTCACCCGTGTTGCCGGCATTTTTTATGTATACCTCGGTCTGCTGCTGTAGGTGTATGAGCTTGTAAATAGCCTTTTGCCCATAACTGCGGGGGTTGTTTCTGTGAATGATTGCTAAGATGTCTTTGGCATGAAGTTATTCTTGAACACTGTAAAACATAATGAGGCGATCGTGGTCGCGACTTGCAGCGGATCGCATTTGAAAAGGGTAATGTACATCCTTCTAAATGCTTGAAAGCATACTCCAAGTACAGGTACGTCATTCACGCAATAACGTTCACATTCATCGGCTATATTGTATGGATTAGCTTCATTAAAACTGTTGTAGTAACGGTCAAAATCTTCACGCTCACTGTCACTCATGTTGGTGTAGTTAAAGTAATGTTTGGGTGGATGTAGTCCTACGTAATTTAAAGTTTCGTTAGTGAGGAATGTGTAAGGGAAATACCCTTTTGAAACTTCAGCGGCTACGTCCATGACCTTGGGCAGCTTTGCTAATTTACAAGGTGTGAACAGTAGGGTGTCTTTAAACTGTACATTACCTCTTATCTGCATCTGTATTTGTTTGTTGCCTCTTTTCAAGGTATCACCTGTAAATATCGCAGACGACTCGTGTTCAAGCAGCTCCTTATAAAGGAACTGTGTTTCAAATTTCACCCCGTTATGGGCAAGAATATACACAGTCATTTTTTTTAACTTGTTCGCTAATTTGAGAATATAGGACACAAAGAGCTTCACAGGGCTGTCGTATGCATTCTTTTTAAATACGTTTGTCCGTTTACGACATTTGTGACATTCATCACACTCGAGCTCCATGCACTCATCACAGATAGTCTGACTTACGAGTAAATGTGGAATAACCTCTTTGGTTTCAGCGTTCGTGTAAGTTTCTATATCGGAGTACACGGTTATACAAGGGCTATTTTTAGGTTTAGCATCTTTCATATAACATACATGCTTCACTCCATCCGCCTTATATTTTTCGACATGTAGAACAGTGAATTTAACCGCATTTATGTTTGAAATTCCCCCAATTATCCATCATGTGAAACATACCGCACTTACAAATCCTCATTTTCCTGCAAGTGCCATTTGATTTATGGACTTCAAAGCATTTATTATTGAAAAATGTACGTCTACACATATTACATTCCCTCTTCTTGATTTCAACTACCGGACTTTCACATTTGAAGCTTTTACACTGCACACATACCACCATGTAGCATTCCTTGCAATGGCTCACCATATCATCAGCAAACTCGAGATAACCCTTACACAAATCATGATGCCTTCCATATTTTCGACTTCTATCATAACTGCCGTAGAGACCCCTTATGTTCCGAATGGGGAGATACGATGTTCCTGACAATCCTAAAATAAGTAGAGGTGTTGTACGATCTCTCATGCTGCTTTTAAAAACATACACAGTCCTACGACGATCATCCATTCCAAGTACGACTCTACGTGCATTCATTTCTTGCTCAGCCTTTCTCAGTTCTTCAGGACCCATATTACACTCAAACTCAAGCTTACAATCTGCCAATCTACAATCTGCGTGCCAGTTTACGAGCACGCTGCACAACCGTGGGCAACCAAATTTTTCGCGTCCAAGTATGTAGCACAGTGAACATATGAGCTAAAATTATTGCTATAAAACCATAACCACGATCGACGTTTAAATGCTTTCTGTAAATAACCGGAGAATTGAAATGAAGAGTATAAGGTGTGGCACTATGACCCGCAACTCGGAATACTCTGTCAATATCTACCATGAAGTTGTCCATATTGAAGGATGTACCACTTTGAGAGGCTTGCATTATACGCCCCAAGATATATTCTATATCTACAGCCGCAAAACGTCTGAACGGTATTACCACCCAAAATTCTTCCCCCTCATCTGACCCGAACCTGAAGGATAACCTCGTCCGGACTTCATGTTCGTCGCGGTTCTGAAGGGCAAACTCCACAATACGTTCAACTACGCGCCGCAGTCCGTTGGTATACAGGGACCCAGAGCCAACCCTGACCACGTACCAATTTCTAGTCAGAGCAGGGGTGGGGTTAGCGGTGCGCACCAACTCGAATGTTATACCATCCTCCACAGTATTAGAAGCTGATGTGGAGGATGTACCCGGATCTGAGCAATGGGGCATATTTGAGGAAGGTACTATTGTTGGGGTTGTGTCGTAAGACGTTGAGGGTTGGGGATCTATTACTGAAGATCTAACAACCGGAGCAATCCTGGCACGCTTTATACCTGACGTGGAGGGTTCTTCATCATGCTTCCGCTTTGAACTGTCACATGCTACAGGTGTCGCTGGTGAGGGCTCGTCGGCGGAGAAGGGTTCTGTAGCTGCACGGTCATCGGGTTCGTCTGTGATATCGATGATGGGGTGCTGTACATCGGCGTCATTGACGGTTCTGTGGAAGAAGAAAGCAAAATATAAGGAGCAGCACTCAAAATTTGTAATTTTTTTAAATGACCCACTTATGGGTGTGACGTGTTAGAGATGGAATCTGTAGAAAAATTCAGGTTCACAAGCCCCTCCACTTGCATTATATCTGGCCCTACAGGATGTGGAAAAACTGTATTTATGCTTAAAATCATTAAAGATAAGGGGTAGATGTTCTCAAAATTTGTGCAGAAAGTAATATGGTGCTATTCGATGTATCAGTCAGTGTTCAACAAGTACCAAGATGAAATTTTGTTCCACAAGGGTGTATATGACGTTAATTCGTTGAAAGGTAATGAGCACACAGTTATTATAATTGACGATCTCATGTTGGAAATGGATAAAACGTTTGCCGAGACATTTTCAGTGTGTCGCTAAATACACAATATCTAGTCTTATTCGCACAACGTAGAGATGTGTCACAAATTGGGGTATTACCCAATCAAATGTTCCCGAATCAGCGTAAGGAGTTTTTGGAGGTTTATAAAGAGGCGACAAACCAGTGTTACGGATATTTGCTTTGTGACCTACACTCGCGAAACACGTTTTGAATGCTTCTAAGAACGAATATATTTCCAAGCGAACCTGAAACGGTGTATATTCCAGAATGACAAATAGGCTGAAGAAATACCGTGAATTAATAAAAATCTTTCAACAATTGTCGCGGGCACTGCAACAGATGTTTGTTAAAAATATCGACTCTGACTTTTTAAAAATGCATCTGTGAAACCTGTCTTAATGTTATAAAATGTAATGTGCCAATGAAACCCTCTCAGAAGGCTCGCTGGCGTCGTTACAAGTACATAATACGAGCGCTCAATCATAAAAGTCAAACTGTGGGTAACAAAAAGTGAATTACTGTACAAAGAGGAGGATCATTCATACACATCTTGTTTTCCGTGACCCGACAATTCAGCGCAGGACAATTCAGCGCCGACAATTCAGCGCAAGACAATTCAGCGCAAAGACAATTCAGCGCAAGACAATTCAGCGCAAGACAATTCAGCGCGAAAATACCAACAAAGAAGAAGAAAGAACAAATCCAGAGGGAAGAGAGGCTTGCAACTGTTAGGTTAGGTTAGGTTAGGTTAGGTTAGGTTTCTAGTTTTTGAAATAAAATCTTAATTTTAACAATTCGAACAAATTTTGTTTTTTTAAATAAAATTTTAATAATTATACTCCTTTGAATTTTATCTCCGATTTGTCACTCCTTCGTTATGTCACTCCTTCGTTACGGTATTTATGTCACTCCTTTGTTATGTCACTCCTTTGAAATGTCACTCCTTCGATACAGACCCAATTGTCTTTGCGCTGAATTGTCGGCGCTGAATTGTCGGCGCTGAATTGTCCTGCGCTGAATTGTCGGTGCTCCCTTATTTTCAGTTTTGGGTCCTTTACTGACTAAATTAATATAATGAAGAAGGTGGTTGTGATTCCGCACGAGGTGTATGCTTCATTGCAAAGTTCAAAGATTCCAGACACAGCTCTAGAACCCCGTAAAAGTAGGCTTAAAAGAATGGAAAGCGAGTTGCTAGCCCTATTAAATAGTGAAAAAACACCTGATGAGAAAAGGATCTTGTACCAAGAGGCTTTGCAGAAATTTCTTCATGAGTACAAAGATTATAAGGATCCTACAGAGCTTCCCGGTGTTATTAGGCATAGTGCGAGTAGTGCTGAGCATGGCGACACAGGAACTGGCCCCGACTTTAGAGATGACCAACCAAAGAACAACGGAACACAACACATCGAACATGTGCTAAAAAACAGCCTCCCACATACATTGAAGAATAAAGGCTTAAGTCTTTATAATCTATTGAGTGAGGACCCCATCATACAGTGGGCCGATACAAGAGAGGTCATTGTTGAAGGAACAAGGGTACAAGGATCCAATATCGTTCATATTGATCTGGTGAGAAAGTGGGAGAGACCGTCACCAACAGGATGGACGCATATTAAAGCAAGACTACAACAAATAAATGTCCCCAAAACATTGATAGGTAATCTGAATAGGTTAAAAGACCTGGATAAAGTCTCGCATGTGTCACAACTGAGTACGCCATCGCCCCCAGCAGCAGCGTCTATGAAGAGGAGAAAGAAGAAAATAAACGGCCAACCTTATCCACGTGTCTCTAAAATACGCAAATGACTAACATATTAAGCAAACGTTATTATGACATTTCTAACCCCGCCTCCTATGGTGGCGTTAATACTGTAGACTGTACAGAGGTGTTTACAGTGTAAGGAAAAAAGATGTTGAGAGGATTTTGCGGGAACAGGATACTTATACACTTCATAAACCGGTGAGAAAAAGGTTTAAAACGACCAAGACAACCGCGGATTCGATTGACTCTATTTGGCAAGCTGATTTAACGGTCATGCAAAGATATTCAGTGTATAATGACGGATACCGCTACATCCTATTCATAATAGATGTATTCTCTAGATCTGTGGCTAATTCCCCTGAAAAATAAATCGCCCGAAACAGTTGCTAAAGCGACCAAAACGTTGATGTTAAAAGAAGAAAGAGTTCCCTGCTATTTTTTACGGATATGGGGAAAGAATTTATAGGTCGCGCTTTTCAGAACATGCTGATAGAGTTTAATATCAGATACTACTAGCAGTTCTATACACAAGGCCTCTTTAGCTGAAAGAGTTCAACGTACCATAAAAACACATACAGATATATAAACGTTCTCAAGTCATTGGCTTCATCATACAACCGTTCACACCACCCTACGATTGGCACAACGCCTACCTAACGAAGTTTTAGAAAGTGGTGCGCTGCCAGAGGTGAGAAGAGATGGAGCACCGCCACCACACTCTACACATTTCAAAATTAATGATTATGTAAGGCTATCACGTTCGGGAAATAAATTCGCGAAGGGATTTGATCAATGATGGACAAGTGAGATTCTCACAGTTCGTGCTATGAGACTTAAAGGTGAGATAATGATGTATTACGTTGAAGATTTGAATGGGGATGAGATCGCTGGAGGCTTTTACCTCGAGGAGTTGCAGAAAGTGACATTTAATTTAGGAAAAACTGTTTAAAATTGAAAAAAATTTAGGCAACTAAGGTTCAGGAAAGAGAAAAATGTACCTGGTGAAGTGGCTGGGTTACCCAGAAAGCTTCAACACCTATATAAAAGTTGCTGCAATAATGAAGCTTAATTAGTATGCAACATGGCGCCTAGCCACTTCTATGTCACACTCCCGTCCTCTTCTTCTCTCTCTGTACATCCTAACAACACCCTCGCCAACTTTGTGACAGAACTCCACGGACCCATTGAATTGGAGCGTGATTCGTATGAGGTGGGGCTTGTACGAACTCCAGTTAGTCTCCAAATTTTTAACTCTTGAAAATAAGCGAATCATATTTCTGATCCTTAGAAGAACCGATGAGTGCGAAATATTAGGCATAACCTTAGACAATACTATGCGTTCAGTCCTGTTCGGTGAGGAACGGTACTATAGCACAGATGTATCGCTAGGAATCGGACATTATGATACAGCCATGGACATTGTGATGGGGTTAAACAAGAGTCTTGAAAAGTAGTACCTGGCAAACGATTTACCTTTTGAAGTCGTACACATAGACACGCCGACATGCACATTGAAGTTAAAGTCAACGCTTAGTAGAAATATTAAAGATAAAGAGCTGTTCACAATTGTGGCTGAGGGCCGATATAGCGCAGCTCTCCAAAGAGATACCTTTCACGAGGCACAGCATGACTTGTCCAACTTAATGTATCAATTGAAGATGGAGAAATTGGGTGAAAGCTCTCCGTCCCCAGACGTGCTATATTTATAGCAATATCGTAGAGCACCAATTTGTTGGGGACACCCAGGCGCGCCTGCTGCGCACTGCACACATACCCAACCATAGAGGGAAAAGTTTGAGCAATACATATGACATACCCCATTATGTGAATGTTGCGACTAATCTATTAACCAACATCTCTATATATATAAGAACGATTGAGCGAAAAAAATTGACATTCGGTGATGGGAGCTTAACAGTGAAACTACACTTTCGCCGTTTATAATGACTCGAAGGCCATTCACAGTCTATCCAGGAGTGAGATACCAGTGGGAGTGGACTTGGATCCAGTTTTTCATCCATACTACGCACCGCTGTCCCACTGTTGAAGAAGGGTGCCAGGTACCTAGGGCGGAAGGCGTTACAAACAGGTTTTAACGCGGCAGAAGACATAATGGGCAGAACTAAGCCTAAAGAAGCTCTAAAAAACATTTAAAACGTACACGGGACGAAATCATCAAAGATGCAAAGAGAAAAATGCGTGGTGGCGGAAAGAAGAGATCTACCAAGAAGAAGGTGTTACCATCACGTGGCGCTAAACGTAAAAGGAAATCAAAAAAGTGCTCTAAGCGTATGAAACCTATGGCTGAACATTTTTTTAACTGATATAAGCTGAGGACACTACTCTCACGAATCATGGGCTGACTAATACTTGTCGAGGGAAGTGGAGCTATTTCTGACTCGTCATGGCGCGTTTCATCCATCCGTGTAGTTCACAATGCTGTAAATCGGAACTGTTCCTCTCTGGTATGCCCCCACTCTGGTCTCTATTGAGCATAGCGACTTTATTACAATTAACTCATTAAACACAATTAGTTCGCCGAGTGCCCCTATAGAATTCGTGATACCCAGCTCAGGCCCTTACTTTTTTGACCCAAGCTGCGTGCACATGTACGCTAAACTGCGTATAGCCCATTCTGATGGAACGGACTACGATGATAGTTACTCTGCCTACCCTGAAACCAACTTTTTACACTCCATATTCAGCCAGTGTGAGGTGTATTTAAACAGGTTAACATCTCATCAGGAACGGGTATTACACCTACGAGCCTATCTGGAAAATGTCCTCAACTTTTCAAAAGAAGCGAAGGACACCTTTTTAACCGCCGAGGGATATTACCATACTAAAGATGAAAATGGTATAAAGGATAAATTTAAAAATCCTAAAAAAAAGATATACGAATGTTTTGGACGTCTTCATACAGATTTCACATTCCAGGAGAAACTGCTTATAAACGGGGTGGACATGAAGTTGAAGCTTACTCGCACGATTCCTGAGATCTGCATAAATCTGAGGTCTGATCAAGAAGAGGGCGCGAAACCCGTTGTGATTCACATCATGGAGACGTATTTGCGTATACGCCGAGTGAAATTAAGTTCGCCAAAACAAATAAAAATTGAGAAGGATTTAATACACGTCACAGTAAAATACCCAATTAACACGGGACAGATCAAACTATACACGGTGCCCGCCGGGTTGGCCTCGAAGCAACTAGAAAACGTGGCCCTTGGAGTCCTACCTAAAAGGATATTAATTGGAATGCAGGACCACGCCTCGACGAATGGAAAATATAAAAAGAGTGCCTTTAAATTCAAGAATTTCGGGCTTAAAAATATTAATCTATACGTAAGTGGCATCGTTTTGGGAGGGACCATGATTACGGACTACTCATCAGATGCTTTGTTCCCGCTCTGCGCGAGAGAATATAGTATTCTGGCTCATAATACAGGCGCCTGTGACGAACTTGGGTTTGGTGTAACGCGAAAGAATTTGTCGAAGAATTTAACATTTATTCATTTGATATTACGCCGGACTTGTCTGCTGGCGCAAATACGCATTTAAGTTATGTAATGAAAACTTTAGTCAATATGTAATTATATTCGAAATTCAGATTTGGTTTCAAATGAGGGCATCATTTTCCGTGCTACCATTCTCGATCGAATATATCCGTCTCTAGATCCTGCTCCACACAGCAGACGATACTTCTGTAACTAACTGATGACTCGTTCAACAGCTTCAGTATGGCATGGCATCTTGTTGAAATCCTTCACTTCTCTATTAGCAATCATTGTATCAATTTCATCGTCGGAAACACAATCACGCGTCATTGGAGGTTCAGTTACTGCGATGTCATGCCAATTAATCATGTTTGTGTAGTCTGTGGCTTCGAAATTTAACTTTGGGATTTTAAAGAGTCTAAGACTTTTTCCACGATATTGTTCTCTAGCTTTCTTTATTCTTCTCCATCCAAGTACTCATACATGGCTACGCTCATCTTGTATCATGCTTAAAAGTATGTTTTCTGGATGACCGAAAAATGCATTTCCTTGGATCACTGGTTCAATAACTGCTCGAACAGAATCGTTCAACATTCGGGAATACTGAATGGTTTCGAAAACATTAAGAGCTCCATATGCAATTGATTTGCTTTGTTTGGTTGTAAACCACATTGGGATATATACGTGCATAACATACGAAACCAAATTTTTCAAATCAGAAGGTTCAGGTGTAGCTACGTATAATCTCAGAATACGATTTACAGTCGTTAACCACCTTGAGTGCACCATCTTGCCGGGATTTCGTCTTGATAGGTCAGTGCTACACTCGCCAATTGAAACGGCTTGATAAATATCAAACAAATATTTTTGATCCGTGCTCAAGTCATCTTTGTCAATAGATGGAATTTCCACTTCGATTTTTTCGAAATGAACAACCGGAAGTGTTTCACATTTCTGCAATTGCTGGCTAATGATGCCAACAAATTCACGAGGTCCAGTGGTTTTTCCATCCAATTTCTCCATGAGGTGGCGTAAAGGAAGTCATTTGCATGTAGCTGACACACAATCCATTGCAAAGGTCTATTGAGATGCATTTCCATAAGCCGAATGACTCCACCTTTCGCTCCTGTGTTCACAGCAGTTTCATCACATCCCAAGCAACTAAATTTGAAAAATCAACGTTATGTGTATTCAAAAAATCGCATATTCCTTTACATATACTTTTAGATGTCCCAGATTCAGAAGTAAAGTGCTCTAGATACACTTGGTCTGGTTCTGCTACCAAGGTTACATGCTCTTCCACAACAACTTAACGATAAAATTTAGAATTGGACAATAGTTTTATCCTTGCGACCGTCAAAATAAATACTCATAATTGTTTTTCCTACGCTAGCATCCTGTTGAAGCTCATCACGTTGATGCTTCCTAGCTCTGCGCACTTTACTACGATCTATTACCAGGGATGGATCAGGCTCAGCTGTTTGTTTAATGTCGTGCAAAACAGAACTTGTTATTATGGCAGCTGCTCTATCTGAAATGCCTGTACGATCACAAGCTTTTGCAAGTGAAGGGAAGCGTAATCGCTTCAGAGATTTTATGTTTCGACTTTTTCCGCGTTCGCTTTTGATGCGTTTCCGTTTTGCGGAGATTGGCTCATCAAATGTTTCGTCAGATTCTTTTTCTGTATCTGTTGAAGAAGATATATCTTGAAACTGAAAACGTTCTGAATATGAAGTCGATGACATTACTGGCAGTTGTCTTGAAAGATACAAATCTCTACTGCTTTTTCTAACTTGTGCTAATTGTATTTTTTTAGAAGCAGAAACATCAACTGATCCTATGGCCATTTTTCTTTTTGTTCTTTGGTCTTTTAGGAATTCTTGTTCATGTTTCGGTACTCGATTTGATTTTGGGCATTTGCAGGATTGAAAGTCTTTACATTTACAAGCGGCAATATCAAAAAGATTTTGAGCATCATCTTTAAATTTTTTGCACTTATCTAAGTAAGACTCCGTTTGTTTCATACCTTTAGGCTATTTTAATATAGATCTATATTTTGTATGATAATCTTTTTTTTATTTTCTTTACAACGCGGTTGAAAGATACAGTTGGAATTGATGCTTTATTGTATAATGAAATTAAGTTTTCTGCAACCGCCGATGATATTTCATGAACAGAAAGATCTTTATTGTTTAACTCTTCTTTCAGTCGTCTTCTTTCATATATATAGTATTTCATAACACCCTCAAATGTTGGTAGAACACGATGACTCAGTTCTTCTCCATTGACAAATATGTGACAGTCCGTTGTTCTTGACTGCCGAGGCATTCTTTTAGTTGCCATGTCTGACCTGATTATAAATCTTTTACTATACAAGATTTATAATATATAATCCAAATTTATAAAAACAAGATCACAAAAGTGTAAGAAAATATGCTGAAATGCAACATCAAATATTAAATACTGAAAGGATCTGATGTGATTGCGCAAGCGGACAGAGCGTAACGCCATACCGCGGCAACAGCTGGTCTAACACTAACACACTGTGTTATGCTGGCCACACACGTAGGTGGTTGGCGTGATGATTTTATGACGATTGGCGTCAATATGCCAATCGTCACCATGTGTGCGGTACTATTACATATAAATTTGTTTATTTACGGAGTCGCTGTATATTTTTTTTTGTCAAAATAAAGAGGTTTTAAGTTTTTATTGGAAATTCATTGGCATATTGGCACCTGAAGATATTCTCTTAGAGAAAAACGGTTCTGTCACTTTGCATTCAACATACAATAGCACATTCTCCGCACTATTAATAATGTCTTTTAAAAAATCAGGGAAATCGCTCCACCATACTGTTCACCCTGAAGAGCTGTACCTCTATATAATGAATAGCTGTCGTTACGACTTGGAAGATTATTTCAATTGCCGCTATGCAGAGTGAAGAAGAGTTCACGATTGGAAAGCTCCGGACGATAAGAAAAAACACTCGATTGGAAAGACGTATTTATAAACTTGTATTTAATAATGATGTTGTGGTTAACGATGACCTCTTTATGCGTGCTTTTGATTGTATTCTAGCCGTGTTTAAAGATAACTTGCCAACCGAATGTAAAGTGAGTTTAGCGTTTTGCACCGTAGAACATAAAGGATGTATATTTAATTATTTTATTGTGTGTATATATATTTCCTGTACTAAAATGCGAATGATTATACGTTTCACATATTATTATTTTTAATTATTTAATATACCCCATAGAACATAAAGGATGTATATTTATCTATTTAATTTTATATATTTATATATATATATATATATATATAATATATATATATGTATACAATTAAACAAATAAATATGCATCCTTTATGTTCTATGGGGTATATTAAATAATTAAAAATAGTAATATATGAAACGTCTAATCATTCGCATATATGTATATATATATATATGGGAATGAACTCAGAATGGTTCCCTGAGTTTTTTATTATACACACAGACCGTGCATGGAACAAGGAACTCTTCTGGGATAATTAAATCCACTATAGTCCGAATAAGTAATGGTAAATGACAAATACCATAGTTTTTCTTTTTCATGACGCAAGCCCGACGTGGGCAACGGGTCTCTCGCAAAGAGGTCCCATAAATATAGCTTCCCTCACCAGCACATAACGGACATGTTATGTGCCTTGAAAAGTGGACGCTCAATTCTGGCAGTTGAGGTTTAAGTTTTGGTTTTGGCTAGAAATATAATAGTTACCCCTTTTTCTTTGATTTATTCAATCCGACGTGAATGCAACGAGTCTTTTACTTATATTGAGGTTCTAAATGTAGTGGGGCTAGGCTGCTTTAAACCCTAGATCCATGTCCCAAAGCTGGATCCTGTCTGCTTTGCAGATAGCTGTTGAGGGAAGCTATATTTATGGGACCTCTTTGCGAGGTGGATTTAATTATCCCAGAAGAGTTCCTTGTTCCATGCACGGTCTGTGTGTATCATATATATATATTATATAATATATATATACATACACACATATATATATATATATACACACATATATATATATATATATATATATATATGTATATATATATATATATATAAATATATATATATATGTATATATATACATATATATATATACATATATATATATATATATATATATATACACACACATATATATATTTTCCTGTAATAATATATTGATAACACTGGGCAACACGTATTTTATTGAATGATATCTGACACTTGATTCTAGGTAATTTGGGTGCGCTGAATACGAATTTCAACTCGGTTTGGCTCTATCAGGTCCTGATTCTTGTCGACAGCCTATGTGCCATTTTCCAGATTTTTCAAATTAGGACTAAAAAATTAAGTCATGTGTTAAATTTTTTTTTCAAGTTTCATGAATACAAGCAGTTCAAACTACAGTAAAATTACATTATAACGATAGAAATGACTTAAAATAAAAAACAAACAGATATGAAGCTTTCACTCTGGCAAAAATTTTCTTTTGTAAGACTTTCTAGCGTATTTGCTTGTTGATGGCAGGTCTCTTTTCAAGCACCAGCAGTAATCAGCCATCATGTGGGAATCCCAGCGGCCTTGGTACCGTTCCTCCATAATTTTGATATCTTGGTGGAATCTCTCCGCTTGTTCGTCACTTACATCACCTAAATTACTTGGAAATTGGTCAAGATGGCTATTCAAAAAATGCATTTTTATGCTCATATTGCAACCTAACTCTTTGTAGTCCCTTAAAAGTTTTTTTACGATTTCTTCGTAGTTATCTGCCCTATAATTGCCTAAAAAGTTTTCTATCAAGTCCACGAATGAGAACCAGCCATTTTTTTCGCGTTCATTCATGACATTAGGAAAATTGCTGTCTTTAATCATTGTTCTTATTTGTGGACCGTCGAAAATTCCCGCCTTGATTTTTTCATAACTTAAACTTGGAAATTTTGAAGTTATGTATTTGAAACACTCGCCGTTCGTATCTAAAGCTTTTACATATTGTTTAATGAGGCCTAGTTTTATATGCAGAGGAGGAAATATGATTTTATCTCTGCTCACTAAAGGTGGATTAATTACATTTTTTTCTCCGACAGTAAGTGATGTTCGTGCTGGCCAGATTTGTTTGAAATAATGTTCTTCCTTGGCTCTGCTGTCCCATAAGCAAAGGAAGCAGGGATATTTAGTATACCCTCCTTGTTGTCCTAGCAGAAAATTAACCATTTTTAAGTCAACACATATGATCCACTCGTGCTCCCTATATTTGATAAGATTTAAAACCTTTTCTATATGTTCATACTTTTCTTTTAATTTTGTTGAGTGCCCAATCGGTATCGAGCCGTATAGATTGCCATTATGCAACAACACACACTTAAGACTTCTTTTCGAACTGTCTAAAAACAAGCGCCAATCATTTGCATCGTAAGACTCAACCCCCATCTTCTTTAACAAACCAACTATGTCGCAGCAATATACTAAACTATCCTCTGTTCTAAAATATTTAACAAGTTCTTCTTCTCTTTTTCTGTAAAATGAAATGTATGTGTTTGAAGTAAGCAAGTTTTTCTCTTTAAGTCTTGAAGCTAAAATTTCCGCAGCCTTTTTTGGCAAATTTAGATCCCTTACAAGATCATTCAACTCGGCCTGGTTAAACTTTTGCGGATCGTTTTGACTTTCAAATACGCTGGGGTCAAAATCGGTGTCTGACTCCTCAAAGTGCATAACAATATTTTCAGGAACATCTTCAACTAATTCTTGAGTTCGCAGACCCTTAAATTTTGGAATGGGGATCTCATTTGAATGTAGCACAGGTCGTATCGCGGTGTCGAAATTTGGGTACTCGATACAATGTTTATTTTTCTTAGTGAAGCCCGAAGTCTTGACAAAGCAAAGGTAGCAATCGGTCTCGTGGTTAGTAGGCTCTCGCCACACCTGATATGGAAAAAAAATTGTAAAGCGTTAACAAAAGCGACGAGAGACTTGTTTTTATGAATTTTATCAAAAGTTATCACCCAAACATTTAACATTTCTATGTGTTTCAACCTTATGCAATATTTGAGATTCTTATAAACATTTTCTGTAAATTTTTGTTTATGTACCTAAGTTACAATTACATTTAGGTAAGTTACAGTATACTAGTGATTAAATTACGTAGTTTTATGAAATCATAAACTTACCATCGGAACTCCAAAAGGTATTTTTGAATCCGAACCCTTCGTCCAATGTCGCAGTCTTTCAATGCATATAGTGCAGGCTTTATGTGGAGCCCACGATTTATCTTGGTCCCCCAGTTTTATGCCAAAATAAGCTAAGTAAGCTCTTTTTACGAAGTCAGTTATATTTGCTCGTTGATGTGGAAGTGTAAAATTTCCACATATATAACAGAAGGAATCAGGGTTGTTTTTGCATTTGAACTTTCTAGTGCTTGATGACATATTGCTTGATTGTTCTGCCAATTTGTAAAGGTATTTAAAGCCCTTAATTCATATAAATTTAAGAAAATCTGAAATATAAACACAAAAATTAGTTTAAATACGTATTTATTATGAAATAGGTACTTACAATCTATGAAATTAAACTAGAAACACGGATGAGTAGGTACAATATAAATTACGTCTAATTAAATCAACTATATTAAATCACGATGACAAAATTACTCACTAAATCATATGCCAATTCAAAATTATGTTAATGCCCAAACTTAATTAACTAACTCAACTGACTGACTGACTGACTGACTGATTGAATTGACTGATTAACTCTGGAAACGAGTCGCTTTTATATATTTTAGTTGTCCCTCTAGAATACTCTACAGAGAACAGGAACGCTCGAGAAAATTTTAGAATTCTATGATATTTTTAGCTTAATTTACTAATATTAAAATGGGTTAAAAATGACAAAATTAAAAATATTTTTAGGGTGTTACATATAAAAATATACATAATACAACAATACCATAACAATAGGTACAAATACCTAGATAAAAACCTAGTTGCATAATGTGTAACTGCAAAAAGACTTAGCGAGTATTGAGAAAAAAACCTTTTTATGAATACGACGAAAGAGGAGGGGTGTTGAGCAAAATCAGGACCTGATAGAGCCAAACCGAGTAAAAATTCGTGCTCAGCGCACCCAAATTACCTAGAACTAACTGTCAAATCTAATTCAATAGACAAAAAGTTGAAATTTGTTCCCCAGTGTAATACAACGTTTTGTATATTTTGGTTTATATATTTCCCGTCCGTGTTTCTTATGCTATTATTTTTTTATCATATATATATATATATATATTGCATTGTATATTTATTATATATTCATCTTGTGTATGCTATTATTATTTTTGTTCATATATATTCCATTGTATATTTATTTTCTATATATTTCCATTAATTCGCCTAAATAAACAGAATGATGAAATGGTCTTTTATTTAATTCTTTTGGTTGTACATGGTATTTAATTATATCAATTAGCTGGCTTCTAAAGTGGATTTCTAAACCAGAATATATGCATTAATTAAATAAATAGCGCTATCTGGCAACTCAACCTGTACACCTGAACAAGCCATTTACGCCTTGTAAGTCAACTGGCGGATTAAGCCAGAATATATGCTTTAATTAAATAAATAGCGCAAACTGGCAACTAAGCCAGATACGCCAACTGGCGGATTAAGCCAGAATATATGCTTTAATTAAATAATTAGCGCAAACTGGCAACTCAGCCAGATACGCCAACTGGCGGATTAAGCCAGAATATATGCTTTAATTAAATAAATAGTGAAACTGGAAACCCAGCCTTCTAAGGCACCTGGCGGGTTAAGTCAGAATATATGCTTTAATTAAATAAATAGCGAAAACTGGCAACTCAGCCAGATACGCCAACTGGTGGATTAAGCCAGAATATATGCTTTAATTAAATAAATAGCGCAAGCTGGCAACTCACCCAGATAAGCCAACTGGCTGATTAAGCCAGATGGCTGATTAGGGGCCCTATAAGACAACGGTCGCTCTGCTGAAGTCTTAATATGCGCTTGGCTCCTGCCAGGCGAACACCTCTCCTCCTCTCTCTTTCTCTTGGGGGATAACTCCTCCAAGTTGCATAACCCCTTGTTGCTCTTGCAACATTCCCCTCTCCCCGTTGTTGCATAACAACTTGCAATATCCCGCCCTTTGTTGCATAACAACTTACAACATTCCCCCTCCCCTTGTTGCCTAATAACTTGCAACATTCCCCCTCCCCTTGTTGCATAAAAACTTGCGTCATTCCCCCTCCCCCTTGTTGCATACCCTTAGGCAGCATTTCCTTTGCAACATTGATCGACATTTGCAATTGCATTGCACTCTCCCATTTTGCGCCCACACTACTCACCTACAGTTTAAAGTGGAATCTGAATCACGGCCCATCAGCAGCCCAGAGTCTTTACGACTAGGCCACCCAGCGTACTCATTTATCTACCAACCAAAATTGGCATATATATACAGTATATATAATTTCGAAAACAAAGATGGGATTCTCTCAGAGGAATATCAGAAGTTAAAGTTTAGAGGTGAACAAAGCGAAGTACAATATTGAGAAGTCCGTCGGGTCGAATAAGCTTCCAATTTCATATTATATTTTGCTACACTTTCCTCATTCTTCTTCCTCTTCTTTTTCTTCTTTTTATCTTTCATCATCGACTTCTCCGCTCGCTTCTCATTCACCGAATCCCTTTAATGCCATAAACCAAACAGACATATTACAAGGATGAATTTTTCTCCAATAAATTGTATCACCATTCGCATTCCTTCTCACATATCATTATTATACTGAATGAGAACGGTCTAAAATAAACATGTAATATATATATATATATATATATATATATATATATATATATATATATATATATATATATGAAAAATTATTTCACGAAAGTGACACGTGAAAAATATTTATGATGAATAAAACCACGAAGGGAAAAGAAACACAAAGGGCACCCCTTTGTGTTTCTTTTCCCTTCGTCGTTTTATTCATCATATATATACACTACCAGCCAAAAGTTTAAGTAAACCCTGAAATATTCATAAATTTCAAATTTTGTTAAAAGTTTTTTTTATTAACTAAGTTATCATGACACAAATTCATAATTACAAACATGGGAACTTAAATAACAACAAATCAGGACAATTTACCAAAAGCAAAGTCTAAATTTTATAGTCATCAAAATAGCCTCCTCTAGCAGCAATTACAGCAGAACAAATTCGAGGCATGCGCTCAACAACAGAAAGAAGATAGTCTGGTGAAAGCTGCTGCCAGCATTCTTGAAAGAGTTCCCAGAGCTTCTGAGGACTGGATGGCTGCTTGGCTTTCACTCGTCGATCCAGTTTATCCCACACTAGCTCGATGGGGTTCAGATCCTGCGAATGTGCTGGCCATTCTATAACTGTGAGGTGACGTTGCCGTTCTTTCTTCTCCAGGTAATTTTGACACAGCTTGGAAGTGTGTTTAGGATCGTTGTCTTGCTGCATTATGAACTGTTGGCCGAATAGTCGCAGTCCAGATAGGATGGCATGGCGCTGTCGAATGCTGTGATAGCCACGTTGGTTCAGTATTCCAGTGACTTTGTGTTGAGCTCCAACTTGCTTCCCTACAAAACATCCCCCAGACCATCACACTTTCTCCACCGTGCTTCACTGTTGGCACAACACACTGCTGTCATTCTTTCACCCGCTCTGCGCCCCACAAATACTCTGCGTTTGGATCCAAAAACTTCGAGCTTTGATTCGTCAGTCCAAAGGACAAATTTCCACTGCTCAACAGTCCATTTTTGGTGTTTTTAAGCCCAAGCTAGTCTTTTCTTTTTGTTCTGGAGTCTCAGCATTGGTTTCTTTGCTGCAGTTCGTCCTTTTAATCCAGCCTCTCTTAGTCTTCTCTGAACATTTGATGTTGAAACTGTTGTACTTCTGGAGTTGTTCAGCTGTGCTTTGAGTTCAGGTGCTGTGAGTCGTCTGTTGCGCAGACTGGTGACTCGGATATACTTGTCCTCTGAGTCTGTTGTGGTTCTTGGTCGCCCTGACCTTTTTCTGTCCTTATTTTGTCCAGTTTCTTCGTACCGTTTAATGTCACAAGCAACCGCATCCACAGAAACTTTTAATTTTTGGGCAATTTGCCTCAGTGATTGGCCCTCATTTCTCAAAGTTACAATCGACTGACTTTTTTCTGTTGTTAACTTAGCTTTGGCATCCATTTTTCCTTTTTGAAACACAGAAATATACCTTAAACTACACAGTTAGCTCTGCAAGGATTTTATATGTAAAGACCTGCAGCGCATGTTCATAACTTAACACATGTATTAACATACTCATGAAGAAACGCACTACCCCAGTAAAGACTTTTAAACTGTTTTTGGATCTTTGTGCAGAGCTAATGGCATTAATTTTAGGTTGCATGCTAGACGTAAATGAACACATTTTGAAGGCTATTTTAAAGAAGCTTCTGTGTTAGAACACACTGCATAAGGCAGATGCACTGAAGCATACAATATGAAAGCCAGGTAAGCAAATTCATCTGTAGTACCTGTTAAGTTTACATTTGAAGTTTATGTCATGAGCTAAGCAGGAAATATTGGAAATTAGTAGGTGTACTTTAACTTTTGACTGGTAGTATATATATATATATAATATATATATATATATATATATATATATATATACATAATTTATATATATATTAGGGTGGTCCTTAATTTTGAACTTTTGAAATTAAATGCGGCTACCCCTGGATATTGTTACCTGTTTCAAAAAAGTGCTGTAAGCAACATTTTAACTCAATAGGCTTATATTATCTAGTGCCACATTGGTTGTCAGTACGCTACTAGTACGCTGATATTGTTATGTAGTCTACAGTGTGAAACCCCATATTTGCTGTTGAGTTCCAAGAGATGCTTTAAGCAAGGGAGACATTCTTAATCTTCCTATAAGTTCTGAGTGAATACCAAGTAATATAAACCTAATAACTCAAAAGAAGAGGCCTATTCCTTCGGGTATTTAAGTTTAGTGTTGCCTATATTAAATAAACTAAATAAACTCGTTGCGTAACTCCATCGCTAGCATCGAAAGAGATCCGCGCGCCCTACATCCAGAAGCGAGGCCCAACGAAATAAGGATGGGTAATTTCCTTTCTTTACCATTAGGCAGCACTAAATACCGAAGGCATATAAATTAAACATTAACCAAAAAAAAAACTACTTAACGAAGTCTTTTGAAGACTTCCACAAACAACTTTTTAACGAAAAAACAGGGTTTTTTGCTGTTCAACTCTCCACAATACAGTATATCTGCTGGAAATTTCCAATGGATGAGGGTGACGGACCATAACCCTATATAGTTTTTTTATAATACAGTTTAATTCGAACATGAGAAAAAACGAGGAGACAAACAAAGTCCGGGAAGTACAACAACAATATATATTAAGAGACGTACTCTCATGGGACCACAACTCCTACTCATTATTGCCTATTTCTGGGCAAGAGTGGTCTTCCGCGCATCCGGAAAACGTCTCCGATGCTCCTCAATGGCTTGGAGGAGGAACTGGCGCTGATCCTCGTTCCTGGTGATGACAGGATTGAACTCCTGAATCAGCTTCAATCCTCGCTCTGCGCAGTCGTTGATCACACGGAGACTTCGGGTGCGGCGAGAAGCAGCCTCGTAATCCTCTAGGCCTTCTCACTCGGTGGGGTCCACACCGAGGAACCAGTGGGGGAGGTCGAGAGCCGCGAAGAGGCGCCGAGACCGTGAGGTGACGAAGTTTGCCACCTTCTTGTCCTTCAGGGTGGCATCCGCGGGAACACAAATCCGTTATGGTGGGTTCTCGGATCCTTCATCTTGGAGTGCAGCGATCATGTGTTTCTTTTCTTCGGCGGTGACCTTTACTTCGAAGAATGCCAGTCCAGCCAGCTCTTCCGACAGATACCACAGATGCCGGCCGAAAGCCTTGGACCCCCCGGTGGCAATCTCCCCGTCTTCATAAGAAACCAGCTGCTTGTACAAGCGGAGGTCGTTGGCTGGCGCAGAAGCAACTGGGTCCTCGAACGAAGAGGGAATGTATGTCGTCACCGCGAATGGGACGAAACGGCTGAGGCTTCGCTTCTCTCGTGGACTGAGCTCGAACTGGTTGCGGAAGAGGATGATCTTGATGGTGTATATGACTCGAGCCATCCATCTGGCGCGGTGGAAAGCACTGGGACGGATGAACCGGATACCACGAGGGGGAACTCCCCCCATGACTACGATGGTGAGCTCCAGCAGCTTACGGTAGTCGTTCCGCGGCTGTGCCTCCTAGAGTTGGCGCTTGCAGAAGCCAATGGTGTCATCAGCCCCGGAGTCATCTTTCATCGGTTCGAAGTCATTCAAGTAAAAAAAAAACACCTTTGATTGAACCTCTTGAAGAAGGGGACGTCTGGACCAGTGGAAGGCCTGAAGCAGAGAGTGAAGACTTGCTCGGCCACAATTTCCAGCATGTGTGACGGCAGGCAAGATGGAGGAGGTTAACGTCGAGTCTTTGCTGGATGAGTGTGCAAGCTCCTCTACGAACTCTCGTGTTGCTTGCCGTCGTATCGAAGGACATGCCTCTGACACGATCTGAAATACCCCACTCATCTAGACCCTCGATGGTGGCATTCGCTATGGTTTCGCCCGTACCGGAAGGCAGTTTGGGCACGCATAGCAGCTTCAACACTCCTTCGCCAGAAACAAGGATCGGAAGACGCTCAGCGGCATCGCCAGCAGTCAGATCGGGAATAATCTTACTATCCCAGTGGATAATCAGGGGCAAAGTTGGATCGAATGGCTCCTTCAAGACCTCAGCTGTCTCCTGACGTAACTTCATGCGGGCTCGGCAGATACTCTGCAGATTCAGGGCCACCGTCGATGGGTCTCGTCCATATGCAGAAGCACCCGCCGTCAGGATGTATGCAGCATTGCGATCGGTGGTCTTGGTCCGACCCAATGCTGCGGCTATCGCTGGAATCAACGGGGTTCCGGAGGCTCGTCGTCGCTTCGGAGGTGCCGCCTTGGAGGTAGAAAGACCCGCTGCTTTAGAGTCCTCATCGCTCGCCGTCTCATGGACGCTGCTACTAGAATTGCTCTCCAGCTCCACCACGTTGGTTTCTTCTTGGCGGCGTTTCATGTCCTGTTCTTGACGTGCTGTCTCAGCTCGGCTTCGGTTCAACTTCCGGGACTCCTTCTCCGCCAGCTTTTTATCCACTCCCATCATGCAGCCCCGCCTTCCTTTCTTCCTCTACGCCATCAGGAACTCTTTGTCCTCTTATTTTTTATCAAGTTGTTGGCATCGGCATGGGCGACGTCGAAGAGTTCCTCCAATTTCTGAAAGAAAGCCTCCCTCTCCCTTTTTTCTGCCTCCAACTTCCTATTCTTCGTCTTTCTAAGACCACGCCACTCTTCATACAGACCCTCGATCTTCGGGATGATGTTTCTGTTTGCCGTGGTCGGAATCCTGGCCTTCTCCTAAAAGTCCCCTAAAGCTCGGAAAACAGTCGTTGCAGCCTCACGGAGGAACATTTTCTCCTTTCGGAGCTGGTGGAACAGGCGCTGGAGTACTTCTCCCGAAGAAGGAAGCTTCCCTCTAATCAATTCCCTTCTTGGCTGGCCAACTAACCACACTTCAGTGGACGTCCTTGTCGATGCCATTCTCGAGATTCACCTGAGGAAGAAAGAACACTCCGTTAACATAGAAAACAGCAGCAACCAAGAGATAATATTAGAGATGCACTGTTCTGAACCAAAATACGCATGACGAGACAAACAAACACCGGAAATGCAAATACTTGCACTTGTCGATGACTGATGAAGATCAATGAAGATCGTTGAATTTTCCCCTTTATGGAGGAAACATTGAAATAATATAGCAGATAATATAAGCCGATTGAGCTAAAATTTTGCTTACGGCACTTTTTGGAGACTAGTAACAATATCCAGGGGTAGTCGCATTGAATTTCGAAAGTCCAAAAATAAGGACCACCCTAATGTGGCACCACTAAATATTCTCCGATTCATGTGAAATTTTGTCTGCGACCATTTTTCGATTTTTTTAACGAAATCCGGGGGTAGCGCAGTTGAATTTCGTAACTTCTTTTTTCCTATATATAGCTAAGGACCACCCTATTATATATACAGGGTGTCCCAAAAGGTATGGTCTAAAAATAAACTTTTACAATTTTTTTATTATAAACGATAGAGTTAAAGAACAATGATAAAAACAGGCATGAATGCTTTAAGTTTTATTTAATATGTTAGTAAACCTCCACATGATATCTACCGTTCACAGCAACTAGTCTAATTCTATGTTTAAATTTTAAAAAAGCTTAAATTTCAGACAGGGAACTTATTCACTGATTTCAAAATTCATCATTTAAACAGTTTACGGCACTTAACTTCCGGCATCAACTACAGTACGAGGCTATTTGATGTGTTAGGCTAAGGAGCTAGGCTAAGTTAAGCTAATCACCTTGTTGCTAAGTGCCTTTTTATGACATACGGTCTGCGCATCACTTACACCAGATTTCATACGTTCAGCTTTTTTAGAATTTGAACGTAGAATTAGACTAGTTGTTGTGAACGGTGGATAGCATGTAGAGGTTTACTAACTGTATTAAATAAAACTTAAAGCATTCATGCATGTTTTTATCATTGTTTTTCAACTCTATCGTTTATAATAAAAAAATTGTAAAAGTTTATTTTTAGGCCATACCTTTTGGGACACCTTGTGTGTATGTATATATATATATATATATATATATATATATATATATATATATATATATATAATGCCTGGCTTAGAACGGTACTACATGAGCCGGGTGTACCTGGCTATGTGCAGTGGAGAGCGCAGGAGAGCAACTCGCTCCTCCACCAAGCCAGGCCTAGAGGCCTAACCTAACCTAATATAACCAAGTATAACCTAACCTAACCTTTCTGGTAATGCTGCATATGTATGCTCACTGGTATTTCTGAATATGTTGCCTAAAAATTCATTAGGTCAGGTTAGGTTAGATTAGATTTTGTGTGTCTCACAATTTGTCATATTGCCTAAAATTTCAGTCAGTTTATAAATGCCCTGATTTTAGACATTGACTGTAACATACTTTTTGTTGATGTAAATATTTCTCCAATCAAAGATATTCCTTCGAGAAATTTGCAGATAACGAACCGACGTCCCAACCACATTGATATTTAAATAAATTTGCGTAACGTTCATCAGATTTTCCATTAACTAAATTATGAAAGGACTGTGAAAGATATACAAACGAACTGTAAACGATTTTTACAAAATGACTGACAATGCAGTTGGTCCAGGACTTGCACTATACCCTCGTAAAAATTTTGATGTACAAAGAATTTGATTGTTTGCGTTGATGACGGGACAAATTTCCAAAATGAAAAGCTTGGGTATACAAATTTAGGGTGGATCGATTTTACATTTTTTTCGATTTCCATATTCTAATAGAGACAAAAACTTGCGCATGCATGAGAAAATAGCCTCTGCAAAATCTTAGCTTAATAGGTAATCATCTTCTGCCCCCGGCAGAGCGATGAAAATCATGTTTTAGTAGTCAAAAACGTATTTTTCTTATAATTTTTAAAATATTTCAATATGCATCAAAATTATTCCTAATAACTATAACGTCGATAAAAAAGACCTCATATGATCGTTTTTCCAAGCGCGTTGTCCTACGTTAATATCTTTTGCCCCCGGCAACAACGTCAAATGTTGAAAAAATAGGTAATTTATATACATATTTTCAGATCGGCTCTTTGTCTTAAATAATGCATTTATATATTTCCCATAGCATTCATATCGTTGCTTAGGCATGAAATAACACACACGCAAAATTTTATGACTCTAGGCTAGGGTTTAAAGGTCATCTCTGGTGAGTGCTGCCAGCAGCAGCAGCAGACTAACAATATTAGCACGGACGACATTGTGGCTATCGGCTGTGATGGTACCGCAGTGAACACGGGTCGAAAGGGTGGAGCCATTCGTATGATTGAAATGAAACTACAAAGGCCAGTTCAGTGGATCATATGCCTATTACATGGTAATGAATTATCACTGCGACACCTCATTCAAGACTTGGACGGCAAAACAACTGGGCCACTGGGCTTTACTGGACCAGTTGGAAAACAACTGAACGACTGCGAAAAACTTCCAATTACAGAATTCGATGCCATTCCATCTCCCGACATTGACATAGATGATGCCGAGTTGAGCACTGACCAAAAATATTTGTTAGGCATCTACAGAGCAGTGTCGAGCGGTAGCTGCTCTTCAGCTCTCGCGGCTCGAAATCCAGGTAAGATGGCGCATTCCAGGTGGCTGACAACAGCAAATAGATTTCTGCGCCTCTATGTTTCAACCAGTGAACCCTCCAGCACCTTCAACGAAATTGTGCGATTCATTATGACAGTTTACGCACCAATTTGGTTTAAGATAAAGAAAAACTCCAGTTTCACTGAGGGCGCAAAACATTTTTTCGAAATGATGCGTCTCTCTCAGACCATGCCTCAAAGATCTAAGATAGGGTTTCTTTACCGGGATCCCGGGATCCCGGTAGATTTTTAGCTAATTTAAATTTCCCGGGAAATTCTCCCTGTCCCAAAATCCCGGGATATTGCAATCACTCTTTCTGAAGAAATTCAAACTGAAGATGAACATAATGACAACATAGATGAAGATGGAGAAGATTTCAATCATAGTATTGATTTTGAAAGTGTTTTGTGTGAGCGCTTTGATGAGGATCCGTTCGAGATAGATATTTCATTTGGATCGCACGACACTGTAGGTAAAGAAATCAACGTGTCTCAAATCATCAATAAAGTCAGAAAAATAGCAAAAAAAATTCGCAAATCACCTTTAAAGAATAACATCTTACAAGGATATGTTCAACAGGAACAAGGAAAAACTTTGCATCTATTGCTGGATTCCAAAACCAGATGGAATAGTCTTTTAGCCATGCTGGAGCGATTTATCAAAATAAGGTCATCCGTATCGAAAGCTCTCATCGACTGCAATAAAGATATGGACAATTTTGACCTTGACAAACAAGAAGTTGCTGTAATTCGTGACATTGTGGCATCGCTGGAGCCATTAAAAGTTGGAGCAGAAAAGCTGTGCAACAGAGAATCGACTTTACTTTCATCAGAAGGTGTTTTTTTCTTTCATTTTGAACGAACTAAATCAACTAAACACACCTTTTTCAAAAAAACTAAAGGAGTCGTTCATTCGACGCATAACAGAGAGAAGAAATGAGAACTTGACTGGCCTCATAAAATACCTCAATAGTGGAAAGAATTATAAAAAGGTCGCAACTTTCGCAAGTGACAGAAGTTTGCCAGCCTTACCAACCAAGTCTATGTTAATTTCATCAGCAAAGCAGATGTTAGATCGCCTTTTTGGAGTTCCTGCTGATTCTACCTCTAGTGAGACAGATGAAGATAATGATGTGCAAGAATCAGCTGTCCCTCAGTCATCTTCGATGACTCTAGCTGAAAGGCTTGATGCAGCTATTAAAGCAGCCGAGGTAGAGAAATCAAGAACACTAGACAGCAAAGCAAGCGCTGCAAAGCACCTTAAAAAGGAACTAGAGATCTTCGAGGCTACGGGCGAAAAAACGCAGAACATCTCTTTTCTCTTGAATGCATTAAAGACGATTCCACCCACGTCAATAGAATCGGAAAGGGCATTCTCAGCAGCAGGACTTTTCGTGACTAAAATGAGAACAAGATTGAGTGATCGAAGTATTGACCATCTTTGTTTTTTGAAATCGTACTATAAAAATTCACAGTGATAATTTTTTTGGTTGAATTTATTGGTTCTTTGCAATTTGAAGGTAATTTTTATTTTTTCTTTAAATTTTCTAAGCAATTCAAAGGCAATTTTTTTTCGTTGTATTCATTAAGTTTTCAATGAAACGGAGCAATTTTTTTATTTGTGAAAATTTTCTATGTAATTCAAAAGTATTTTTTTTAATACATATTTTTCACAGCAATATTATTTTATTTTGCCCATCATGGAGATTGCAGAACTTATTAAATGACTATAAAAAAAAATAAAAAATAATTATACCCCCTCTTTTCTAGGTTAATTTATTTTATAATATATTTTAAATATAATTAATTATATCCCGGGATTTCCCGGGATCCCGGGAAGGGAATCATTTTTATCCCGGAATCCCGGGATAAGCAAAAGGCCGGGAAATGAGAAACCCTAATCTAAGACAATCGCCAACAAAGTCCTCCGTAGAAATTCTTTCTTTGCTCACCCAGAAAATATTTTGATCTCCATGCTACATGCCGATGAGCAACACATAAGAGAATTGGGATGGAGAAGAATATTAAAAGCACGATCAAAACAATCACCAGCGGGGGAAATTCGAGCCTTCGCCATGCCTGAGCTGCTCTACGATAGTCAAAACAATTACGAAATGATCAACTGGCAAACGGCTGAGGTGACCGAACCCCCCGTTACAAAAACAATACCTGATACCCGAATAAAAGAGTTTGTTGAGACGGGAGACCAGCCTGATGGACTGATCCCACTATTCCCTTGTCATACTCAAGCGGTCGAGAGACTCATCAAATTAGTAACCGAAGCCTCTGCCAGTGTAAGTGGAATAGAAGAGGGACGGATTCATCCGCTCCCGTCTTCACTCCCGAACAAAAATTCCACGATTTGATTCTAAGGAAGATTACCGTATGTAAATCGACATGCAGCCAAAGGAAGGGTGGTTGGGGCTGGATAGGGTGGAACTCGACGTACAGCCACCTCCTCGTGGTGAGTTCTGGGTTGCTAATTTTATAAAATTAGCAAGCGAGGAGCTGTACTTAGTACTTATCGTACTTATAACATCGCATTAACGTAATTATAATCCACATTTAGACTTTTCTCGGGGACAGAAGATATTACTCTAGAGTCATAAAATTTTGCGTGTGTGTTATTTCATGCCTAAGCAACGATATAAATGCTATGGGAAATACATAAATGCATTATTTAAGACAAAGAGCCGATCTGAAAATATGTATATAAATTACCTATTTTTTCAACATTTGACGTTGTTGCCGGGGGCAAAAGATATTAACGTAGGACAACGCGCTTGGAAAAACGATCATATGAGGTCTTTTTCATCGACTTTATTGTTATTAGGAATAATTTTGATGCATATTGAAATATTTTAAAACTTATAAGAAAAATACGTTTTTGACTACTAAAATATGATTTTCATCGCTCTGCCGGGGGCAGAAGATGATTACCTATTAAGCTAAGATTTTGCAGAGGCTATTTTCTCATGCATGCGCAAGTGTTTGTCTCTATTAGAATATGGAAATCGAAAAAAATGTAAAATCGATCCACCCTAGTATACATCTCGGCTCTAGCTAGTCAATTTAGTAGCCGCCATTTTTCAAGATTGCGGATATTTTTTGGTTCATACTTAATATATCAGGATCTATTGAACGTAGAAAGTTAATTGTGCTTTCAAAACATAGGTTCTTCCGGTCAAGAAGCTCAAATATAGCCTCATCTTAATGGTTAGAGCGGTAGTTTAACTATTTTCAAGATGTCATATAAAATAAATAAAAGATTACAGACTTTACTGGATAATTTTTAACAACTTTCTTTGGTAATATGACAGTCACACATAAACTAGTGAATTAAAGTAAAACTTGCACTGGTAAGACCATATTTTTATGTTAACAAGGAATATAAATTTACTTTATACCTAGACTCAGAATATCATCAAAAGTTCCGTATGTATCCAGATAGGGGAATTTCTCCTAATTCATTACAGACAATATATATATATATATATATATGTATATATATATATATATATATATATATATAATATATATATATATATATATATATATACCACATCAACCTATTTCATCACCGTAATATTTAAAGAAGACTCGCCACATTCTGTTTCGCACTTGCCAAAAACTGAGCATGTTACCCCTGATATCTTATATTTGTATCCTATTGTTTTACAAGTGTGGTACCCGTACAAAGTCACCAATTCTTTGAGTAACTGTCTGTGACATTTAGATGGTCGTGAAAATTCATCCACTTCATTCCATCCGTAGGCTTGTAGTCTTGGCTTGTTGTGGTCATTATTTAAGAGAGTAAGTGCATCCCTGATAACAACGAATGCTCGCCGTATATGCCCTCTGACCGAGTTGGATGTTGATGGCAGTTCAACAAGAGATTTGTTTAACCTTGTGTAATAGATATATCTCAGCCCCTTGAAAATATCGCCTCTTGAATTTAGTAACCAAACTCTGACCACATATTTATCAACATTATCTTGTTCTTCGAGGGTGCCTCTCTTCAAATTCGGCAGTGAAATGTCCTGGTTCTGCTTTCAGTGCTGCATGTTTGGTTCCAATTTTGCTTAAATCATCACCTCCAGTTTGAATGTGAGCCTTCACCAGAACATTGCAGAATGTAGGGCCAAGTTTTATCAGCAGCTGGTGTGAAGGAATTAATCGACGTTTGTTCCCAACACCGAACCAAATCCAAAGCTCTAGTAAACTTTTGGCTTTGAAGATGGACGCATATCTCAGCATTAGATATACCACGTCTACAGTATATTATTCGACAGAATAACAACACGATGGGCCCATGCTCAATTGCCCAGTTCATATGGGGCAAAAGGCGATGATCAACATCCTCAATTGTACCATTGAGCTGTTCATTTACAGCTGCATCATTGTTTGAGTGTAGCACTGCAGGAATAATGTCCTCATTCACAACCATTCCACTTGCAATGATCTGAAGTTTTGTCTGAACAGATTGTAAACCTGCTAGTTTGTGGGCAAGTAGCTGTAAGATGGTTTTGTTCAGTGATGATTTCCAAAACTTGTCGATTTGAACAGGGATTGGCATGTCAGGATCAGTGTTTGTTAACTTAACACTTCCGGTGTTTGAAGCTCTTCGAAACCTTTCCGATTCCTTAACAGATAATTCGGTATAGATATCGAAGACCACGTATAGCTCCTGCACAGTACAAACTGTTCGCGCATTTTGTAGAACATTTGCGATAGCTTCGCCAAAGTTCTTTTGAGATGATATATGCACCATTTGAATTTGTGACATGAAATCTAAGAGTACTGAAATTTTGGACTGTGAAACTGGCTCAAATACGCATTCTTCTACAGTGAGATTTGTCTCAAGCTGAACAATCAGTGTGTGACTAGTTGGTTTAGTAGTAACATCGCCCTCAAACAAGAGGTTTATTGGCAGCAGATGTTGAGCTAAAATGTTCTTCATTGTTTTTCCCGTCTCTCTAGCAACATTCATGACTTCTTGTGCATGGGTAATCTGCTTTGGTGTCACGACTTTAGCAGCTGTCATTGTTTTAGCTGTTCTTGAGTCATCAAAACACGGTAGTTTCAGTCTTGAAATAGTTTCGGAGAGTTTTTTGTCCTTCAACTTGAACCTCTCTTCACGAAATTTTTTGTACGCTTCTACTCCGTGATCAATGACGTTTAGTAGTCTGACTTTAACGTTTTCATCTACGAACTCTTTCGTAACAAAATTGTTACCTTTGTTTCCTGTCGGTTCATAATGAGATGGCTCCCTATGGCCCATCACTTTTGCATTGGTTAGATCTCGGAACACATTGGTGATTGCAAGAACTTCATGATAAACCAATTGCCATTCAGCCAAATACTCTTCCTTGTTTCACCAACGATGATTTTGAGCTTTTCTGAGATCTTTGAATTGTCTGCTCCAGGCATAAAGCAGAAAATACAAAATAACAAGGAGCTACAGAATAAAGGGTACAAATTATGCAAGACAAGCAGATAACACCAAATCCACAAGTCAGGGATCTTTGAGTAATAATGTCGTCAGATGCAGAATTCAGAGAGCACTATAACATCAGAATTACAACGGCTAGAAAAATAATGGGAATCATCTGGAGGAGCTTCCACAGCAGAAAAGCAACCATTCTGCTCAAATTATGGAAGAGTCTAATCCTACCAATAATTGAGTATTGCTCAGTACTCACTAGCCCATACATCTAAGATAGAGGGAACGGAAGGTGAAAACAACTGGTATCGACTACAGTCCCTGAAACTCTACTCTTTCGTAAGAAGGCGCGAGCGGTACACAATAATATACATATGGAAAAAACTTGAGAGCTTTCTACCTAACCTTAGAAATGAAATAGAAACAAACTGGAATGAGAGAAGAGGCAGATTTTGTACTGTCCCAGCCGCGGTGGGACAAGGGGCCATGAAAACAAAGATGGAAAATACCCTCAGAATACGAGACCAAAGCTTTTCTATGCCCTACCCAAAGAAGTGAGGAATCTTCAGCACACCGACCTGAATAACCTGAAGAACCAGCTGGACAGATTCCTGTGCAAAGTCTTTGACCAGCCATGCGTGGTTGGCTACGAGGGCAGGAGAAGGTCAAACAGTAATTCCCTCCTTCACCAAATCTCTCAAATGAGGCGGGATGCTGCAGAGGCGTCGACCTTGGTCGATCCTGAACCGTCGTTCGAACTCACATAAAGTAACATAAAGCAAGTATATATATATATATATTATATATATGTATGTGTGTGTGTGTGTGTGTGTGTGTGTGATATCAAATTAACATTTCGGGGATGGTTTGCTTTTTTTATCATGTTTCATCGTCACCATTAAGTTTGCATAATTAGTGCTGGACACTCGGAAGAAATTCACTCCAACTCGAA
The DNA here is from genome assembly GCA_023014485.1 of Bathynomus jamesi. Taxonomy (NCBI): domain Eukaryota; kingdom Metazoa; phylum Arthropoda; class Malacostraca; order Isopoda; family Cirolanidae; genus Bathynomus; species Bathynomus jamesi. The sequence continues at coordinate 436,565 of JAJOZX010000388.1, forward strand.
TGAGTTTAAACAAACAGCCGTTAATGATAAAACAAGTAATACGAATAATGTCCCAGTTCCGGGTCCTCTGTTGCATGAAAAAAGGACAAGGAAGTTGAGAGTGAGTGGCATGTTTGTTAGCTTTTGGTCTTTCAGGATTACAGTTATTATTTTTAACTGGATTATATTATTATTTTTAAATGGAAGATAAACTCCCTCCCCCACGACCCCTACCACGTCCCCTTTCCCATAGTATTGGATCCGTCGATCCGCCCATGTATACTTGACTTATGTTACTTGGTCGACAGAAAATCACGCCATATGCGTAGATCGATCCCTGTACCTTAGAATGCGAACGCTCGTAGATCCGTGGGTAACGCCATCAGTTGGCCTGAGTCCTGTGCCAGTTTCTGGCTCTCCTCATTGATTGAATGCGATATATTTTTATGCACGAAGAAGCTAAGACAGAAGTGTCTCATAGTAACTAAAATATCCTTAATTTTCTTAAGATACTAATATTACATTTGTGATTTTATTGCGTAATTAATTTTTATAATTTATGACGTCACATTCAACAACAGCCGCAGCAAGCTTATATCTCTGAAATTCATATCACACTTCAGAATCACCCATATGCACATATACTTTATGTTGCTCAGAGTGACCAATTTTACCCCCTATAAATTTGGGATTCCGGAAAGTATTAAATACAAAATTTCATTTGCACATTTGCATAGCGTATTATTTATACGAGTATATATATATATATATTATAGGTTCTCCAAATTATTTATATGCATAACTGTCTCACAGGCTGGGGAAAAGATTAATATTCTCAGTCTCGCACTGGTTGGAAGGGAAGTTAAGAGCATACTGTATGATGGTAAACATGTATTCTTGTTTTCAAGACACTGAAGTAATTTTATCATATATAAAAGATACAAGTACGATATTTGTATGTAAAGAACTTGCGAGTATTCTCTTATATATGATATGGATAAACTAGGGGTTTATCGTCATATCTTAACTTAAACCTCACTTCATTTTCTCTCTGTTTATGCACAGTCGTCTTCATATATGTATTGTCGAAATAGTATGTTGCATTATTTATGTCAGTACCATAAACAAATTTATTCATGCAGTTCGTGTCATATTTTGTATTTTGTGTTCTTTCCTCTATTCCTTCATTAATTTTTAGTATTCGGTGATATTATATACTTTATTGATTCTTGAAAACTACGTCTACAAATTCGCCCAACTATTCTCAACTTCTTTCGCATATTTTTGTCGTTAGAATCTTCACTATATTCAGAACATATAAGAACATATAAGAACATTTCTTTACTTGCTGCGGAGTTAGTTTGTTATAGACTAACAAACTTCTGAAGATCTTTGACTTTGAGGAGTATAGAAGTGAAGAGAAAAAAAATTGAGATGAAATACTTTCGTTCGAGTAACTCATTATTCATTCAAAGAAAGCAGAAAAGCAAAGAAGAGATTAGGTTAACAAGCAAATGAATCATGCAAAGTGTCGTAAAACTAATTAAATCAAAATCATAATTACAAATTACAAATTACGTACAAACGGAACCAAATCGGTGCTTTTATGCAAGTCAGAAATTCAAATTTAGCCAAGTCTTAAATATGGGATATATATATATTTTTTTGCTAAAAATAAATATTAAAACTACCACAATTGCAAATATGTAATGAAAAGGTACTTCAACTTCTTTCGCAATACCTAAGGTCATTGACGGAGGAGACCTACAGCTTTACGTAGTATCCGAACCATGAGCCGCTACATAATCTGAAAGCGGAGGACAGTCCTCCCAGTAGTATGGGCGCAAAATGGGAGAGTGCAAGAATGTTCCAATGTTGCAAGATGTTGCAAGAGGTTGCGCAACAAAGGGTGAGGGGGGTATGCAATGAAGGGGAGGGGGCTATGCACTGAAGGGGGAGGAGGCTATGCACTGAAGGGGGAAGGGGTTTATGCAAAGGGGGAGGGGGGAGTGTTGCAAGAGAAACAAGGGGTTATGCAACTTGGAGGCGGAGTTGTCCCCCAAGAGAAAGCGAGGAGAAGGAGAGAGAGGTTGAGAGGTGTTCGCCTGGCAGGAGCCAAGCGCATGTTAAGACTTCATCTGAGCGCCCGCTGTCTTTCAGGTGTAATTCCGCCAGTTGGCTAAGAAGGCGTAAATGACTTGTTGAGGTGTACATGTTGAGTTGCCATGTTGCACTATTTATTTAACTGAAACATATATTCTTGACGGTTGGCTTAGAAATCCGTCAGTCGGTTTAGAAGGCGTAACCAGCCATTTGGTATAATTAAATAATAATAATATCGTTTACAACCAAAAGAATTAAATAAAACACCATTACATCATTCTGTTTATTTAGACGAATTATTGGAATCAGAAATATATAGAAAAATATACAATCAAACGGTGGAATATATATGATCAAAAAATAAAATAAAAAATAATAATAGTATAAGATATATGAACGAGGAATATGTATATAATAAAAAAATAAAAATATAACGATCAATATAACAGTACAGGAGAAATATATATACACAATTATGTCAAATAATCAAATATATTGAAAATAAATACACACTATCTTCTGCAAAAAATAAAAAAAATAAAAAATAAAAAATACAAAACGATGGAGTATAACCATCAATATAGCAGTACATGATATATATATATATATATATATATATATCCCCCTCGATTAGGTACTTGGGCTTGCCGGGCCGAGGGGGCTCGTACACCTCGTGGGTTGTTGGGGTTTCCTCAACTCCTCGCGGGGTGTGGGCGAAGAGTTACCTAGTTGCGTTTTTTTTCCTTTTCTTTTTTGCTCCCCTTTTTTTCCGTCTCTCCCGGAATTTCTGTTGTCTTGACTCGGTCTTGTGCCTCTGTCAATTGTAGTATCCCCTCCCCTCTGTTTGTATTTTGCAGTCTTGGAGTCATCGCTCCGTGGCTGAGCCGTGCTCTGGGGACGGTACGGGCGCCCGGACCGCTGCTGCGTCTGGATTGGGTCTTTGCTAGGCCCTTAACGGACAAATCTCCGCAGAGCCAATCTGCTGTTTTTAAAACGACAGTCAGGTTGGGGGGCGGGCTACCCGGGACGTTGGGCCTGCGCCTTGAAGGATGCAGCGGCGGATGGTGCATTGCCTTGGGTCTTTTTTGTAAAGCTATTGTTTATGGGTTCAATTTCAAAACTTCAATCCCCTCCTGTTGACGACTCTGGCCCGCCCTTGGATTTGGATAAGACTTCTACTTCTGGTCGTTCGGCGGCCTCTGCCTCCGCTGGATTAACCTTAAAGCCGTATGGCCCCCTCTTGTCCTCTGTGGCGTCTGGCTCTCGTGGCCGGACTCGTGGTGGCCGTAGGGCGGGGTCTTCGCGGCCCTCGTTCTCTCGCCCACTCTCGGTTACCGTTACACATGGACCTGTCCCTGCTGTCAATTTCTGTCCGCTGGACAGGTTCCTTGTTCTCCACCCTTCCGCTAGCTCCCTTCCGGGCAACTCGGAACGGGTGTTTCAGCGTCTTAAGACGGTGGGGTTCCCTGTCGTTATGATATCCGCCCTCTGAAGGATGGGTCTCTTCTTTTGAAGTCCCGTTCTTCGGGGGTGACTGAGTCCCTTCTACAGTTGCAGGATGTTTTGGGTTGCAGAGTTTCTGTGACTCCCCATCCGCAATTGAATAGCTGTCAGGGCACCATTTTCGCTTCCCGTCTGCTGTCAATCCCAGTTGGCGAGTTGTAGGAGGATCTTGCCCCCCATGGGGTAACGAAGGTCTTCCGCTTTTCGTCGCGCCGGGATGGTGCTCTTACCCGGTCCGCTCGTCTGCTCCTGACCTTTGACTCCCTTGTGCCTCCGGCCCAGGTGTTCTGGGGCGTCGGTGATCGCCGGTCGTGTGAGTTTTCGGTGCGACCGTATGTGCCTGATCCAGTTCGCTGCTTTGGCTGCAACCGGTTCGGCCATGGTAGCTCTGCGTGCCGCCGTGAGGGTAAGCTGTGTGTCCGCTGCGGTGGGCCTGCGCGCCCTACCCCGTGCACGAAGCCCCCGTGGTGCTCGAACTGCTCGGTGGCCCACCCTTCCTCCTCTCGGGACTGCCCCGTTTTCAAGTTTGAATTCGAGGTGCGGTCCTTAAGGACTACTGAATTCCTTAGTGCACGGGAGGCGCGCGATAGGGTCCGTGACCGGGAGCCGCCGCGGGGGTTGTCCTATGCTGCGGCTCTTGGCTCTGGCGGGTCCTCGGGCCCCTCCCGTGCTACCCCGGCGCCTACCGGTGTGGTGTCCCCCCTGGAAGTTCCGGGTGTTGGTGGTCCTCCTGGCGCCGCGGGACCTTCTTGTCCCTCTGCCTCACTTTCAGACATCCCATCTGATTCCCTGCCTACAAGTGCCCCTTCTCCCTCTCCGGCCTTTGGGTCTGGATCCTTGCCTACTCGTCTCTCGGGTGGGGAAGGTGATGCTCCGAAGGGGAGGAGGAAGCGTCGCCGTGGTCGGAGTCGGAGTCCTCCAGACCCGATCATGACCGCTGATCGCCCTGTACAGGGGGATTTTCACGAACTAAACACATTTTATTCACACTCCGGCGCACTATTTGAGAGAAACATATGACCTTATTTTTCATTTTGCTTAGCATGCGATACTTATCTCTAAATTCTGTTAAATACTCACGCAGACCTTTTCCACAACATGTAAGAGAATACTTGTTTCCCATTATACTGGGTAGATGTTTTGAGAAATTTTCCGATACATGAAGCAATATCGGTTTTAATGTTTTATCACTCACCAGACGTTCATTTCCACAAACTAAACATCTTCACAATCCTGTGCACTATTTGAGAGAAACATATGCCCATGTTTTTTCGTTTTGTTTAACAATCGATACTCGTCTCTAAAGTCTGTTATAAACTCACACAGGCCATTAGCCACAACCTCACGACAAACCTCATGACATATATTATATATAGTGGTAAAAATACTTATGATTCTCCATGATGACAAGAATTACATTCTGAGTCGCAGGGAACGAGTACTTGGCATGATGCAACATGACATAATATCGCTTGTCATACCACTCATCAACATGACTGACTATCCATATCCGTTGCTTCTCTTCTGTACGTGTTGTTTCTTCTACTTCACGGTATATGTAAGCTTTTATAAAGTTTAGTCCTACAACATAGTGCAATACATCACTTGTACCAAGAAATCCTACAATGCTCTCGCCAGAATAGTCGTAGAGTATTTGTACCTCTTGCTCCTTCGCACGATTGAATGTAGCCTTAAAAGTATCAAAGGAGGCTGGAATATGGAGTTTTTCAGTATCCACCACATCTTGGCACTTTGCCGAATACCACTTCATAAACGTTGAACACGGAATATTAAAGGTAGCCATTACTATTTTTCGTCTACGTGGGAGAATAAACTTCTGAGATCCAGGGCTTACTGCGATCAACTGAGCACGCAGGGAAGAGATACCCAGTTAGTAGCAGGAGTCACGTGATTAATCATACAGGTGGGCGGAGCTTGGAACTTTCTCGTGTACACACGCTGAGCGGGTACTTCATCGTCATTCACGGTTCTGTAGGAGAAGAGAAAAGCAAGACTGTAGAATATAAGGGTCATCAATTACTGTAAATATTTATTAATGTTGTAAATGATCCACTTAAGAGTGTGACGTGTTAGAAATGGATTCTGTAGAAAAATTCAGGTTCACGAGCCAATCCACATGTATTATATCTGCACCTACAGGAGGTGGTACAACTCTGTTTATGCTTAAAATCATTAAAAAATGGGAAAGATGTTCTCAAAATTTGTGCATAAAGTTATATGGTGCTATTCGACGTATCAATCAGTGTTCAACGTGTACCAAGATGATATTTTGTTCCAGAAAGGTGTATATGACGTTAATTCGTTAAAGGGAAATGAACATACAGTCATTGTAATTGACGATATCATGTTGGAAATGGATAAAACGTTTGCCTAGACATTTACAGTATTCTCCCACCATCTTAACATAAGCGTATTCTTCATCAATCAGAATCTATTTTTCAAAAATAGATACATGCGCGACGTGTCGTTAAATACACAAAATCTAGTCTTATTTGCACAACATAGAGATGTATCACAAATTGGGGTATTAGGCAATCAAATGTTCCAGAATCAGCGTAAGAAATTTTTGGAAGTTTATAAAGAAGCTACAAGCCCGCGTTACGGATATTTGCTTTGTGACCTTCATCCGCGAAACACGTTTAGGGTGCTTCTAAGAACGAATATATTTCCAAATGATCCTGAAACGGTGTATATTCCAGAATGACAAAGAGGCTAAAGAAACACCATGAATTAGTAAAAATCTATCATCGACTGCCCCGGGCAATGCAGCAGATGTTTGCTAAAAATATCGACTCCGAATTTTTAAAATGCATCTGTGAAATCTGTCTTAACGTTATAAATTGCAATGTATCAATGAAACCCTCTCAGAAGGCTCGCCTACACCTTTACAAGAACATAATACGTGCACTCTCTCGTAAAAGTCAAACTGTAGGGAAGAAAAAACGAGTTATTGTACAAAGAGGAGGGTCATTCCTCCCTATCTTATTTTTCAGTTTTGGGTTCTTTACTGACTAGATTAATATAATGAAGAAAGTGGTCGTGATTCCACACGAGGTGTATGCTTCACTGCAAAGTTCAAAGAATCCAGACACGGTTCTAGATCTTTGTAAAAGCAGGCTTAAAAGAATGGAAAGCGAATTGATAGACCTATTAAAGAGTGAAAAAACACCTGATGAGAAAAGAATCTTGTACCAAGAAGCTCTGCAGAAATTTCTTCATGAGTACGAAAATTATAAGAACACGACAGAGATTCCCGTGGTTATTAGGCACAGCACGGGGAACGATGGACATGGTGACATAGGACCTGTGTCCGACGATATAGCTGACCAACCAAACATTAATGGGTCGGCCACACAACATATCGAGCATGTATTAAAAAGCACCCTCCCACAGTCCCACATACATTGAGGAATAAATGTTTAAGTCTTTATAATCTACTGAATGAGGAGCCCGCCATACAGTGGACCGATACAGGTGAGATCATTGTGGAAGAAGCAAAGGTACAGGGATCGAATATCGTAGACATCGTCCATGATCTGGTCAGAAAGTGGGATATGCCCTCACCATCAGGATGGAAGCATATTAAAGCAAGACTACAACAAATAAACGTCCCCAAAACAATGATAGGAAATCTGAACAGGTTAAAAGACTTGGAACATGCGTCGCACGTGACACAATTGAAGACGCCATCACCCCCGGCAGTAACACCTCTCTAAAGAGGAGAAAGAAGAGGTTAAACAACGGTCAACCCTACCTACGTGCCTCTAAAATACGCAAATGGCTAGCATATTAAGAAGACGTTATTATGACATTTCTAACCCAGCCTCCTACGGACGCTATATAGACTGTACAGAAGTGTTTACGGAGTAGGCAAAAAATATTTTGAGAGATTTTTGCGGGAGCAGGACGCTTATACACTTCATAAGCCTGTGAGAAAAAGGTTTAAAACAACCAAGACAACAGCTGCTTCGACTGACTCTATTTGGCAACCAGATTTAACAGACATGCAAAGATATTCAGTGTATAACGATGGTTACCGCTACATTCTATTCATAATAGATGTATTCTCTAGATATCTGTGGCTAATTCCTCTGAAAAATAAATCACCTGAAACAGTTGCTAAAGCCACCGAAACGCTGATGTTGAAAGAAAACAGGGTTCAATGCTAATTTTTGTCGGATATGGGGAAGGAATTTATAGGCCGTGCTTTTCAGAACATGTTGACAGAGTTTAATATCAGCTACTACACTACCAATTCTATACATAAGGCTTCTTTAGCTGAAAGAGTTCAATGTACCATAAAGGAACGCATGCATCGCTATTTTACACATAAAAACACATACAGATTTCTAGACATTCTGGAATTATTGGCCTCATCCTACAACCGCTCACACCATCGCACGATTGGGACAACACCTAACGAAGTTTTAGAAAGAGGTACGCGCCCAGAGGTGAGAAGAGATGGAACACCACCACCACCACCACCGCACACTGCGCGTTTCAAAATCAATGATTATGTAAGGCTGTCGCGTTCGGGAAATAAATTCGCGAAGGGATTTGAGCAAGGATGGACACGTGAGATTTTTAAAGTTCGTGCTATGAGACCTAAAGGTGAGATAATGATGTATTACGTTGAAGATTTGAATGGGGAAGAAATCACAGGAGGCTTTTACCGCGAGGAGTTGCAGAAAGTGGCCTTTAATTGAGGAAAAAATGTGTTTAAAATTGATAAAATTTTTGGAAGCAAAGGTTCAGGAAAGAGAAAAATGTACCTGGTGAAATGGCTAGGGTACCCAGAAAGCTTCAACACCTATATAAAAGGTGATGCAATAATGAAGTTTAAATAGTATGCAACATGGCTCCTAACCTCCTCATCCCTGTCTGTACATCCTAACAACACACAAGCCAACTTTGTAACAGAACTCCATGGACCCATTGAATTGGGTCGTGATTCGTATGACGTGGGGATATGTGAAATCCTTGAGCAAAGTTCGTGCTATGAGACCTAAAGGTGAGATAATGATGTATTACGTTGAAGATTTGAATGGGGAAGAAATCACAGGAGGCTTTTACCGCGAGGAGTTGCAGAAAGTGGCCTTTAATTGAGGAAAAAATGTGTTTAAAATTGATAAAATTTTTGGAAGCAAAGGTTCAGGAAAGAGAAAAATGTACCTGGTGAAATGGCTAGGGTACCCAGAAAGCTTCAACACCTATATAAAAGGTGATGCAATAATGAAGTTTAAATAGTATGCAACATGGCTCCTAACCTCCTCATCCCTGTCTGTACATCCTAACAACACACAAGCCAACTTTGTAACAGAACTCCATGGACCCATTGAATTGGGTCGTGATTCGTATGACGTGGGGATATGTGAAATTCAGCTGGCCACCCTCTTTTTAAATATTGATTATAAAGATACCGTTTTTACGATTCTTAGAAACATTGGTGAGTGTGAAAAAGCCGGGGTTACTCGGGATGAAACTATACGTTTCGCCCGGACTGAGGTTGCACGGTATTACAGTACAGTATTAATACTAGGACCGGGCCGTTATGGTTCGGCTGAGGATGATGTTGGAGACTTAAACGGAAGTTTAAAAAACTCAAATCTTACGACTGATTTAGTATACGAAATCGTAAACAAAGGAAACCCTGCACATACTCTAATCCTAAAATCAAAGGCTAACAGAAATATTAAAAACCAAAGAGTGTTCAAAATTATGACCGAGGGGCGATATCGATCAGCCTTCCAAAGAGACACATTTCACGAGGCAAAACATGACTTGTCCAGCTTAATATATCAGATGAAATTGGAGAAATTGGTTGCTGGCTATACACCCCGAGACATGTGCTATATTTACAGCAAAATAGTGGAGCACCAGTTTGTTGGGGATACCCACGCACGCCTGCTGCGCATTGCTCACATTCCCAACCATAGAGGAAGGAGTTTGAGTTTTACATATGACAGACCCCATTATGTGAATATTGCAACTAATCTAATAACCAATATCTCAATATACATATATAAGAACGATTGAGGGAAAATATTTCCCATTCGGTGATGGGAGCTTAACAGTGAAGCTGCACTTTCGACGCACTGAGTTATAATGGACAGAAAGCCTTTCACGGTCTATGGAGGGGTGAGATACCAGCGTGGTAGTGGACTTGGATCCATTTTTTAAACCATACTACGGTTGTCCCTTTGCTGAAGAGGGGTGCCAGATACCTCGGAAAGAAAGCGCTACAATCAGGTCTTAACACTGCAGAAGATATATTGGCTGGGGCTAAACCTAAAGAAGCTCTAAAAAAACACTTAAAGCGTACACGGGACGAAATCGTCAAAGATGCAAAGAGGAAAATGCGTGGTGGTTGGAAGAGGAGGAGGATTGTCCTCGAAAAGGGATTACCATCACATGGCATTAAACGTAAAAGGATGGGTATCAAAAAAGAAGTGTTCTAAGGAATGAAACCTATGGTTGACCATTTTTTTTTACTGATATAAGCTAAGGACATTGATCTCATGAATCATAGTTTGTTTACTACTTGTCGAGAGAGGAGGAACTATTTCTAACTCGTCATGGCACGCTCCATCCATCCGTGTAGTTCACAATGTTGTAAATCGGAACTGTCCCTCTTTGACATGCTCCCAACTCAAGTTTCTATTGAACACAGTGACTTTATTACAATTAACCCTTTAAACACAATTAGTTCCCCGAGTGCCCCTATAGAATTCGTGATACCCAGCTCAGGCCCTTACTTTTTTGACCCAAGCTGTGTGCACATGTACGCTAAACTACGTATAGCCCATTCTGATGGAACGGACTGCGATGACAAATATGCTGTATACCCTGAAACAAACTTTCTGCACTCCATATTCAACCAGTGTGACGTATATTTAAATCAGGTCAACATATCGGCAGGCACGGGGTACTATCACCTACGAGCCTATCTAGAAGATCTCCTCAACTTTTCCAAAGAAGCGAAGGATACCTTTTTAAGTGCCGAGGGATATTATCAAGCTAAAGACGCAATTAGTATAAAGGACAAATTAAAAAATTCTAAAAAGATATACGAGTGTTTTGGACGCCTGCATACAGATTTCACATTCCAGAAGTTGCTTGTGAATGGGGTGGATATGAAAATAAAGCTCACCCCCGCGAATCCTGAGATCTGTTTAAATCTGGATGCTGATCAAGAAGAGGGAGCAAAACCCGTTGTGGTTCACATTATGGAGACATACCTCCGCGTACGGAGAGTGAAATTAAGTTCACCAAAACAAATAGAAATTGAGAAAAATTTACTACACGCCACAGTAAAATACCCAATTAACAGAGTACAGATCAAACTATACAGTGCCAGCAGGGTTGGCATCGAAACAGATAGAAAACATAGCCCTGGGAACTCTACCTAAAAGGATATTAATTGGAATGCAGGAACACAATTCGATGAATGGAAAATATAAAAAGAATGCCTTTATATTCGAGAATTTCGGCCTTAAAAATATAACTCTATACATTAATGGCGTTGCATTGGGAGGAACATTGGATACGGAATATTCATCAGACGCTGTGTTACCGCTTTGCGCGAGAGCACATAGTAATCTGGCCCATATTGCAGGTAATTGTGATGAGCTCGAGATTGGGGTAACGCAGAAAGAATTCATTGATCAATTTAACCTTTATCCGTTTGACATCACACCTGACTTATCTGCTAGTGTAAATACACACTTAAGTCCACAACAGAATGGAAACATCTCAGTTAGATTGGAATTCTCCAAGCCCATAGACGCGCCTATTAGTGTACTAGTTTACCTCGAGTCACAAGCCCTAAAAGAAGTAGACAGATTTAGGAGTTTGTCACTCACTTTTAAGAAATGGATGCGAATACACTTCAGAGAGTAATGAATAGTGAACGAATCACACGTTCCATATTTATCGGTGTTTGCGAAGAATGAATCATTGAAATTACCATCTACGAAAAATTGCGGTAGCCTTATTGTAGACACAGATGTTACTGGTAGTGAAGGGATTCATTGGTATGCAATCTATTTTAAAAATAGGGACCGTATGTACTATTTTGATTCATTGGGAACTCAACCCTGGAGTGACACTGTTATTGTAAAATTTCTCGATCTCTTGATCAGTTGCATATCCCCGAAGTTGTATGGAATCCCTTCCGGCTACAAGGATATTTCAGTAATACGTGTGGGATGTACTGCCTTTCACTTTTCATGCATATGTCACGTGGTAAAGACTTTATAAATTTTTTAAAATTATTCGACTCGTGTCACACTCAACGAAACGACTAAATGGTATGCAGACAGATAAAAAGACGTTTTCCGATTGTGCGTACTCGTTGTATAGTATGAAGTTTTGTTCGTGTATATATATATATATTTCTAACCAATAATGTTAGTTTGTATATTCTGTAGTTTAAGATGGTTATTGTACTAAAAATATGATTTCTTTCTTTTAATAAATTGATGAAAATACATTGTGTCTCCTTCCCCCGAAAAAAGATCGAAACATAAAAAATACTTACATTATTTCGTTAATGATGTGACAATCGTTGGGCTGACTGCTCGGTAAATCTTCTACCTCCGTATTCAGGTCCATGATATGGGTTTCTTCAAAACGAAAAGATAGTATAACACGTTAAATCCTCATCGGACCATAAAGGAGAAAGAATAATTCATTAGTTCATACTGAATCTCTTTTAATAAAGACCTAAAACATATGCAGAGTATACATATAGTAAGAGTATTACAATGTGAAGATATCTTTAAACCGCTCAGAGATGTTCCTTTAAGAGATAATTCCGAATAAAATTTATTTCGGAATTTATTAAATTATTTAAAACATGCAAAAGTTTGCTATAAAATTATTTAAAACATGCAAAAGATTGCTATAAAATTATTAAAAACATGCAAAAGATTGCTATAAAAAAATCAGTGAATCAAAAACAGGAATTTAGCATAATATTAATTGCAAACTAATCTATAATTGCGGATACTTAAATGAAGCATTTTTAATGTGATGAGTTGAATTACTACAACCCTCCATTATATATATATGATGAAATAATCCAGAACAGTGCTCTTTCTGACAGGCACATTAAATAAATAACGAGTTTGCGAATAATTTCCTACAAAAAATAAAATTACAAGCACTTACATTTCTACGGTAGTCCCTTGCGTCGGATCGTAAGGAGCGTCATTGCAACTATCATCAAAGGTTTGCGTTGGAAATAATCCATCCCGGTCAGCCGCCATAAAAAGATTAATTGTGGACAACGCTACAATGCATCTTCATATAATTCCGGTAAACTGTAAAATTCTTGATTCATGGCGGAGGGAACGTTTATTCACTGGTGAAAATAACTACTGTGAATACAAGTGGTCACGGGGTTTAAGAAAATAAAGAAAACAGTAGGTGAAGCGTGAAAGGAGAATTGTTCAGGATCTTTAGTAAAATTGTTAATGTTTTTGTTGAACTTTTATTTACAGTTAATGTAATGTAAAATTGTTATATTTATAATGTCACTTTGTAAGAAATGTTACTTATTTTATTCCTTGTTTTTGTAAGTTCTTATTTGGTTAAATATATTTTTTTGTGATACGTAAAGAAATTGTCAAGTTCTTATTTAACGAAACCATTATGGTAGATAGGTAATTGAAGGGTTTAGTTTTATTCATTTCCCCTCAGTATCTGACTTTCAAGTGGGTAATGGTGTGGTGTGGAAGAATGACTGTTGTCATTCTTGGAAGGGGAGTAATGTAAGAGTGTGATTGGTATGGTAGGGTCATTGTGAAAGTTGAACGTGAGCGATAGGTGGAGTGTGAAACTAGAGCTTGGTGTGAATGTTTTGGAAGTGAGTAAGGTGAAAGGTAGTAATGGAAGTTTGGGGATGATTCGTGCTTGTGACCTGAACAATAGAGGTTGAAACCGAGAGATTCAAAGTGAGAAGTTGCAAGAAGTTGGATATTTGAATGTGAGTTTGTCGGCATTAGATCTGCAATCACTTCAGGTAATTGTTATATATGTACTTCTATGTTAACGTGTATTTGCTATTATTGTTGGAATAACTTAATTATTTATTGTTAAATTATGTCTTACATTAAAAGAAATTAAACATTAATTACAATTTAACGTAATCTATCCAATTCGACCTTTCCAAATCATTTACCTTTTTCGCTATATGCCTAAAATTGTGAATCCCTTCCTCTGTACGTTCACTTTCACTTCCAAAAACACTATCTTCTTCACTCGAAGAATCACTCCTAGATGACAGAGGCACTTTTCTTCTTACCACATTAAACGTTCTACTTTTCACGACCTCTCCATTCCAAGGATCGCTTTCTCTACAAACGTCACCCATTACACTTACCCTACTACTCTGCTCCTGTCTGTTAAAACACTTCTAAATACTGTGGAGGGTCCGCCCACAACTTCAAGTGACTATGGTGAGCTTGCAAAACTCTGCCTTCCTTTCCAATCACATAAGAGACACCACCATTGAACAGCTTCTGCACAACATACGGGCCATCATATCTTTCTAACATTTTCCTACTCACACTTCGATCGTTCGTAATTATCTTGCGTAACACCTTCACACCTACTGCAAAAGGCAAAAATGCAGGGTGTCCTTCCGACCATTTCGCTTTCTCTTCCCGCGACAAGGGCAACATACCTCCACTTACATGCGGTTCTTCTAACAGTTTACTTGCAGGAGAGACTCCAGTTTGTGCATGCACTGCGTTGTTATACACCATTAAAGCTTTTGTCAGATATTCATCCCAATCATTCATTCTTTCACTCAAACTACTCAATAACCCAGTTAGTGTTCTATTCACTCTTTCTACCGCGCCGTTACAAGCTGGTTTATAAGGACTAGCATACACATGACTGATACCATACTTCTCAAGCATTTCCTCAAAAGCTACTGCTCTAAACTCGGGACCATTGTCTGTCAACATCTTCGCAGGTACTCTTAACATACTAGGCAGTAATTGCTTCTCCAACACATTTACAACCACTTTCGCACTTTTATTCTTAATTGCCCTAGCATATACCCACTTACTATAATGATCCACACACACCAAACATCCGACATTTCCATTCACTGTCCTAGGCAGTACTACCAAGTCCACTGCAACCAATTCAAATGGCGCTCTTGTAATCACTTTCAGAGTTGGCGGAAAGGTAACCTGATGCCCTACCTTAGATTTCTGACAACGTTCGCATGATCTACATACATCGCCTACCACCATATACAATTTAGGATGCCATACGTATCTAGATACCAATTCACTCAATTTGTCCCTTCCTATATGAGCCAGCTCTCTATGTATTACAGCCACAATATGCACCATCTGATCAAATTCCACCACAGCTGCACACAACCCATTTGTCAAACTCCTCCTTAGCAGTAATCCTTTAATAACCCTCATTTCTTTCCATGGTTTCTTAAAATCTTTTAAAAGAGGTTCTTTATCACTTATACATTCTTGTTTCTATACCTTTTCCTTCAAACGTTTCAACTTATCAGATCTTTCCTGCAAACCTAGTATTCATTCAACGGAAGAAACGAGTCACGCAACCAGCACAACTTCTGTTCTTCGACCATTTCTTTTTGTATACAAAAAACTGAAAATCTGTTTACACTTCCATAACACACACTAGCCCATTTGAAATCCAGCTCTACATTTGCCTTTTCCAAAAAGTTTAACCCTAATATACAGCAAACGGGTAAATTGGTCTCATGCACAATCGCAAATGGAAAGTCGTATTCCCCATACTTTGTTTTAATTTTCAATTCAACTGCTCTACTTACATTAACTGTATTAGTAACCACTCCTTTTAAGCATATATTAATTTCCAACTCTCTCAAAGCATACCCACACTCACGAAGCCGAACAATCACCTTTTCTGTAACCAGGCTTATTACTGCTCCTGTATCCAAGAGAGCGCAGAACTTCTTTTCTCCTACTCTGATCCATGTCCAAGCTACCACACTACCTTCATGCTCGCATGAAGTTACATCTTCACTACCTTCCCATGCCTCACTCATAAACAAGTTTATGGCAAGCTCCTCTTCCACCATATCTCTTCCATTCATTGCTTCAAAATTCACCTAGTTGTCCTGTCCACCATTATTATTTTCACTCAAATACACGGCTTCCCCTCTTAAATTCCCCATCGTCAATCACTGGGTTAAAATGTACCCCCACTCAAACACTGTAAATGCACATTACTTAAATTATTATTATCCTTGACATTTGGGCCAACATACGTGAACGACCATTCCTTCCCATAATGTACCCAAACTTTAACATTAAATCGTTCACTTGCTACCAACAACACTTCTAGAGTGGGTACCACTCCACTCCATCTCATACTTTTCAAAATTTTCACACTTTTGCCAGCCTTGCTTACTCCATATCTTTTCCCATTATTCACTAATTCATTCACTAATACTTCCCTCAGGCCCTGTATATTCTCCGGTAAATTATTTGCTTCCATTATTTCTAGAACCAGAAACAAACTCTCAAATAACGAATTACCTCCTCCAGGCACGCATTTTAATACACTTAACCCCTCCGGCAATCCGGTCATGCAATCATTCTCTTCCATCTCGAGTTCTTCCACACAACGTCTAGACAGAGCATCAGCAACTACATTTTCACTGCCAGGCTTATATCTGATTTCAAAGGTATATTCACCCAAGTCATCAATCGTCCGAGCTAATCTGCTGTCGACCATTTTCATACTAGATAAGTAAGTTAACGGGCGATGATCAGTATGTATAATAATATGATGTCCTAGTAAGAATGGTATGAATGTTTTTACACCCAATCGTAATGCTGTAAGTTCCCTTTCAATTGTAGAGTACCTCCTCTGAACTTGATTAAATGTCATCGATGCGTAAGCTATCACTCTATCACTACCCTTCTGCTTTTGCGATAAACATGCACCGGCTCCCCTTCCTGACGCATCCACACACAATTCCAACTTCTCTGCCTTGTGTGAAAAATCTGGAAAACGCAAAGCAACATCACGCGCCATTTCCGCTTTAAGTCTTTCAAATGCATTCACTCTAATATTAGTCCACTCAACGTTCTCTCTTTTTACCTCCAGTTACTTCAGCCAAAGGTGCCGCAATCACTGAACAATCTTTTATAAATTTCCTTTGAAAGTTAACTAACCCCAAAAATTCACGTACCTGACCAACTGTTTCTGGTCGTTTAAACTTAAGTACTTGTTCCATGTACTCTGACTTTTACGTAACCCATTCACACCCACAATATGTCCTAAAAACGGAACTTCAGCCTCTACCCACTTGCATTTGCTGGGATTAACTTTTATACCAGTTTCGGCAAACCTTTTCAACACCTGATCTAACAATTTGATATGGTCATTTAATCTCTCATTCATCAACAACACATCATCCAAATAAATCACCACTTTACTCCATGAAAATCCGGACAAGACCCTTTGCATCTCTCGTTGAAAAGCACTAGGGGCCGTTTTTAACCCAAAAGATACCGACTTAAACCGATATTGTCCCTGAACAGTAGAGAAAGCGGTATAGTCCCTGCAAGTTTCTTCCAACGGCATTTGATAATATCCCGTATTAGATCCAAGGAAGTAAAATATCGCATGCCGTGAAGACCAAACACAATTTCATTCAAATTAGGCATCGGGAACTTGTCTGGCTTCGTTACTTCGTTCAGTCTCCTATAGTCACGCATAATCTAACAGATCCATCCTTCTTTCGTACCGGGACAACAGGCGAACTCCATGGACTCGAGCAAGGTTCAATTATATCTAACATACAAAGCTTCTCACATTCTCTCTCAACTGACTCATTCATTTCCCTATCAAATCTTCTAGGCTTTTGACTAATAGGGGTATAATCACACAAATCTATTTTGTGGATGTCATAGCTGATCTACCAACATCCATGTCTCCTTTGCTCAGCACCTTCCTATTATCCCACATACCTGCCACACTCTTTCTTTATCTATTAAGTTCAACTCATCACTTAAAACAACTTCATCCTTGATTTCGTCCATTGTCCATTCACCTACATTTGCATCACTTCCTACATCATGCACCAACGTGTTTACTTGAATAACTTCATCACTCTCAAAATCTTTCAGTTCATCCTCCCGAACCAGTGAACATGCAAACCCAATCCTCGTACCCCTTTTCAGCTTTACATTGTTGTCAGCAAGTCTTTTCACCAGCACTTCTGTCTCCAAAGCTTCCCAGTCAAGCAAACCTGACCATACCTGAATGCTAGAACGAAGCTTAGGTTCTAAATCCTCGCCACTCATAACAAGAACAGTTTCGTCACTTCTACGACAACTCCGACAACTGCCAGGCATCACACTGTCCTCAGCTTTTTTCACACCACTTTTGTCCATTTATTGTCTTTCAAAGTTATTCCTTCTGTCACATATATAGGGATATTTGACACTATTCTCATGCATTTGCTTCTTTCCTCATTCACATACAAGTCATCCTTTTCTCCATTTATACCAGTTTTCTTCAAACACTTCCAGGCATTAACTGTTATTTGTCCTCCAACCAAAAAATTTATACCAAAGATTACATCAATAAGCAGTCCTCTCACCACTATAAAACTATGAACTCCAAAGTCAACACCGTGTATCCGCACTCTTAATTTTATTTCTCCATTACATTCCAACTCATTTTCGTTAATTCTAAATCCTTTCAATCGCACTCTAATATCTCTAATTCCCACATCCTGCCAAGACGACACGACTTCTGCACTTATTAAACTCATTTGAGCCCCAGAGTCAATAATATAATTTAACAAGCTTCCATTTACTTCCATTAGTTTAGTTGCTGCTAATATATTCATATCATGATCACGTTGCCAAGCAGTAAAAATCACTGTGCTTCTATACCTATTTTCATTCTCATACACTTTATGAATTCTCTGAGGTAAAGCCTCCCGTTCTTTCTATACACCACTATAATCCGGTATCCATTCGTCCACTTCAGGATTCAAAATTACGTTTTTACTAACATTTATCTTAACTTCCGCTGGAGGGACACCACACGGCATGTATGCTTCACTCTTATCTTGCTTCGGTCGGTCCCTATTCAGACCGGAGCTCCCACGTTTAAATTAGTACGTTCAGCACCTTTACTAGGTTCTCCATTTCCACATTCGTTCACACGAGCACTACCTCCCTGATTAGCATTCTCAATCCCAATCAACTGCAGTTTCTCAAGGGCGGGAAATTTCGCTATCGTATGTCCAAGCTCTCTACAAAAATAACACCTTAACCTTGCAGTCCCCTCCTTATTAACCGCACCCGCGTCGCGGAATTTCTTTGGACAATCTTTTATCCTGTGTTCTATACTTCCACATATCAAACATGCTCCTTTCCAACGCCAGCAGTCATTCTTAACATGCCCCTTCTTTTTACAATGATAACACGTTAGCAACTTCCTGTCACTCGCACTTCCTTGACCACTCGCACGCTCTCCACCCTCATTCTTCGCAGCCACAGTATATGATTTCTCATTTACGGACGTAGCCTGCCTCCTCCACTCATCCTCTGGCAATACTGCCCACACAGGGAACTCTCGATCATACGCCACATTAACACGTTCATTTTCGTCTTCATATTCATCCTCTTCCATGGCCCATTCCATCAAGTCTCTCCACTTCACAAACTTTCCATCTGTATCTTTACCCATTCTTACTCTTAATCTTTTGGCAACAGCATTTGGAACCGAAACCAAAAACCGTTGTTTTAAAGTTTCTTTATTTCTTTCACCCACTGGCACAGCTGCTTCGTACGATGTTTGCAAACGTAGTGCAAACTCGCTCAGTTTCTCATTGATCTTTTTCTCTGCTCTCCAAAACTCTCTCTGACTAACAACAGGTTATTCCTCCCTATCCTCTTTACACCAATTTCTAATTCGATTAACGATTGTATTATACCGCACACCCGTCTTATAACAACTGAAATAGACCCGCAGGGCCTGACCTTCCAAAAAGTTACGAGGCTCAACCACCCATCGATTTTTATCCAATCCCATTTGTTCTTTAGCATACCTCTCAAAATCAGCAATGAAGTCATCAAATTTCTGGACTCTATCTTTGCCATATTTCCATGGTTTCGCTGCTCTAACATCACTTTTATCCATAAACAATCTTCGATACTCCACACTTCACCCATTAAAGTAATCATTACCCTCTTAAAGCACTATCCTCATCCATACCTATCAGCAAATCCAAAAATTTGTCTAAGCATTTTTTACACTCGCGTTCACTGTCTGACTCCGGCACCAGAACTACCATCGTCGTATACATTCTCTTTTTTATTCCCTTCCCCTTTTTTCCTACGTAACCTTTTCCTTTTACTCTTACTCATCACCTCCTGCCACACTTCATTTTCGTCAACATCCGTCTCATCAGAATACTCATACTGAACTCTTTTCTCCTTGACAGGAACTTTCTCACTCTTCCCTAGTTTACTCAACTTCTCATTCATTTTTCCAAGCATCGACTCCATAGTCCTCTTCAAGTTCATCAAATTCTCATCATCATCATCATAGCACTGATAGTCAAAACCGCATCGATTGCTTTGCTTGGGTAATTTGCTCCACCTATCGTTCTTGTACCATCCTCCTTTTTTTTCGGACGTACGGTCATCCTCACTCTCTCCTCCGAATTACCTTCTTCCTCTCCCATCATATGCGATCCAGTTGAAAACCAGAGAAACAAAAAAAGTATAGAAAGTATCCAAACACCTTAAACTTTTAACCAAATTATTTATACAACCTAAATATTTTAGCCCTCAGCAAAAAAAAAAACATGAATACAACAAGAAACTTTCTCCAATCCAAACTTAACCAATAGCAACTTAAATACTTTAAACAAATATAATTAGATTCCCTAAAATTACTAGTTTACACAAACTTATTCAATAAAGATCAAAATATTGAATTAACAAAGACAATAAATACAATCTTAAATTTAAACATTAAATCACCGCAATTGCAAAATGTAGTTGGGCGCCACTTGTTACCGGAAAACTCCTTTCCCGAGGTGCGGGTACCATAAACTATTTATCCAAGCTACACTTACTGATACTTATGGGTTCGAACAGCAACGTGGTGTTTAGCAAACAATTTATCCACTCGGCCCATTAAAGGTCCAGTAAAAGATACGTTTACATAAATTAAATATATTTACAAAACCCTAAATATAACTTAAATTAACATTTAAACTTAACCCAACCTTAGATTAACACAAACTTAACACTAAACTTAATACTTAAACTTAATCTAACACAAACTTAATACTTAAACTTAATATAACACAAAGTTAATACTTAAACTTAATCTAACACAAACTTAATACTTAAACTTAATCTAACACAAACTTAATACTTAAACTTAATCTAACACAAACTTAATACTTAATACTTAAACTTTAAAGTGCTATACAAGCGGTACGTCCTGTGCCTACTTAAGGTAAATTGTCACTTCGGCTAACACTTCACTCCGGCTAGTCCAGTAGTAGTGGTGTTTAGACGGGCAGGAAAGGATAGGCTTGCTCCAATCCTGTCTTAATCTCGAATTTCCTGATGAAGCTCAGCATCGGAACGGGGCCACAAAATGTTCCAACCCTTCACGTTCGGCTCGGGCAGATGGAACAGTTTTACTTGAATCAGGAATTCAGTTCCCAAGCCGAACCCAAGCGTTGTTCCACACTCCAAATTTGAAGCCTATTAAACAATAATAAATATCGCTTACACAAGTAAAACACATACTAGCTAAAACTCAGAAAAAATACACATACAAATTGATATACCACAAGTTCTTGCAGTATCAATTTTAACTAACTCTTACCTCGTATAGAGGCTTCCACACTTGCACTATAGGCAATGCTCAAAGACACCACTGTACTCTGTACCGTGTACAATAATCACATTTATAAATTACTTTAAAAAATTATGTCTTACATTAAAAGAAACTAAACATTAATTACAATTTAACGTAATCTATACAATTTAACAATAAATAATTAAGTTATTCCAACAATAATAGCAAATACACATTAACATGGGGTAACGGTTCAGAATAAGGGCGCCACCTCAATTTTTTGTGTTTTCTCAACCAAAACATGCTAAAACCATTGGTTTCTTGTTGTTTAGGATGAATGTGACCATCGCCAATACAGTAAATTATTGCTTGAAGTGATTTCACCCCCCCAACCCCTCCTACAATCTGGAGGGACCACCGTGGGAACCGGGGGTTTTGGGTGGGGGAACACAGCGCAAGCAATAATTTACTGTAATAGCGATGGTCAGATTTATCTTAAAACAACAAGAAACCAATGGTTTTAGCATGTTTTGGTGGAAAAAACCCTTATACCCTGAACCATATACCGATCAATTTGTGATGCGTGCTCTTTACGGGGGCTCCGCCCCCGTACCCCCGAGACCTAAATTATACAAATGATAATGTAATAACATGTTAAGTTATGCACTTTTTTAGTCTTCATCTAGGGCACACGACGAATCAAGTTCTCAACACAGCCGCGAGCTCTACTAGCGTCACCGCACATCCGTCACAGACCGAAGCCATTTTCAAACTGAAGTGAATGAACGATAGCAGGGTTGCCAACTCAAAATTTCCTAGATTCATACCCAAAAAAGCACTGAAGTAGCTATATATGTTTTCGTAATTTTCTAACTTCGTTTTTTTGACTATGCGACACATGCAATCAACGTATTTTAATGAGAGAAACAACTTTGTCTCCATGGTATTTTTCAAAATTTTGCTTAATTAAGTGGCGCCCGTATTCTGAACCATTACCTAACATGGAAGTACATATATAACAATTACCTCAATTGATTGCAGATCTAATGCCGACAAACTCACATTCAAATATCCAACTTCTTGCAACTTCTCACTTTGAATCTCCCGGTTCCAACCTCTATTGTTCAGGTCACAAGCACGAATCATCCCCAAAGTTCCATTACTACCTTTCACCTTACTCACTTCCAAAACATTCACACCAAGCTCTAGTTTCACACTCCACTTATCGCTCACGTTCAACTTTCACAATGACCCTACCATACCAATCACACTCTTACATCAGCTGAAAATATTTCCTTTTATATGCATGATCCCAAGCACCACCCGAAAAGACTAATAGGCGGTTCGTAAGTTTAATGATTGGTTGTCAATGTAACTGGGTAGGGTTATGATAAATTTGTACACCAATCGTAACACCTATATTACGGGTCCACGCTTTGGACGTCCTGATTGGTCGACTAATGGTGTCTTTATTATCTCTCCGTAGATTTAATGCTCACATCGTGTATTGCCACTTGCAATCTCTACCTTGACAATAATTGCATTTGCGCCCATATTTTTCTCGGTTTTCCCATTTTAGAACCCACACCTTTATGCAATATCCCTCGCCCCTTTGGAACATTGATCAACATTTGCCATCTCTCTCACGACCATATTTTATATTACTATTGTTATTTGTGGTCATACTATTCGATCCTCATTTTTTCCCATTTTAGATAGGGAGATGGACAACTTGAGCGGCGGCAAGTCGTTATAGGAATATCTTCATCAGAGCCGCTCAGCTCAGTACCACAGGAAACAGAATTAGCGCCGCTAATCTTCATAATCCTGACATAGATCATTACCAGAGACAGCACAGTAACATCCGATGACACAAAGATCATTAGAAAATAAGAAATCTAGAAGATCTCAACAAACAGAATGTTTTTGTGCATTATTATTTGCGGTCATACTATTCTCAGCTTTCCCAAGATTCCTGACTTGTGGATTTGGTTATATATATAATTATATATATATATATTGTGTGTGTGTGTGTGTGTGTGTGTGTGTGTGTGTGTGTGTGTGTTAATTGCCACTTGCTGTCTCTACTACGATGGTTTCAAATATTTGCAAAATATATGTTTGCGGTCATACTATTCGATCCTCAACTTTGATTAATGTATTCGGCTTGACTTTTTACCTGCCAATTCTCGCGTAGGAGTGTGATTAAATTGTGTTTAGCTCATGAAAATGAATGTCTGCTTGGGTTGGTAGATAAATGGGCGCCCTAGGTATCCTAGTGGTTAAGACGCTGGGGTGCTGGTTGAGAGATCGAGTCCAGGCAATGACGTTGTGATTTCAGCCTGCCCTTGCTGCAGCTTAGTTCGGATTCCTCGTTAAACTTGAACGTCTAAGGCGGAGTGAAAAGCTTGACCCTCGTCAAAATTAACAATTCGGTGAGAAGAAAAACTGAGTTAGCTATTATTATTACTACTGTAATTTGCACCACTCTATATATATGTACACACACACACACACACACACACATATATATATATATATATATATATATATTGTTGTTGCTTATGGAAATATGAGAAGGAAAATCATTACTTAATCAGTCTAATTTAGCCTATAAATAATTTGGAAAACAATCACGTGATGCTTATGTATATATTTAAGTTTAGTTTTTAACTTCATTATGATAATAATAATGGCAATTATAATAATACCAGAAATAGGCGCGAGTTTTTCTTCCTTTCCTCGAATAAAAAGATTTGTTTTAACGTATGCCGTGTATGGAGCGGAGTGTTGGGTGATGAAACGGAAAGAAGAACGTAAATTGCTGGCATTTGTAATGTACTGCCTTAGGAGGATACTAAATGTAAGGTGGGAACAGAGGATAAGTAATGAAAGAGTGCGGGAGATGGCCGAGGACCGTACGATACGGACGAATGCACGGTAACAGACCAAGGGGAAGACCTAGAACAACATGGTAGCGAAGCTTGAGGATCTCGGATGCACGACTCCCAGTGAGAGAGATGCGAATTTGGCAAGAGATCGGGCTGCATGGCGGAGAGACCGGCGCACCGTTATGAAGGACCCCACCTGACAAAGATCAGAAGGGACTTAAGTAAGTCATATCTATTGTATATTATTAAACCTGTTTTCATATGGGAAAATTAATATAAATGTGTACAGGGTGTCCCATAAGTCCGGCATCATAGGAAAAATAATAAAAAAAGGCAAAACAAAAGCTTTTATTTACAGAACGTGCTCAATATGTCCACCATTGTTTTCAATACACAAATTCAGACGTGATACACAGTCAGCAAACACACGGTGAATTATGTCAGGAGTAATGGTGTTACATGCCCCAATAATGCGCTGCCGCAAATGTTCAACACTCCTAATTTTCTCCGTGTATACCAGCGCTTTCAAGTGGCCCCAGAGATAAAAATCTAGTGGCGTGAGATCCGGGCTTCTAGCTGGCCATTCCACAGGCCCTCGACGTCCTATCCAATGACCAGGGAATTGTTGGTACAGGTATTCCCTTACTTGGGTGCTGTAATGTGCAGGAGCGCCGTCTTGCTGGAACCATGTTGGGAAATTTCCTTCTTCGTTCAAGACACTGGGAAATGCTTCTTCCTTGAGCATACGTAGATAGGTGCCTCCAGTGACATGTTCATCGAAAAAGAGGGGGCCTATGGCCTATGATGCGATCCTTCCAAATGCCACACCAGACCATCACCCGAGATGCACCTTGTTCCTTTGAAGAAGTATACCAGTGAGGGTTGTTTTGAGACCAGTAGCGGGTGTTCTGTCGATTTACCTCACCATTTCCATAAAAAACAGCCTCGTCACTGAACAGAATGGTGGACGGGAAATTAGTATCCCGAGCATATTGGTCCGTAGCTCATTCACAAAATTCCATCCGCCGGTTGGGATCATCTTCGCTTAATTTCTGTAGGATCTGAAGTTTATATGGATGCCACTTGTGAGCCTGAAGAATGCGATGGATGCTACTTTTCGACACTCCTGTCTCGGCGGACAATCGCCGAAGAGACTTATTGGGACCTCTTAAAATGAGCCAGGATAGCAGTCGCTGTATCATCGTCAGTGGACCTCCTTGAAGGTCCACTGCGTGGTTTATCTTCTATGGATCCTGTTTCTTTAAACTTTGCAACAAGTCTGCTAACACAACTCTGTGTTATTGGCTCGCGGTCTGGATGCAGTCTGTTAAATTCAGGAGCAGCCTCTCTTTGACTCTGATTTCCTATGAGTAGAATTATCTGGATTCGTTCTTCCTTGCTCACAGACATTATGGCCTGTAGAAAGATAAAAATATGAATTATGGTATGTAGAAATAGAAAAATATGAATTTCACCTATGATGCCGGACTTATGGGAAACCCTGTATATATAAATTTCTCAATTTAATATACTGAAAAGAATAAATTGATATTAAGATAAACGAAAAAAAATGTACGAAATTGAGAAGACACACCTTGTATATATATATATATATATATATATATATATATATTGGTGAAGGCCGCTTCTGGCAAGCTTCAATTTCAATTTAAGCAGAAAGCAACAGACAAGAAGGAAAGAAACATCCATCAAAA
This sequence comes from Bathynomus jamesi, assembly GCA_023014485.1. Taxonomy (NCBI): domain Eukaryota; kingdom Metazoa; phylum Arthropoda; class Malacostraca; order Isopoda; family Cirolanidae; genus Bathynomus; species Bathynomus jamesi. Next base: position 462,648 of record JAJOZX010000388.1, read on the forward strand.
TAGGTCATGAAACAATCTGCAGCCAGAGGGCAGAAAAATGTTTACCCAGCCTCCTACCCCTATAAGGCCTATTTTTTATAGACGATATGTTGACGATATTTTTGCAGTGTTTACTGATGCTAGCAGTGCTCATCAATTTTTTACATTTTTAAATAACTTGCATCCAAACATAAAGTTTACTCTGGAGGAAGAATCTGACTCCAAGCTGCCTTTCTTGGATTTACTGATTAGCAGAGAGAGTGATTCTATTATTACTTCAGTTTTTCGTAAGAAGACGTTCACTGGTCTTGGTCTCAATTTTTTAAGTTATTGTGATTTTAAATACAAGCTGGCATCTGTAAACACCCTACTTAACCGAGCTTATAATTTATGTTCAAACTATCAATGTCTGCATAATGAATTTGTTTTTTTAAGAAAATATTTTGTGAATAATGGCTATCCTTTGCAGATTGTAGAAAACGCTATCAATAGATTTCTAGCTAATATTTACAAACCTAAAAAGTATAATTTTAACGTTCCTAAAAATGTATATTATCTTGTGCTCCCAGAAATGGGATATCTGAATTCCTATTGCCGTAATAACCTTCTGCCACTTCTTAGTAAATTTTATTGTCAAATAGATTTTAAACTAGTATTTGTCAACCGTCGTTCTATTGGCTCATATTTTAATGTTAAAGACCGTGTATCGGATGCTCTGCGCAGTGCTGTCGTTTATGAATTCAAGTGTCCCCGATGTGATCGGAGCTATATTGGTAGCACTGTGCGGAGCCTCGAGTCGCGTTTCTGTGCCCATATGGGCATAAGCCATAGAACTGACAAACCTTTGAAAACTAAAGAAGCTTCAGCTATACGCAGCCATGTTGTTCTATGCAAAGTCGATATAACTTTAGCTAATTTTAACATTTTAGATTCCGCTCCGTGTGAGCAAACGTTAAGACTTCTAGAATCCCTGTATATTAAAAAACTCTCCCCTTCGCTTAACTCTGATATTTCATCCGTTCCCCTCCGTCTAAACTGAACATCTTGAACAACCAACCTTTACTTGGTTTTAGATGCTTCTGTTTTTTTAGTTTTGCCTCGGAATCTGTGCTGCTTAGACTTAAGGTGTGTTCCTTTTAGTGTGGGTTTTTAATTTTTTTAGTGTTTTAAAAGATAGCCTGTGAATTTTTAGTTTTTTGAGTTTTACATTTTGTATTTTATAGCTGTTATTCATTGTTCGTTTTTAGTGTCACTTTTATTGTTTTAAAGCTTGTTAATTGTTCGCTTTTGTTTCATAATAGTCATTATGATTTTTAATTGTAACTTTTTAGAAATTTTTTAGTGTGACTTTGTTTTTAATGCTTGTGGATTTTTTCCCTATTTTAATTTGTTAATGTCATTATGGTTTTTAATATTATGTTTTTAACTTTTTAGAATTTTTGCCTGAGGATGAGCATAGTTTGTGCTTGAAACGTTGCAATATACAAAATATAGTCCCTTTCCAACTTGATGGATGTTTCTTTCCTTCTTGTCTGTTGCTTTCTGCTTAAATTATATATATATATATATATATATATATATATATATATATATATATATATATATAGAGGAACGACAAAAGTAAATAGATATTTTAGGTTTGGCTTCAGAGTAAATCACTGTACTGACTTGTGCTTTTATATGCTAAAGGCAGCTGTTCTAAAGTACAAGATCTACAGATCTACAGAAGCTAAGGCTAACAAAGACCCTAAGATCCACTCTAAGGCTAGCCCGAGAGAAAGGAAAGAGTAGGGAGTTAAGAGAAGAGAATAAGGGGTTAAGTAAGGAGCAACACCTATCATTCGTGGGTTAACATTCATTCAGAAAAAGAGGAAAAAAGTCTCACCATCATCATCCGCCGGCCACTGCCGACAAGTCAGAAAAATAGTCGGAGAAAATAGGAGAGGGGTGAAAGATGAAAAGAAGTAAAATAAGAACGCTTACAAACCATGCAAACACAGTCTTAACTCACTGTCATACCATGCAAGCAAACTACAAACATGCAAGGAGAGAGAGTTACAGACATGAAAAGAAAGGAGATAAAGGAAAAAAAAAAAAAAAGTAGGTACAGTTAAACAAAAAGTGGGTTAGTTTACGCTACGAGCTACATCTACGTTCGTGTTAGTCTAATTTTTTTATTTTTTTTTATTTTTTAATAATTAATTGCTGGCATCACACGCTGGCATGTCACAAGCTGGCATTCATCGTCAACAGACTCATCCTCGAGCACCACCACCAGAGCTCCTGTTGTTAACTTTCTTTTTTAATTTTAAACAACGTTAATATTTTTAAAATGTCTGTCAAGACGGTTCTTAAACACATTAACGCTGGTAGAATGAACGACTGACGCGGGAAGATTATTCCATTTATCAATTACTTTAAACGTAAAGAAGTTTTTAGCGATATTAGTAATGAAACGTCTGCCACGCAACTTGAATCCGTTATTGCGAGTATTACTATTATCGAAAGTGAACAATTTGTCAAAATTTACGTTATCGATGTTATTAACGATTTTGAAAACTTCAATAAGCTCCCCCCTTAATCTCCTAGTTTCGAGTGAATACAAGTCTAACACTTTAATCCTATCTTCATAAGGCTTGTTGCGCAATGACGGAATAAGTTTCGTGGCACGACGCTGAACCCTTTCTAACCTATCAATATCCTCACGCAAGTACGGGCACCAAAACTGAACGGCATATTCTAAATGAGGCCTGACTAGGGACTTGTAAAGGGGCAATATAATATCCTTCGATTTAAATTCGAAATTACGCGCTATGAAGCCTAACATCCTATTCGCTTTTGCGCAAGACTCCAGGCACTGGTTCCTAACCTTTAAATCTTTAGTTACGCGTACGCCTAAATCTACTTCCTCGTCAACGCTCGCTAAATCCCTATCATCCATCGTGTACGCGTAATTATTGTTGCGAGAACCTATATGCAAAACTTTACATTTATCTACGTTAAATTGCATCTGCCACTTATCCGTCCACTCCATAATCCTATCTACATCGTCTTGGATCCTATTTCTATCGTCCTCGTTAACAACCTTACCGCCTATTTTAGTATCGTCCGCGAATTTTGACACGTTACTAATCAATCCTACATCTATGTCGTTAATGTAAATTACGAATAACAATGGGCCTAACACTGAACCCTGTGGGACACCACTACCTACCTCTAACCACCCCGATTCACTACCATTAACTACGACCCTCTGCCTCCTAGCACGAAGCCATTCTTCTAACCAGTTAGCTACCTGACCGCGGATACCGTGCGCTTTAACCTTCGCAATGTCATGTAGCATTGTTTTTGAACCACCTTAGACCTACGGTTTAGACGAGAAATCCGTAACATAGCAAGGAATCCATCACTAAATTTGTATTTTATTTTATTCATGTTGCAAATAGTAAGAAAATGCATGGTGATGGATGCTTGCTTGCATGCTTTCATATGGGGAGTTGGCTAAAATTTGGGAAACTGAACAAAGAACGGGAAGTTTGTTAAAATTTATTGTTTAATATAAAAGTATATATAGACTTCTCATTTAATTCTTTTATCAATTACTTTAATTTCTCTGAAATTTAATTATAATGAATATTAAGATGAACGATTTCTTTTTGCTAACCCAATTGTCTAATGTATTTCTTTTATTGTTAATATTGGGTATCGTTTAAATAATTAGTTCTCTTGCTGAACAAAATTAAGGAGAAAGTCAATCTTGCCTTTAATAAATAAGTAGTTAAATTAAATGGCGGTATCTGGTAACCCCTCCATATATAAATAAAAACATTATTTGGCAACTCAACCTAATTAGGTATACCTGAACAATCAAAAACACTATTTGGCAACTCATGTAAATAAAATTAAAATAAATGGTGGTACCTAGCAACCCCCTCCATATAAAAATAAGTGGTATCTGGCAACCCACGACCCTCTATATAACAGCTGCTTGACCCCTGGATGTTCATAATGCGTCTGGCTCCAGCCAGGCGAACACCTTCCTTCTTAGGTTAAGATTTAGGTTAGGTTTCCCTTTTGGGGGTGAGGACATCCCACCTTCTTCCCCAAAGACCTCCTCCTTCTCCTTTCTCTTCCTCTCTTAGGTTAAGGCTACCCCTTTGGGGGGAGGACATCCTCCCTTCTCCCCCCCCCCCCCAAAGCTCCCTTCCCTCTCCCGCTTGGCAGCATTGAATTGTTGCATAACCCTACCCCCCTTTGCAGCATTGATGTTGCATAAGCCTTGCAACATTGATGATGCACAACCCCCTTCCCCTTCATTGCATATACTCCTCCCCTTTGTTGATCAATATTGCATTGCAACATTCCTGCACTCTCCCATTTTGCGCCCATGCTATTCTCCCATCCAACTACTCTCCAGACTCAGTGTTGCTTAACTTCGCTGATTGACGGAAAGCGGTGTTACGACACTGGACACGACGTAGCCTATTACATTTACAATATTACAATAATTTTAACGTAGAATATAAAAATGTTCACTGGACTAGTGATATTTTTATTTGATGTGTCCCTTAAGCTATATTACTTGTCCCTTTTTGGCCTGCCAATGATATGTCGATAATTATTCTCCATATATATATATATATATATGGGAATGAACTCAGAATGGTTCCCTGAGTTTTTTATGATACACACAGACCGTGCATGGAACAAGGAACTCTTCTGGGATAATTAACTCCACTATAGTCCGAATAAGTAATGGTAAATGACAAATACCATAGTTTTTCTTTTTCATGATGCAAGCCCGACGTGGGCAACGGGTCTCTCGCAAAGAGGTCCCATAAATATAGCTTCCCTCACCAGCTATCTGCAAAGCAGACAGGATCCAGCTTTGGGACATGGATCTAGGGTTTAAAGAAGCCTAGCCCCACTACATTTAGAACCTCAATATAAGTACCATTCTGAGTTCATTCCCATCATGAAACGGACATGTTATGTGCCTTGAAAAGTGGACGCTCAATTCTGCCAGTTGAGGTTTAAGTTTTGGTTTTGGCTAAAAATATAATAGTTACCCCTTTTTCTTTGATTTATTCAATCCGACGTGAATGCAACGAGTCTTTTACTTATATTGAGGTTCTAAATGTAGTGGGGCTAGGCTGCTTTAAACCCTAGATCCATGTCCCAAAGCTGGATCCTGTCTGCTTTGCAGATAGCTGGTGAGGGAAGCTATATTTATGGAACCACTCTGCGAGAGACCCGTTGCCCACGTCGGGCTTGCATCATGAAAAAGAAAAACTATGGTATTTGTCATTTACCGTTACTTATTCGGACTATAGTGGATTTAATTATCCCAGAAGAGTTCCTTGTTCCATGCACGGTCTGTGTGTATCATATATTATATATATTATATATATATATATATATATTATATATATATATATATATATATATATATACTGTGTGTGTGTGTATATATATATATATATATATAGATATATATACATATTGTATATTCATACGTAACGCAGCCACATGTGAAAAGCGATTACTGCCCTCTCAATGGCATTCCCATTCGCATTCTTCGTGGTCCACAAGTGAAAATGCACAAAAGTGAAAAAAACCAAATCTGAGAAAAGTGTCTTGATTTGGGAAAGAATGTTCTCGCTGAAGCGAAAAATTTTTCCTAATCTAACATTAGCCTGACAATCAGAACCTAACTTATCGTATCTTAACTCGAACCAAAGGGGAAAAGGCTGTGGATGAAAATGAGAATGACGAGAAAAAAATTGCCCCAGTTAAGAAGAGGCAACAGACCTTAGAAAGAGAAATAAGGTACTAATTGAAGAGATTCAGACCATTGTCATTAGAAGTGTACTGGATTGAAGTGTGATCTATGAAGAGCAAAGTGAAAGAGGGTTGCACTGAGATGAGAAAGAAACTTCAGCTATTCCAGAAACGATTTCTGTTCATGATTCCAACATTGAAGCTATTTAGAACTAAGTTCAAAGGCAAGAACGAAGCTAGAAATGTGTAGTCTATTTAAGCTGTATCTTCCCACTCAATCATGTCATTCCCATTTTATTCCACGCCCAAAAGTAGGAAAGTTGAGAGTGGTAATTTCAAAGGAAGCCTTTTCAAATCGGTCTATTCCTAATTCATGCCATTCACATTCTCATCCAAAGCTTCACCACTTTGGTCCAGGTTAGTTTAACTTATGTTAGGTTACGTTACGATAGGTTAGGTTTGGCTAAGTTAGGTTAGGTTAAATTAGGTTAGGAAATATTAGCCATTCTCATTTGGTGCCTTTATTGCGAATGTGAATGGAATGACAGTGTTTTTCAAATTAAGAAACACTTTTCTCAAGTGTGGATTTTTCACTTTGTACATTTTCATTTGCGTTCCAGGGATGGGAATGGGACTGATATTAAGCGGGAATTAATCAAAAGAAACAGTTTACGCAATCATGATAACTCAAAGAAATTTTGTAAACAAAGGATCTCCATCAAAACTCGTAAGTGTTCATCGCGAGTATTTTATGTTTTAATTTTGTGAGTGAAATATCTCCAATGCTCTAAATGATAGCGGAAGAGAAGATCCAAACGAAGCTACCGTGGAAAAGGAAGAAAATGCAACGAGAGATGTTCGAATGAAAAATGAAAAGAATATTATCTTCAGCAATTTTTGCAGACCCTAAAAGCTTGGTAATTTTGGATATTTAATAGCGAAAACTTCTTTGAAGACTGTCGAATAACTATTCAATAACAATCTTCTTTAATTTAAAACGAAAACTTTTAGGGACATTTAAAAAGAGAAGTGTTCTTATTCAAATATTCAAGTAAACGTCGGTCGTCAAGAAGTTTCACGGTTTCATCCAAGCAAGTTCGTATATCCATGATGACCCCTTTATTACATTTATCGAATTCGGAGGAAAACGTGATGACGGTGTTTTAAAGTTTATTTACATCTCACTGAAAGCGTTTGAGCGAAACGAAATTTGATTCTCTAAAAGGAACGATATAACAAATTAAATAGTTTTGAAGATATTATGTTCAATATAAGCCAATTTGAAAGACCATTGATGTTTTAATCCAGCTATGAAATCTAGTATATTAGGGTGTGTCAATTTTGGGGGTGAAATGACTAAATTGAAAATCATGTGATTTGGTAGCAATTTAATGTAATCATTTGGCATACTGTACAAAATAATATCCTTGCTTCAAAAATAATAAAAAATAACTCCTACCTACATCAATTTTAATTCAAAAATTCAATTTTTCCGTAAATTCGTAACAAAATAACAAATGTGCGCAAACATCCTATCAACATTTTTAGGGTAACCAGAAAGCTTCAATACCTATATAAAAGCTGATGCAATAATAAAGCTTAAATAGTATACAACATGGCGCCTAACCACTTTTACTTCACACTCCCGTCTTCTTCTCTGTCTGTACATCCTGGCAACACCCTGGACAACTTTGTAACAGAACTCAATGGGCCCATTGAATTGGGCTGTGAATCATATGAGGTAGGAATATGGGAAATTCATTTGGCTTCCAAGTTTTTAAGTATTGATAATAAAGATTCCGTTTTTACGGTTCTTAGAAGCCGTGATGAGTATGAAAAGGCCGGGGTAACTCGGGACGATAGAATATCGAGCAGCGTGAGTTGGGAGGCACAGTACTACACTACAATATTAACACTAGGACCGGGTCATTATGGCGCGGCCGAGGATGTTGTGAGAGACTTAAATGGTTGTTTGAAAAAATCAAATTTTACGGATGATTCAGTGTGCAAAATCGTAAACAAAGACACACCGGCACATACTCTCACTCCAAAATCAGAGGCTAACAGAAATATTAAAGAAAAAGGGCTGTTCAAAATTATAACCGAGGGCAGATATGGGGCCGCCATCAAAAGAGATACCTTTCACGAAGCACAACATGACTTGTGCAGCTTAATGTATCTGATGAAATTGGAGAAATTGAACGATAGCTACCCTCCCCCGATATGTGCTATATTTACAGCAATATCGTGGAACATCAGTTTGTTGGGGATACACAGACGCGCCTGCTGCGTATCGCTCACATTCCCAATCATAGAGGAAGTAGCTTAATCATCACATACGACAAGCCTCATTATGTCAATGTCGCAAGTAACCTACTAACCAGTATCCCAATATATATAAGAAAGACTGAGGGGAAAATTTTCCATTCGGTGATGGGAGCTTAACAGTGAAGCTTCACTCTCGTCGCACTGTGATATAATGACCCGAAGACCTTTCACAGTCTATCGAGGGGTGAGATACCAGCGCGGGAATGGGATTGGATTCATTTTTTCAACCATAATGCGTACGGCTGTCCCCTTGCTGAAGAGTGGTGCCAGATATCTCAGCAGAAAAGCGTTACAATCAGGTCTTAACACGGTAGAAAACATAAAGGCGAGGACTAAGCCTAAATAAGCTCTAAAAGAGCACTTAAAGCGTACAGGGAACGAGATCATTAAAGATGCAAAGAGAAAAATGCGTGGTGGTGGGAAGAAGAAGAAGAAGAGTCCTGTACGGAAGAAGAAGAAGGGGTTACTAGTATGTGGCGTTAAACGTAAAAGAACATCAAAAAAGAAGTATTCTAAGCCCATGAAACCTATGGTTAAACAATTTTTTAACTGATATCAGCGAAGGAGGTTTCTCTCATGAATCATAGACGGTTTACTACTTGTCGAGAGAGGTGCCACTGTTTCTGGCTCTCCATGGCACGTTTCATCCATCCGTGTAGTTCACAATGTTGTAAATCGGAGCTGGCACTCTTTGACATGCCCTCAACACAAGTGTCTACAGAGCACAGTAACTTTATCACAGTTAATCCGTTAAACACCATTAACTCTCCGAGTGCTCCTATAGAGTTCGTGATCCCCAGCTCAGGCCCTTACTCTTTTGACCCAAGCTGTGTGCACATGTACGCTAAACCACGAATAGCATATTCAGATGGAACGGACTGCGAAGGCAATTACGTTGTATTCCCAGAAACAAACTTTCTACACTCCATATTCAGCCATTGTGACGTGTATTTAAATCAGCTCAACATCTGGGCATAATCTGGCTACTATCACCTACGAGCTCAACTTTTCAAAAGAAGCGAAGGATACCTTTTTAACTGCCGAAGGTTATTATCAAGCTAAAGATGGAAGTAGTATAAAGGACAATTTATAAATTCTTAAAAGATATATGAATGCTTTGGTCGCCTACACACAGATTTCACATTCCAGGAGAAGCTGCTTGTGAATGGGGTCGATATGAAAATAAAAGTCACTCGTACAAGCCTTGAGATTTGTTTAAATCTTGGGGCTGACCAAGAAGAGAGCTCGAAGTCTGTGGTGATTCATATTATGGAAACATATCTCCGCATGCGTCGAGTGAAATTTAGTTTCTGCTAAACAAATAGAAATTGAAAAAATTTACTACACGCCACAGCAAAATCCCAATTAATAGAGTTCAGCTCAAACTATATACGGTGCCCTCAGTGTTAACATCGAAGCAGATAGAAAATGTTGCCGTTGGAGCTCTACCTAAAAGGTTATTATTTGGAATGCAGGAACACATCTCTGTGAGTAAAAAATATAAAAAGACCGCCTTTAATCTTGAAAACTTCGGCCTTAAAAATATAACCCTATACGTCAATGGAGTCGCCTTAGGGGGTATATTAGAAACGGATTATTCTACAGATGCCGAGTTCCAGCTTTTCTCGAGAGTTCATAGTAATCTTGCACATATATATATTGCCGGTACTCGCAACGAATTAGAATTGGCGTAACACAGAAGGAATTCGTCGAACAGGATAACCTTTACCCCTGTGACATCTCCCCCGACTTATCGGCTAGTATA